>CM063508.1:110143642-110146142 GCA_032207245.1 Pardosa pseudoannulata | reverse complement strand
TATAATCTATAATTTTTAAAGGCTAAGTGCTAAATAATAATAAGAAGTTGCATTAAATGTTAAATAATATTTAAAGTGACATTAAAAGAGCTCAATATGTCCCACTTCATGTTCAAGAATATGATGCGATCACTGAACCATATTTTCCACAGCAGAACGAAATGAGTGTGCCGGAATATCAAGAACATGACGCCGACTGCTGTCCTTCAGATCTAGCACACACACACACATATTTATTTATATGTAGATTTCTGCATATATAGAGAATGGATCATAAGTACATTTGTCTCAACATACAATAAAGACTCCAAATAACTTACAGTCCCATTGGATTCCTGCATTACGTCATGCTCAAACCCAATTCCGGCTAATGAGGTATTCTCTTTTAAAATATAGATTTATTTTTGAAAGGGTAGTATAACTATAAGCAACAAGAACATTGATGACCTCCCCAGTAAATACCTCTTTTTTTCAGATAATACGGTTTTCTTAATATTTATTTCTGCATATATAGAATATTTCCTCCGAAGGAAGATACTTTAAATAGAGTTATTTGAAGAGAGTTTCTGATGATTTATCGCGTCTGCGAAGAATCATTATTTACAGACTGGAATAGGTAAAACCTGAATAATGTATTACTTTCCAGATAATGAGGTACCTTTCGTCGAAGAAAACTTCAATTTATGCTCTACTAGACGCCAGAAAAGGAAATAAGCTGTGTTTTGGAAACTTCTTTTCTTTAAAAAAAATTAACTGAACTTTTGCATTCTTTGATTTATCATTATACCCAGTAATTAATATGTTCGAAAATGAATTAGGCTTGTGACATGTGTTGTAATTCTGTAAAAGGTTTTTCGAAATTAGTACTGCAACATTGAAAATTCTAACTATGAAGTTTTATTAAATTAATCCGTGGAGAAAATGTTTTAAACATTTATATTATTAGATACATTTCAAGAAAGTATTTGTTAATTAATGAGTTAAAAAGAGTAAAGGAGAAACATAATTTTTAATAACTATATATTGTCTTAATAAATTTCTAAGTAAATTAAAGGTCATTTTCAATTTTTTCAAGCCTAACTTACCACCAACATAGTAATAATGTAGATTAAGAAGATAGAGGGCAGTGCTTACAAAATTAGGTATAAAATTCCCTGTAAGAAATACGATGGAACTAGGTTAAGGATTGCCACAACAATGACAGAACTATGTATGCAATCGCATGTGCACGCTCACAAGCACACACACGCATATGTATATAAGTGTGTGTGTGTGTAAGTGCTTGTAAATGTATATATAAACCGATGAACTTAAACATTAAGAACACTTTAGGCATTAAATTATGATAATGACTTAGTGTTAGATGTTAAGAATTAGTGGAATGTATAATTAAATATATAAACTAAAATAAAGACTTTGTAATTGAGAAATGACCAAAGGAAAGGGATTTGCTAACAGTTTATTGTAGATTCGAATTTGATATTACAAAGCAAATATATCACTATTAATAGAGAATGACTACTAACATTTAAGATTTTAACACAGTACAATAGATAAGAATATGAACGAGGGGGATAGAAAATACATAAACACAAACAAAAAAAATTAAATGTATATGGATCGGATCAGCGTTGGGAAAATGAAAACCCAATAAGATTCATGACTAAAGGAATTAAGAATTTACTTACTACAATGACTTTGAATATTTTCACTCCAAATGTCGTCCAAACCATGCACTTTAAAGAAACCAAGAAAAAACAGAATATATAGACAGAATAATTCCCTCGCTCTCAGCAAATACTATTGTATTATTTTTTAGATGGCGCTAGGCTCAACGGTAACTATTAAACACAGTTTACAAAACTATTAAGCAATTGCTGTCGCGTCATGGCTGTTAGACGGAACACTTAGTAAATGGCTCATTAAGATTGATTACATATCCGAAATTCTTAAACTTACACTTTAAAGTTTTTTTTATATATATAACCCCTAAATTTATCGAATTCATCTTTAAAACGGGTAGCCTATTAGAACAAATATTTTTCATACCTGTAAGGTTCTATATTTTTGTAATAAAATGCCAGGAACATTGCAGTTTTTATCAAGCCCATATAATGTACAGTAGAGAAAATAGGTATTATTGTAAAAATAATCAATGAAATTATATAGCTGTTATTGATGTTGTACAAAGTAAATGTCGGTAGTAGTTTATATTGTACATTATTAAAGTGTTCAAAGTTATTCGATAACGATGCATTATATACATATACATACATACATATACATATATATATATATATATATATATATATATATATATATAATATATATATATATATATATATATATATATATATATATATATATATATCTTAAATATCTACATTACTTACAACGTAAAGCGTTTATTTTTCGTTGATTGGTGTGAATAGAGAGCCAAATACAAGGAAAAATAAAATTAGACATTAAATGCTATGGACTCAACACAGAAACGTGGGAA
>CM063508.1:110116142-110136142 GCA_032207245.1 Pardosa pseudoannulata | reverse complement strand
AAAGATTTGAAAAAAAAATATTGAATTGACTGCAGGTGGGAAACGTCTACATACAGCTCGACAGAGAGCATCTAAAAGATTTTCAATTGTATTAAGGTCCTGAGAGTTAGCCAGTCACTCCATGCGCACGACTTCCTACCTCTCTAGACAATCGTTGATGATTACAGCTCTAGAAAGATAGCATTATCATTCTTTAAAACGAAAAGTTTTAAAGTCTCTTTCCATGCATACATGGGAAATACATGTTATCTAGTGATCTTTCCGAGCCGATTGTGTGTGTTTGTTCCCTCCAGACATTTACACGCTTATCTTCCGATTGTAGGGCAAATTTGAAATAACGTCAATAGTGAAAATAACGTCATCCCAATCATACACATTCCAATTCACATGCTGGCGGAACCACTTTCATCAAGCCTCTATGGATTGAACGTATAAAGAAATATAAATTCGTAGAGTACAGACTATTCAAGTGTAGCCTTGTAGCGAACAGTAATGGGAGATGTCTCCTTTGCCCTAAATGTCATACGTGTGGAAGTCAATTTATCAGAAAATGACGGAAGGATGAACGCCGAATAAGCGACCAACATATGTGATAGACCATTCTGCTGCAATGTGTCAGACAAACCACCCTCTCTCAGAATCTTCTGTTCCTCTTTTGGAAGCCATAGAAAAATGTCTAGCTTCTAAACAAATCAGTCGAATGCTCTAAACAGTTTTCACGAGGACTTCCACACGTACTACTTTTAAACCTCTACAAGACTGGCTTCTTATATGACAGCCTGGTTTTCATATTTCTTTAAAACCGGATTCTTCGAAACCGGAGTGGCTGTTAATTAACGTTTTCCATACATTCTTCTAACTTTTTGTATCAAATTTCAGCTTTCTTAATTATCCATAGCTAACGGGAATTAACATTTGCTTCCTCTGCAAAAATTTTGGAAGTGGATGTATATATGCATACATACATTATATATACGTATAATGAAATTTTAAAATTCTCATTCAGGAAGTTTAATTTGGTAAATGTTTAATTCATACACAAAAGAAATCACACACACACACACACACACACACACACACACACACACACACACACACATATATATATATATATATATATATATATATATATATATATATATATATATATATATATATATATATATATATATATATATATATATATATATATATATATATATATATATATATATATATATATATATATATATATATATATATATATATATATATATATATATATATATATGTATGTATGTATTAAAAACTTCTGGTTTTAAGAAAGTGATTATTAGATTTATTACTGCAGTGATAAGTAAAATTATCAATGTTTTACGAATTTACATTCAGGATTTTAAAATGTCTTTTTGAATTAATCAATTGGTTAGTAAAGTACCATTTGCATGCATTTGAAAATTTCATAAAATCATTTTCTTAAGAGAAAATCTATTGAAATCTTAAAATGTTATTGAATTTATTCTCTACCACAGAAAATAAAAAAAACTTGGTTTCTGATCTAGAATTTAAAACACAATTATGCACGTGTTCGGATTTAAAATTATATTACCCTTTAATTTTAAAATCAAATATTCTTTTTCAAATACAGTATAGAAAATGAATAAAAAATACTTTAAATAGAATTTTTCACCGATATCCATCCTTCATTTATTTTTTTATGTGTAAGTTTGTAGTGTCTGTATTTATATATCATTGTTTATTATAAATTAGTGGAGACAGTTTATTTATGGTTATTGTTTTTTAAGTAAAATTATCTGTGCCTTATTTCAATTTTAATTTATTGATGTCAATTTTAGCTATGTGTTCTTCCAAACTACAAAATTATTTCATAGGGAACTAGTTGAGCCCGGTCATGCGTTTGCTATGGTCCAGTGTAGTTAAACGGAAATGATAAAAATAACGCATGTATGTAATATTTATAATTTAATAACACAGCTTCCGGTGGAATTCAAACCACTGCTTTCATTCCTTAGTGCTATGAACTTTACTACAGTGGCAAACGCACAGCAGTCAATCAATGCACACACAGAGATTTTAAACTATATACAAACATGTGAATTAAACTTACGTGTACAACGTTATACCAAAATTTCAAACCAATAGGTGCAATATATTCAGAGATTTTTAGTTACGAACACACATTTACATTTCTATTTGTATAGATTCATGCGGATAGCTCGTTTCATAATACACACACACACACACACACACACACACATATATATATATATATATATATATATATATATATATATATATATATATATATATATATATATATATATATATATATATATATATATATATATATATATATATATATATATATATATATATACATATATATATGTATATATATATATATACATATATATATATATACATATATATATACATATATATATATATATATATACATATATATATATATATATATATATATATATATATATATATATATATATATATATATATATATATATATACATATATATATATATATATATATATATATATATATATATATATATATATATATATATATATATATATATATATACATATATATATATATATATACATATATATATAAATATATATATATATATATATATATATATATATATATATATATATATATATATATATATATATATATATATATATATACATATATATATACATACATATATACATATATATATATATATATATATATATATATATATATATATATATATATATATATATATATATATATATATATATGTATATATATATATATATATATATATATATATATATATATATATATATATATATATATATATATATATATATATATATATGTGTGTGTGTGTGTGTGTGTTGTGTGTGTGTGTGTGTGTGTGTGTGTGTGTGTATAGAAATCCCTTCAGTGCAATTAGCAGTATATCAAATTAATGGGGAGACATAAAAAAGAATGGTCGTAAGCAGAAGCAAGTGGCTTCGTTTTTACCTGTTCCTGTGCACCACATTCCCAGGTATTAAGACACCAGCCTTGCATTTTCTAATAAACAACTAACAATATAACAATGAAAATAATATTACGATTAGCGATTTTCACGCATGTTTTATATGATATCGAATAAATAATGCATGAAAAATATATAGTGTATATTACATAACATAAGTTAAACTAATAAGAATTTTTTAAATAGAATATAACAATAAGAATGAAATATGCTATGCTATAATGTAATGCTTGTAAGGTAAATTATTCAGAGTTAGAAATCAGGTAATGTGTTAAAATTAAGACTGAATGTAATGAAAATAAATAAATAAATACCATTTTAGCTGATTTGAAATTGTAAAAAATCTTGAAAATCCAAAAAATATTGCAGAAATATTTACAAAATGTAGAGATAATGTTCTAAATAAAGTTCCGATGTGGATGTGGACATATCAGATTACCACGGCATTTGAAACGATAAACCATAAACCAACCCGTTTGTGGGTTGGTTGTGATTTTAGAGATCCGTCAGTTAGTTAACAGCTAACATTGCGTAGACTGGTCAAATTAACAAAATATTACAAATAGATCTGTAATGACTTTTAAATTTTAAATTGGATTTTAAAATAAAGTGCTGTCTTTTCAAAATAAATGTTCTCTCATTTATATCGTATTGTGCCTATTTTACTTTAGTTTCAAAACAAACCTAGTTTATAGCTTTGCATGTACTGTGTTGTGTAATCGTGTTTTGATTATTTTATGAGCCTTTCAATCATATATACTTCTATTGACTTTGCCATGAATATCTTTTAAGAAGTGAAAAGTTCTATAAAAATAACATATGTTTCATTAACTCGAAATGAAATGAAATTTAATATAAATTTACTATATGGTGATTAGAACTATTCTATCATGCAATATATATTATATCAATGATTACTATTTATTTATTGTAAAATTTTTGCATTTAATGGAAGTGATTCATTTGTTGTGATACCATTTTGAGTAAGATAATCTTAGCAGTATAGATTTTACTATTTTAATTCTTAAAGAATTATAAATTTCTGTAGAAATAAAAAGTCTTTTTATAATTTGCTAATATTTATCTTAATTCGGTACATTTGCGAAATGATGAAATACCTCCAATATAATTAAAAAGACAGCCCTCGTTCATTTAATATCATATATACAAAAAATTGTATTGTTATATATAGTCAAAATTTACTTGTTCTTAAACTAATAGATTTATGCGAACTCTTCTAAAAAAAATTTTTTTTTTGTAAAATACTTTATTCGAAAGTATTTTCCCGTGTTTAGATTTTTTAGTTTTAATATTCTAAGAAGTAAGATAGTATTCAATATGTTTCTTAATATCATTCATATGAATTTTAGTTAAATATCCTTTCATTGTGACATCTGAAATATATTTGAAAACCAAGTATGTTGTATTCCATTTTTTATTAACACTTTTTAACTGTGGAGATAGTATGACTCTTTCATTACTTACACTTTCTTAATATTCCAAATATCATCAAGTAATCACTTTTTTTAAACAAATATTTGTTTTGACTTTTTTGCAGATGCGTGAAAAATTTTAAATATGTGTCTTAAACATTTCAAAAGCCATTTATAAAGGATTCAATCTAGATGAAAAATTTTCTCCAAATGAAAACTGTCAATGATTTTGTTTTTAATCTTCGTTTTTATTTACACTTCAATTTCAAAGATAAAAAATATTCACTCTTTTTCGCATTTAATATATGCGTTAATATTTTATATGTTTTATGCATAATTTTATGTAATACATACGATAAAACTAAACAACTACAAACTGTTATCAAACAATCTCTTAAACAAAAACAAACTGTAATCTCTACAAAGTGTAATCAACAGTTTCTATAAATTTTGCTTTTATATAAGCAAATATATGTAAGGAAAAGTCTGTTAATGCTTTAATAATAGAAAAAAACTTTAAAGACACTGATGTCCTGTGATGTGTGATTCCGACTTATCTTTGTATAATAAAGTGACTTTATTATTTATTAAATACATATCATGAATTTTCCTTTTTCCCCTTCTCGTTTTCAATACTTGCTTTCAAAGCTATTAAACGGAAATATATATTATAAGTATTCTTCTACTTACATTTTTTTACCAATCTCTTAAAACTAACTCTGGAATAAATGCAAATTTTCTTTTCACTAGCTACATTTTTCAGTTGTTCCAGGTAAATGGCCTGATTACTGCCTGAGTGTTAAGCTTCCTTAAAAGATCAAGATTCACCCTTGCTTTTCAAAATCGGTAATCCAAGTCTTATGGGAACAAAATCACGTGACTTGTTCGCTATGGGTTGTCCTTACTTACAATTCTATGACACGCATATATTCTTAACCCCTTCCGGTATGATTTAATAATGAAACACTGTGCATGAAATAACCATTTAATTTTTATTTAAAAAACTTGTTTCATTTTACAATTCTTACATATTCTTAATTAAAATAAACTTTTTACATAGTGTTAAATAATATCAGAAACAGTAAAATTAAGAAAATATCAAAGCAAAACATTAATAAGGTATACAGATAATAGTTTTCAAGCTAGTGGTACTTTTCAAAACAAAGTGCAAAGGAATTTTTAATTGTTTACACCTCCAAGTAGTCTCACTTTTAATTTGATTCTTGTAACACACACGGCATTTCTTAGTAGGTTTTCTTTTATTCTGACTCATTAATTTGGCAATGACTTGTACCAAGAAATTCTAAGTAAACAATATGCAATAGTGACTTGTGATTTTCACAAGTGATAAAAGTGTTGCCAAATTCAGTACACTAGAAATTTTAAACTAAATTAATTATCATATTTAACAGTAACTTTAATCGCATGACGAGTGTAGCTCGTCATTGTGCGGTATGGAATGAAAAACTAATGACGAGCTAGACGTCATTTTAGCGGAAGGGGTTAAAACATTTTTTGCAAACTGTTTCTTTGTAAAGACTGTCGATTAATCGATGCCTTTTCGAATCTCAATAAATGGGAATTCCTAAACTCCTCTTTTGATGTCACAACTACAATTTTACTAACAGTTTTTTTTCTTTTTTTAAGCAATCTCGAGCAAATTAAATAACAAAGGCTAATCATACAGACGAATTTTGAAATTTTCATTTTAGTGGGAAACTATACCATTTCCTTTACTTTAAATATTTTAGAAAATGAAATAACCGCTCTACAATTTGTATTCACTTTTTTCTAAGTCAGTTTTATGTCGTGCATGGAAATGTCAAGGAATTAAGTCTTAAAAAAATTCTGACAGATTCATTCATTTTAATTCAAGAAGGATGTAAATTTTTGGGTTGGTTGGTTGATTGAATTTTAGTGGCGCTAAATTCTCTAGGGACAAACTGTGCCAACAAGATGTAGAAATAAAATAAAAACGAAATTTAGACCAAAAAAATTTGAGAAAAAAATAAAAGGAAAGGTTCTAAAACAGTTAAAATAACAATAAAAATAAACATTCAACACAAAACAAGTATATAAACACGTATATTGTGTTATATACAAATAATCAAGAAAATTGAAAATTAAAAATTTAAATCATTAAAGAATTAAATATTTAAGAAATAAGTGAAGAAAAGATTGAAAATAGAAAGATTAAAACATAAATATTAGAAAATTGGAAAAAAATAATCAGATTTCTAAGTAAAAGCCAATTCGACGAAGAAAGGGGAACAAGTTCGGGTGTGGAGTTTCCCCGATGATTAAATTAAGATTCGGCGATGAATATGCAAAAAACAAATGTATATACATTGATCTAAAACAAGTACAGGACGTTGAAATATGTGCTACTGTGTAATATGTCTTGCAATACGCAAACTGTGGAAGAGCTTCACCCAGCAAGAGATGGGCATGGGTGAGTCTGCAATGACCCATTCGTAGACGAGTGAGTATTTTTTGGGGAAAGAGGGAGTCTAGAGGTTTAGACTTTCCGGACATATTATAAATATATACCAATACAAGATTTTTCAAAGTATTAAAATAGTAAGTTAGTAAAATATTAAATTAAAAATATTAAATTAGTTAATAAATATTAAATTAGTAAATAAATATTATTAGTAAATAAATATAAATATTAAATTAGTGATAATATTAAATTAGAAAATAGTCAATTAGTAGTTGTACATTACTAGTTTCCACTTCCTTTGTTAAGAGATTAATTTCAATCTTGGAAGAAGAAAAAAAAATTCTTCACAACTGGCTGAAAATTGAAAATTGCTTTCGGTGCACAGAGGCATGACTATAAAAGAAGATGGGGGTTTGAGTAACTTTGCCTTAAAAGCTAGAATTCATTTATTACTGTAAAACGGCAGTTCATAAATTAAGGATTATAACATACTGTTTTTAAATCAGACTCTGTGTTTCAGACAAATATAAATTCAAAAAAGACAATATTTTTCATGAAAATAAACCATTTAGACATAAAAATTTCATTGGATTATCAATTTAAAACATACACAAATAATCAAAGTATAGATTTAGGTAAAAAGGCAAAATCGTGGTAAGTAATGAATTTAAAAATGAAAGAATATTTATAAAACTACAAAACAAATTCAAAAATTTGACTTTCAAATCTTCTAATATAATTTGATTATACATAAAAGTATATGCTTACAAAATTAATGTACCTAAATTAGTAATTATAAAAAAGAACACATTAAAAGATCTAGTCTTTTTAAGATACGCAGAATTTCTTATGAGGAATTATCATAGTCAAAATTAACCTGGCACAGACAAAAAAAAAAATAGTAACACATTAAATCTTACTGTTTTGTTTAAAGCTAAAAATAGTTATACACATTTTTATGTCTTCTCTTAACGCTATTTTCATTAAAGCGAAAGTAGATTTCATTCTATAATTTGGTCATCAACATTTAGGAACGATATTTTACGACCTTTTTCAAGTGTTGGACATAAAATTACTTTTTTCGGTAGGAACATAGACTGAAATCATGTCCAATACCTTTTTCTGTTATAAAATGTCCGTTTACTGTACTGGGTTTATATGTGATATCAAATAAATCACTTTTTCTCTTTTCTTATAAACGACATTCTATTACGATTAAAATAACAGCTGACAGCTAATAAGAAAACTGTATTTTTTAAGTTACTTTCATTTTCTATTTGTTTTATTCTGTATAGTTAATAATAACTTTGATTCAAGATATCCATCAATATATATCTTGCAGAAATGGTTCTTGGATTAACCCCTTCCCTGTTTTGCCCGTACGCCGTACGGGCACAGCTTTCGGGCCTTTACTGATTTGCCCGTATGCCGTACGGGCAATCTGATTTCTATTTCGCTTGCACTGTTTCGGCCGTATTTTTTCCAATTTTAGTCACAAATTATTCGAATAGATGAGGATAGTTGTCCAGTAAATGATAGTTTGCAGTTTATTGTATTTTCTACTCTGATTGGTTCAAAAGAGCTGGTTTTTCCCATGTTTTGTATCAGAAGACTAATTGTTATCTTTCAGTGTAAAGCTTTCTGGTTATATCTTACTAACCGCCTGATAATTTTATTGATGTAAGAGTTGAATAATATATTTTTACTTTTAAATAATGGATAATTCAGAGCATAGGAAGCTTATTTCTTGTGATTCGAACTGTGACTCGGAATCAGATACTGAATTATCTGTAAATGATAGTAGCGGAAGTTTACTAGATGACCTGGATAGTAGTGACTCTGATAGTAGTACAGATGGAATCAGTCAAGCAAGACAATTTTTTTTAAATTAATTGCGATAATCCTTCGGATCCGCCTCCTAGATTTGCTTTCACTGAAATTCCAAAAATTAACTTGGATATCGATGAGACTAAAGGTAAACTTCAGTTCTATGATGCTTTCATAGAAAGAAAAAAAAGTTGTAATAAATGCTTAAAAATATTAGAAATATTAATTTTAATAACATATCTTTACTTAAACATGTAAAATGAACAAAAAAATGCAATAAAATAATGTGACATTTTTTTGACCGAATTCTGGAAAAAAATGAAACTGTCAAAGGGTTAACGGGATGTACAAGAAGTTTTATTTCTGCGACGCGTAACACATTTGAAAATGAGAAAGATTATATATTGGATTTAGTTTTCATTATAAATTTATCGGACAAGAAATCATTTAGCAAAGAGGTGATAATGGCACACAACTAGAAACCTTATGAAGAATCAACGTTGTACTGAATTTAAACTATCAACCCCCTGTATGGCATGTTAAGCAACTGAAGGACAAAACTTCGTATTGCAAGTTCCTAACATGATGCAAATATAAGGTCAGAATGGACCAACAAAATACCAACGTAAGATTAGGATATGCCAACTGAATGCCTACGAAATAATTGGAAGGGTCAACAGAATGACAATGTAATTATCTTACTCTTCAAAGAATAAAAAAATTTTTTTTTCATTTTTTTTTTCTCTGTTTTCAATTCATACAGTAATTAATGTATTCCAATCTTCCAAAGTTTTTAAAATATTTGCTGATTATTCTTTCAAAAAAATTTATTCCACTGAAATTTTCATAATTTTTACTTATGCTTTCAGCAAAAGTAATAAAAATATTCAACAAAAAATTATACATCAGAGAATATTTCAGAAATTTATTTATTACATCCCATTTTACGGACAGTTAAAAAATAGTCTGTAGCAGTTAAAAATAGTAGTAATTTTGTTTAGTCTTATAGTCATTTTTAAAATTGTTAAATCTTTCTAATCACCTATTAAATTATCTTAAAATCTTAAAATTTAATGACAAAATAACTTAATGTCATATACGAAATGTTGTAATACGAAATACTTTTATTCTTCGAAACTGCATTGCCATAAATATAACAAATGTTAACGAAATTACGAAGAGTATAGTTTTATGTGCTGCCATCTACTGACAAATCCTTTAAACAAAATAACATATGTTTTATATCAAGTTTGAAAAGAAGAGCTTATTGAATAATTAATTAAAAAAGCATAATGATAATACAAAAAACTTTTTTATAATTAATAAATAAAATTTCAGTTGAATAACGTTCATTTTGTTTCCTGTTTTTCTGCCAATCGCAATTTTTTCTTTCAATTTGTTTCCTTTCGATTAGAAATGTATTATATTAGTACTTAAGAATTAAGTATGGTAACATTCAAGATCAACTAGCTATTTAAAAGAAAAAACTAATTATAATTTATTTTCTGGTTGAAATTTTTACAATGTTTCTAATATATATCAACAGAATGACAACATGCAATTTGAAGGGGCCAACTAGAGGTTTAACTTAATAATTACAAGGATTAACTGAATGCCACTGGACTTTTAATGGGATAACTTTTAATCAATTATTATAAAAGTTGTGTATGCAGTACAACTTCATCAGCCTGTTTTCAGATCTACATAAAATGCAGTTTCTTACTAAAATAACCCGTGAGGACGATGCGTTATGAAACCATTCCACACAAAATTACCCAATAGAAATAAATTCCCGAAATTTTCAATAGCTGTCTTATGGGTTTTCTAGAACCCCAATAATAATACTTATCATTTCAACGAAAACTAACGCATTTACGCTAGCAGCGTATCAAAACTCTAATGGCTTCGGTGAAAATGGCTCTCAGAAATAAACCTTATCTTTAAAACGATTCTGTTTCTTATAACACGAAAAACCACAAGCCGCTTTCGTATTCCAACCAACTTTTATTCATAGAAGAACACATACTGAAAAAAATCTCGAAAAAATTCCAAACAGTTACATAAATATTACAATTAATATAAAAGAGCTACAGTTACAGTTAAAATAAATATGACAAATAACATGCATTTCTGCATTTTTCTCTGCTATTCTACTCTCAGAAAGATAGACTTATAATTAATTCTGACACAAGAAACCCAGCGCATGCACTGCGCATACACTTTGGGGTTTTTATTTAGTTTTTGTGGTAGGAGGAGATAACCTATCAAAAATACATCATTATCTAATCAAAATGATGAAATATAAAGACGAAATATACATGAGATTAAAGTTTTTAACTTGTGTGTGTCTTACACTCGTACTTCCGAAATGCTAATAAAAAGACCTACACTCCAAAATACTTTTCAAGACTATTTCTAATTATCTGAAATACATTTCAAACTTTCACTAAGATATATTTGGCAATACAAATTTTCTGTTCATCATCAAACGTAATTTTGTTGGTATTTTGCTCAAAAAAGTTGCACGGGGCCTCCGAGGCCCGTCGCTCATCCTGGAAACGCCCGTCTTTGGGGTTAAAAATTTGTGATGTAGTTCTGAAGTCAACCAGAAGAATGTATAATAATTATATTTCCTTAGCGCTAAGTGTAGAATTACATCTCACCTGAGTTACTTTAGTGAGAATATGCATTTTTTTCCGAACTTTTAGAAAAGTCGGATGCATTTGGACAGTTTAATGCGAACGTAAACATTTCCTACTCCAGAAATAATCAAATGTATTTCCATCCAAACTTTAATTGTAAATGCATGAATCGAAAATACGCAGAACAGAAATTAGCATGTATGTATCTATAACTCGTTTTTAAACTAAAGTGTCAACGTTATAATGGGACTGAATTTTAAAAATTTGAAATCATTAAATGATCAACATTACAAGAATACTGTATTTTCTTCATTAAAATCTTTTTTATTT
This sequence comes from Pardosa pseudoannulata, assembly GCA_032207245.1. NCBI lineage: Eukaryota > Metazoa > Arthropoda > Arachnida > Araneae > Lycosidae > Pardosa > Pardosa pseudoannulata. The sequence goes on along the minus strand of CM063508.1, from coordinate 110,124,414 downwards.
CAATATAACCATGATTTCTGGTTATTAATTTGTATTTCTGCTCATTCTTGCAGCCAATATGTGATCCAGCTGCTGTATATTTAAAGTAAAATAGAGGAGAATAATAAATGATAATACAAGTTTCGGAATACAGTAGTTAATCCAATTTCTTATCCAATTCAAATAGCTATGCTGCTAAAAATAAATGTTAATAAGCATTGATAACTAGATTTCAACGCATTTTCATCCAAATTAAGACTAAACTTATGCTATAAAATATTATTATCATTTAATATTCTATATTTGATTCTTATATCCAAATGGAAATATATCAAAAATAAAATGTTTGCTGTGAAGGTTTCTTTTGATGACGACTAACGAAGCAATATTTAATTTAATTTTTAGCACCGAAAATTACACCCTCTTTAAAGAATAATATTTCTGTTTCAACTTTACTGAAAGAATACGGTCTTAATACATTTTACGCTTTAGTTATGTGGTGCCATCTGCTGATAGAAAACTTAAGCAAAATATATATAAAATCTACTTCTCAGAGGAGTTTTCAAGAAAAAAATTTTACAATCCGAAGAGAAAAACTACTGTGCTAAAAATTAATTTTGATAATTATTAATAGCTAAAATTCAGCTCATTTTCATCACAATTAAGAATAAACTAAAATACTATAATTCGTATATTCAAATAAAACTCAAATATATACTTCATATGTTTATTGAAATTAGAGTGTTTACTATTAATGTTTTAATAGTAAGTAAAATAATAGTTATCTCAATTTTTTGATCAGAAAATTACATAAATAAATGGTGACGTTTCTTTTCTATCATAACGAAAAGAATGAAGCAATCTAAAGCTTAAAATATTTAGAATTTTAATAATGTGCTGCCATCTGCTGATAGAATAATTATTCAAAATATATAAAAATTCTAGTTTTACAGAGTGATTCTTTTAAAACATCTCTTAAATTGTCATAAAATCTTAAAATTTCATGACTAAACAACTTTATGTCAAATACGAACTGTTATAATACGAAATACTTTTAAACTTTGAAACTGCATCGCCATAGATATAACAAATGTTAACGGAATTATGAAGAGTATAGTTTTATGTGCTGCCATCTACAGACAAAATATTTAAATAAAATAAGATATGTTTTATAGGAGCTTTGAAAAGAAGATCTTATTGAATAATTAATTAAAAATGCATAATGGTAATACAGAAACTTTCTATAATTAAGAAATAAAAGTTCATTTTAATATCGTTCATTTTGTCTCCTGTTTTTTCTGCCAATCACAATTATTTTCTTTCAATTTGTTTCCTTTCGATCAGAAATGTATTTATTAGTACTTAAGAATTAAATATAGTACCATTCAAGATGAACTAGCTATCTAAAAGAAAAAATTCATTATAATTTATTTTCTGTATGAAATTTTTACAAAATTTCTAATATTTTTGAATGGCTAATTAAAGTGATGCTTTCGGAAAAAGGATTCCAGTTCAGCACGTTTGTTATTGCTGAAGACTGAAGCCTGAAGTTTAAGTCTAAAATTTGATGGAAATAATTCAGAGAACAAATATTTTATGATTTCATTAATTTAAAAAGATTTTTTTTTGGGGGGGGGGGTTAAGGTATATTATGGATTTTAGCATCTTAAGTTTCTCTCCTGCTGAGGACGTAAAATTTTGACTTAGGGTATAAATCTAGTACGTAGACAGGCGGCAAATTTCGACGAGGATGGAGTTAACTTTGACTTCAGGTTATTGTACACTGTCTATATGTTTCTGGGAACTATATTGAAAAGTTAATTAAAGTAATGGATTTGATGTAAAAGTGAAATTAGTTAAAAAAATTAATTTGTGAAATTTCTAGATGGTATTTGAAAACAAACAACCTCATACATTTACTTAAAAGATAAAAAAAAAATTGATAAATTCTAAACATATATACAGGCTACACTACTTATGGAATGTTTTTACCTTTTAATTACACCAACTATTTAATATATAATTTTATTTTATTTTTGTTTATGTGTCTTATTTTAGATTTATTCTGCAATAATAAATGATTGTAATAATAAATTAATATAATGATATTGAAGACGTAAAATTTTGACTGAGGGCATAAATCTAGTATATAACCAGGCCGCAAATTTTGACGAGGATGGAGTTAAACTCTAAACTATTAAATTCTAAACTTATATACAGGATACACTACGCATGGAATGTTTTTTTTTTGTTTTAATGGTATCAACTACTTAATATTTAATTTAATTTTTTTTCGTTTAATATGTCGCAGTCTAGATTTATTCTGTAATAATAAATGATTGTAATAATAATATGATTCTAATAAAAATTAATTTTAATGATAATATGGTTGCACTACTTTAAAATAATTTTTTTCGGGATTCAAGGTGTTTATTTTTTGACTGAGGGCATAAATCTAGTATATAGACAGGCTTCAAATCTCGATTACGATGGAGGTAAAGTTTGACTTTCATGTTTCAAACCTGCCTATATATTCCTGGGAAATATATTGGAAAGTTAATTAAAGTAATAGCTTTAACGCAAAAAATAAAATAGATTAAAATACTCCTTTTTTAAAATTTCTATACGGTAATTGAAAACAACCTCATACGTTTAATTAAAAGATAAAAAAAAATTGATAAATTCTAAACATATATACAGGGTACACTACTTATGGAATGTTTTTTTTACCTTTTAATTACATCAACTATTTAATATATAATTTTATTTCATTTTTGTTTATGTGTCTTATTCTAGATTTATTCTGTAATAATAAATGATTGTAATAATAAATTAATATAATGATAATATGATTTCATTAATTTAAATTGAATTTTTCCGGAATTCAAGGTGTTTGTTTTATGGATCTGTAGCATCGTAAGTTTCTCTTTTATTGAGGACGTAAAATTTTGACTGAGGGCATAAATCTAGTATATTAAAACAAATTTTGACGAGGATGGAGTTAAACTTTGATTTTCATGTTTGAAAACTGCCTACATATTCCTGTTAACTATATTTAAAAAGCTATTACGTCAAAGTAATAGCTTTGACGTAAAAAATAAAATTGATTAAACAAATATTTTTCTTTTAATATTTAGTCGGTATTTAAAAATAGCCTCCTACATATGATGAAAAGATTCTAAAGATAAATTCTAAACTTACAAACAGGATGCACTAAGTATGGAAATTTTTTCTCTTTTAATGGCGTCAACTACTTAATATATAATTTTATTTCGTTTTCGTTTAATGTGTCCTAGTCTAGATTTACAATGTAATAATAAATGATTGTAATAATAATATGATTGTAATAATAAATGAATGTAATGATATTATGATTTTATTTATTTATTTATTTAAAATGATTTTTTGGGGGGATTCAAGGAGTTTGTTTTTGAAATCTGCAGCATCGTAAGTTCTTGTCCTGTTGAGAACGTAAAATTTTGACTGAGGACATAAATCTAGTATGTAGACAGGCGGCAAATCTGTATTACGATGGAGTTAAACTTTGACTTTCATGTTTCAAACTTGCCTATATATTCTTGGAAACTATATTGGAAAGTTAATTAAAGTAATAGCTTTGGCTTAAAAAATAAAATTGATTAAAATAATCATTTTTTAAAATTTCTAGACGGTATTTGAAAACAGCCTGATACGTATAATGAAAAGATAGAAAAATTGATAAATTCTAAACATATATACGGGATACACTATTTATGCTATATTTTTTCTTTTATCATCAACTACTTAATATATAATTTTATTTCATTTTTCTTTAATGTGTCCTATTCTAGATTTATTCTGTAATAATAAATGATTGTAATAATAATATATTATAATTATAAATGAATGTGATGATAATATGATTTTATTAATATATTAATTTAAAATGATTTTTTTCGTTATTCAAGGTGCGTGTTTTATGAATCTGCAGCATCATAAGTTTCTCTGTTGTTGAGAAAGTAAAAGTTTGACTAAGTGCATAAATCTAGTATGTAGACAGGCGGCAAATTTCAATTAGGATGAAGTTAAACTTAGACTTTCACGTTTCAAACCTGCCTATATATTCCTGGGAACTATATTGGAAAGTTGATTAAAGTAATAGCTTTGACGTAAAAAATAATATTGATTAAAAAATCCCTTTTTTAAATTTTTAGACGGTATTTGAAAGCAGCCTCATATATATAAGTAAAAGATAGAAAAATTGATAAATTCTAAACATATATACAGGATACACTACTTATGCAATGTTTTTTCTCTTTTAATGACATCAACTACTTAATATGTTATTTTATTTAGTTTTTGTTTAATGTGTCCTATTCTAGATTTATTCTGTAATAATACATGATTGTAATAATAATATGATTGTAATAATAAATGAATGTAATGATAATATGATTTCATTAATTTAAAATGAATTTTTTTGGTATTTAAGGTGTTTGTTTTATGGATCTGTAGCATCGTAAGTTTCTCTCCTGTTTAGGACGGAACATTTTGACTGACAACAAAAATCTAGTATGTAGCCAGGCTGAAAATTTCGATTAGGATGAAGTTAAACTTAGATTTTCACGTTTCAAACCTGCTTATATATTCTTATATATTCCTGGGAACTGTATAGAAAAGTTGATTAAAGTAATAGCTTTGACGTAAAAAATAAAATTGATAAAAAAAAATCATTTTTTTTAATTTCTTATAAGGTATTTGAAAAACAGCCTCGTTCATATGATGATAATAGAGATAAATTGACAAATTCTAACCATATATACCAGATATACTACTTATGGAAAGTGTTTTTTCTTTTAATGTCTGAACTACTTAACGCATAATTTTATTTCGTTTTTGTTTAATTTGTCCTATTCTATATTTATTCTGTAACAACAAATGTACACAAACAATAGCAACTGATTCCAACATTGTAAACAATCCTTACTTTATCATTAATTAAATGTAAAGAGGGAAAGCTATTACTTAAGATCATTTTTCTACTCAACTATTTTCTTCGACGTTTTTGTCCATCAAGTTAACAATGTTTCAAGTACTTGTAACACATACTAAACAAATATAATGTCGACATTTTTTCCCCTCTGTTAAAATGTTTATTAACTGTGACTGATGCAAAACAGAATTTGTTTCAAGAAAAATGTCCGTTTACCTTGCATTTAGTTGTTTACGTGAAGTATTTCATTTCAAATCCAATATTTAAAATTAATATATTTTACTTTACAATTCTTATTATCTTTCGATTATATGATTTCCTATTTTTCTGTGGTATGCTTTTCAATTAATTAAAATTTATTTATCTTTTAACGGTATGCATTACATATGTTTAATATTGAATTGTTTATCACTTCTATCTGAAATTCTAGCTAATAAAAATATTAGGCGTTACATTGTTTAAATTAGTTTCATTATTTGATTAAAAAAACTTAACAAGGTTGATTGAACAATTTCAGGACTGTTCAGTGCAAAACACTACTTTTCAGTTTTAAATATTTTTTTTCCTATAGAATGTGTGAGAGTGCAGCTATGTTTGACATAAGGTTTGCGAAACTGATTTGCTCGCCGCACTCACACGTTGTGGGTTGAATGCCCAAGTTTTTTTCGCGACTCCAGGAAGCGTGTGGTGTGGCCAGTGAAAATAATTGCACTTAAACTTCACCAAATTTTGGAGAATTGTGATTGGTCTCCAGGAGGCGATTCAGGACTATCCTTGGAGTCCCGGTCCTTCTGGGCAGAGCCGGGAAAGGACGCATTGTAAAAAGGACAATGGAACAACGAACACATCAGCACAGGATAATGGAAAAAGTATAGGGTTGCCTGAGTAGAAAGAAGGAAGGAAAAGAATGCAGCGTTCTCTTGGACATTGGCAATTTTTTTTGATACGTAGCACGTGGGGTGCTTCTTTTACTTTTTAATTATATATATATATATATATATATATATATTGCATATTTCCTTGTCATTTGTTCTATATTTCAACATTGTAATATAGATCAGTGGTATTATACTATAATTAAAGAAGATATAAAGCAACTTTGGGTTATAAATGACTTTGAAATAACAACAGCAATTGTACTACACCACAACAGAATGATTTACCTACTACAAATTCCATCTACCTCTTCTCGTTAAATGCAAATACGTATTATTTTTCCTTAGATAATTTTAGTTAGTTAATCTATCTCAGTGAAGTTTTTCTTACTGCAGAGGTTAATCGTCTACTACTATAATTTTGTAATGAGGTTTTTGTTTTTGGCTTTATTGGTGAAGTTTTTGATGACAGTCTTCAAACTTTCTATCATTGTAATATACTTGATAGCTGTTGTGAGATTGTTTAAAGAATAATCCAGGCCTTCGGAGAACATATGAGAGCGAGATGAAGATTCCAGATGGTCTACAGCAGTTATTAAGTTTCGATGTGAGCTTTCTTGCAAAAGTTTTGATAAAATTTACCTGTTAAGATATCAGTATTTCATATTTGCTAATAAACTGAATGATTATATTTCTGTAAACATGAAAAAAAAAAATTCAGCAAAGTTGTCTTGCATCTATAACTAAAACAAAGTCCACTGAATCTTCTAAGCAATCAGAGATAGAATTGTGAAGATATTTTACGAATTTAATTCTTTCTAGAGCTGAAAATTTAACTCAGTTTATTTCCATCTCAAATCACTTTTTCTTATTCCGACGAATTAAAAGACTATTGTGCATACAAATGACATCAGAAATATCTGGATGCTGCTGTTATTGAAGGCATTTTGTGTTACGGTGTTCCCATTCATTTAAAATACGGTTACGGTTTATATAAACATTTCATTCCAGTTTATGTATATGACACTTCTTTCATTTTAAAGAGAAAGACAGGTACCGGTAAGTGTATCACCTACAGTATCTAAAAAAACGACTATCATCATAGATTCCGATAGTCTTGTGGAGAGAAAGATGTCATTAGTGTCTACGAAGCGTCTGTATCGATGAATCGACGACACATGTCCTTGACATAATTAAACTTATATGGACCCAGATCTCTGATCGATAGATTGTCAAAATAATACTTGTTGGTTCGTAGCTCTCCGAGGATATCACAGTTCAAATGGTTTAGTCGCTGATTTGAATACTGCATAGTGGTGTTATGACGTTTGGACACCCGTCAGAATTTACCATAGAATGCAAAATTTCCTGGTTGCCTCGCGAGGTAGATTTAGCACATAGAAAGTCATAAGCACAGCTCAGTCGGCAGAGCACGTCACTCTTGCCTACATAATCCAGCTTGCTTAGACCTAGGGAACACTTCTACTTTATTACATCATTTGCAAATTTGTTATCAGCCCTAATAATTTTATATTTTACTTTGTTACTCTTTCTAATTACAAATTAAAGATTCTTTTGATGTTTACTATGCTGATCAGCTACAATAGGCCTTTACATCATCACCAATTCTAATAAATGAAATACTAATAAATAATATTTTCACACTCTGGAAAAATAGAAAGGTCTAACCTGTTTCTTCTACATCTCAAAAGAATTTTTTGTACAGGATTAAATATGGACTTTTGTTAAAGTATCTTAATTTTATTTTTCTGTTGTCTATTTCAAAATTCTGAATATATATCTTTAAAATTGCCAAAATATCAGCTCAAATTTTTAAAAGAATTGCTGATCGATTGTCATTTTCTCCTTTTAAAGTTTTTAAGGTCTAATAACTACAGTTTAGATTTTCTTTTTTTAAGAGTTACCAGTTGTCAGTTTCCTTCTCTGAATTTCTGAATCGTAACGTTATGCCATTATCTAAGAAAATTTCTTAGATTATGTTTATATAATTAGACTCTACAACGAATTCATTACAAACCAAGCTGTTAACCGATTTTAATTCAAAATGCTGACAATTGTTTTTACAGAATTGAATTCACATATTTTTATAACATTATGCAACTTCTACAATATTAAAAACAATTCAGGTGAGTAAGAAACTCTTCATAAAATATATTTATTACTGAAAATTATGCGTTTATATTATATTTGAGGTATATTTTGTCTTCATTTTTATACTCTAGGATAGATGTTTTGAAATATGCATTTCTAATAATGCTAATAACTTTAAATTTAGTTTTGAAAACAAAATTTGTGACTTATGAACACATTTTCAATTTTGTAAAAATTACACCTTTACCAAAAAATGATGAAATATTGTACTTCTTCTATCAAAAAATATTAATTGTCTAATTACATGCTAAATTATGAAATTTTGGTTAATTGG
>CM063508.1:110088642-110106142 GCA_032207245.1 Pardosa pseudoannulata | reverse complement strand
TACACAAAATTGTTAGTACTATCTTTAATTAAATATTTTTGCATGATCAAAATTATGAATTTTTATAGAATGGCTTGCAATAAGAATATTCTTTGAAAAATAAATTTCGAAACTGAACGATTTCTGTTCTATACTGATTTCTTCGGCCAATTAAACAATATATGAATTCAAAAGAGATTAAAATAGACCAAATTTGTGCGAATTTAAAATATTAGATTTAGAGATCACCATGATTAATTGATACTATGAACAATCCCTGATAAATATGCAATATATTGTCTAAAATCAAAAATATTGAATATGATTAATTTTCTTTATATAAATGTAGCAAAAAAACTCAATTAAAAACAATATTTGAGGAAATTGGTAATTCTAAGGAGATATGGAGAAATCCAGATCGTTAAGTACTTTATCTCAAAAATAAACAACTCGTCAGTTAACTTTAAACTATTTACACCTTAGTTATTTCTGATGAACATATATTGAGCAATGTCTTACATATGATACTAGACGACAAATGATAAGACGTCTAAATTATAAATATTTCGATCTAAAATAATAGCATGAATTAAATGCAGTAAATCTTTCAAAAAGGAACTCAAATGAAAAAATAATAGTATTATCTTCACAAACAGCAGCTAATTTATTCTTTTGTTTAAAACTATAAAATGAATGTCCTAAGTCACCTTTCAGGATTTGTACCATGCATTGAAAGGAATGCCATTAAATCCATCTGTCTTCTCTGTCCTAATGATGTTTTTGGCCATATGTCACCGCTGTCTCTTTACAAGGTATAACATCCATTCTTACCCTTCCTTATTGTTGTGGAAATTTATTAGCACTTAATTTATAGGTTAAGGATTCCACCTTTATATTTTATATAAATTATACATTTTCTTCGATTAAGAATTCATGTGATTTGATTTATTGCTTTAATCAAATACAGTAATAAGAATTATAAGAAGGAAAATAAAGAAAACATATAATCAACCTGTATATATATTTTGTAAAAGTAAATATAACAGTTTGAAAACATATTTAAATTAATTCGTTAATGATTTACTTTCATACGAAATAATCAGCAAATTTTCATCTAACACAAATTTATTTTATTTAACTTTACCTTATATACAAAATTGTTAGTACTATCTTTAACCCTTTAGGGGACAGTGGTTTCGCTGTGAAACTTTCTGTTAAACATTTTTTTCCTCTAATTTTTGGAGAAATATGAATTTTTTCGATGTTTTAATGTTTTTTTGACATTTAAAATTTACAATAAAAGACAGTATTACAGTTATTTTTTTCTTTTGAAATTTATCTATTTATATTTGCTGTACCTGGAAAGTTAGTACTGCTAATGATTTTCCCTTATGACAATTAAGAAAAGTATCTATTCAAACAACACTTATAAATTGTTAAACTATTTATTTATTTTACTTTTTTAAGAAGACTTATTTATTGTTCTGCTAATATAATTTTTTTTAAGTATTATGTTCACGCTATACAAAGGGGGTGGGTTTATCAGTTGACCCCTCTCTATTCCTCGTATAGTATTCTCTAAAGTAAACCCCTCTAAGGATTGCAAAGAAAATTTTTAATACATTTTGCATTTATAAGGTTCATAGATAATATTTATAAACCAATTTCATTAAATAGCAAAGAATTCACATACGTGATCTTTAAAGGGTTAATTAAATATTTCTGCATGATCAAAATTATGAATTTTTATAGAATGGCTTGCAATAAGAATATTTTTTGAAAAATAATTTTCGAAACTGAACGATTTTATTTTTCTTTACTGGTTTTTTCGGCCAACTAAATGATATGTGAAAGCAAAAGAGATTAAAATAGACCCAACTTGTGCCATGTTAAGATATTACCTTTAGAGATCATCATGATTAATTGATACTATGAACAATCACTAATAACTATGCAATCTATTGTCTAAAATAAAAAAAAAATATTGAATGTGATTAATTTTCTTTATGTAAATGCAGTAAAAAAACTCATTTAAAAACAATATTTGAGGAAATTGGTATTTCTAAATAGATATGGTGAAATCAAGGTCGTTAAGTACTTTATCACAAAATATTAATTATTTAAAAATCAGTATAATATACAATAAACTGCCTGTTGTTATTACATACATATCCATTAAAGAGCTAATAACCCTGATGAGATATAAAATCAAAAATAAACTAATCGTTAGCTTTAAACTATTTACACTCTAGTTATTTCTGATGAACATATATTGAGGAATGTCTTAAATATGATACTAGACGACAGCATAGACGCTGTCCTGTTTTAATCCTTAAATCCAAAAATTGTAAAACGTTTTTAAATAAATAATAAATCTGACCGTTTTGATGGAAAAGTAAGGAAAAAATATTTAAAAACTACTTGATGCCACCACGTTTACAGTCATAAATAACGTAATTAGTTTAAATCAAAATTCCCACTTAGCATGCATGGGAATTCGATCCCGGGATTTCTTGTACTGATATGCCCGTTGCGCTGACCACTAAACAACAAATTCACGGGCAGTGAAGAGTTTCAAGCGGCATTATAATAATATTAATAAGTGTGAAGTTCTGGAATTTTAATAAAAGAATATTTTTTAACGGATCAAATTGTGAATCTAAACCATTCTCAGATAAACTTAATTACATACACAAAATTTTATCAAAATCAGTCCAGTCGTTTAGGTTTGGTTTGGTTTGGTTTTGGAGAGCTACGGTCTACTTTTTGCAACACGAGGGCTAATGAGACCGGGACCTACTGCTTAAAGCCGATTCCGAACGGCTACGAACATCCATGCCAAAGTGGGATTTGAACCCACGAATTCCGGTTCCGAAGGCCAGCACCCTAACCATTCGGCCCTCGTTCGGCCAGTCGTTTAGGAGGAGTTCTATTACAAACACACGGACAGAAGAAATTTAAATATAAAGATTGTACGCTGCGCAATGTAAAGCAAATATAAACTTTAAACAATTTTGATTTTACAACCGGTTTCATTAGCGATCAGCTGTCATTTTAAACAGAGTAAAACTTTCCGATGAGTGCTTTTTCAATTTCACTTATAAGAACAATATTATAAATTAAAAAAATATAATATATCAAACTATTTGCCATGTTTAAGTCAAAATACCTTCCGAAAAAGTTAATTTATGGGAGATGTTGGAAAAAAATCTTAAATTATTGAACTAAATGTCAAAGTTGTAGGCAATAACGTATATTAGAAATTTTAGTAGACAATATTTCAAAAATATAATTTACTTTTTTTAAAAAAAGTTAAAAATTTGTCAGAAGAATTTACAAATAATCTACAAATTGTGTTTTAACTGTCACTAAAAAGGAAAGTTAAAAATTAGAGGGTAAAATAATTCTTTAGGTTTCCAAGTTATATGTCACAAAAATGAAAGCAGATTGGTTATAGCTCTAAGGGATGAGGTAAATTGACGAAATATATGTATGGCAATTAAAACTGTATAAATGATCACAGCGTAATATATAAAATGTGATTTTATATACTGTAAACTCTTTTATTTAAGGGATTGTTGTAATCTAGATCGAAGGCAGGGGTCAAAGCAATTAGTACGTGTATAAAAAAATATGAATAAGGTGCCGAAAATAGTAGTATATTTTCTAAAAGTATGTTTTAGCAAATTAATGAATAAAAAAATTTTAAGTTAAATTTTTATGTTTTTGAATATGATTATTCTCATTTTTTATATCTTTCGTAAGTTTGTAGGTTTTTAAGAAATCAATTAAATAATATATTATTAAAAGTATTTTTTAGCAAATTAATGAATAATAAAATTTTAAGTTAAATTTTTATGTTTTTGAATATGACTATTCTCATTATTTTATCTTTCGTAAGTTTGTAGGTTTTTAAGAAATCAATTAAATAATGTAGTAAAAATAATTATTGTTATTTAACTATGAAAAAATTGCTAAGGAAATTTAAAATTTATTACAAAAACAAATATTGAAAATTATGACGTAATGAATTTTAAAACGACAATTTAATACTTAAAATTTGATTTATCGTTAGAATAAACGAATAACTGAATAAAAATCTACATTTTAAATAATGATTAATTAATAGCAATTGATTTCATTCCTGGTTGAAATTGTGAGAGATTAACTAAATGCTTCTTTTAATTAAGTAATAATTAATTACTAATACGTTATCTTTAAGTTTTAAATTACAACTGTTATGAATAAATAACTATTTAAGTTCCATAATTACTATTAATACATTAAATCTTTATATTTAAATTAAGCAATTAATTATTCATATTTTCATTTTAATTGAACTCTTCATTTGTATACTTTTTCCTTTGTCAATTCTGAAGTGAAACAAAATTAATTTTTATGATTTCTCTAAGTGAGAAAATCCAAGGGTATTAGATAAAACTAACATTAATTATATATATATATATATATATATATATATATATACGTACATATAACTATAACTATAACTATATATATACATATATATATACATATATACATATATATATATATATATATATATATATATATATATATATATATATATATATATATATATATATATATATATATATATATATATATATATATATATATATATATATATATACATATATGTAATTACTGTCAGTTTTATTTAATACCCTTAATAATTTTTTCATTAAGGAATAGAAAATAAACTACTAATAAATTATCATTAAAAAATTTATTTTAGTTTTGATGAAAACAAAATAAAAAGTAAATTCATAATTTATCAATTAAAATATTTTATATGTTAATTTTTTTTCCTGCATGGATAAAATGATAAAATGATTTTGTTTATTTCAAGGTATTTAATTATACAATAAACAATAAAATATTTAGCATTTAATAGATTACTTTTTATTTGAGGTACTTTTTACTTTGGGTAATTTTTGCTAATGAATAATTAATATGTTTTTAATATGTTTCACAATTTTAAAATGCATTACATTTTTGCAAACTGTTTTATACTGAAGTCGTTTCTAAACAAACGGAAGGCATCCTTTTTAGAATTTATTTTGCTTCAAAGGTAAAGAAAGTTAGGACAAATTTCGGTCATGACTCTATTAGATTTCAAATTACAATAATTGTTTTAGGAGAAACGCTGAATTATACAACAAAATAATATTCTACTTTTCACATGAAGTTATCTTAAGATATTTATTCAAATTCATTTTAATTTTGTTTTATTAACAGAAACTGCAAATAGCACCTTACAAATTTGTTTCCAGCATCATATCACCAAATATTAAGAATTAAATTTTTAGCTCTCGATTTAAATTATTCTTAATATCATAATTTGGCATACATGAATATATGTCTAAATTATTTCTCCATGCATTATATTGTAAAATCTAAAAAGAAAAGTGTTTATAGTTGTGACTGACTTATATTAGTGCAAATCTATAGAGATTCGATACCTCTAATATTCTGTACTTAACAAATAGTGTGTGCCAATTACAGTTAAAAAATAGTTAATAACTCAGGTGTGATAATAAGTATATTAACTCAGGTTTTTACAGTGATAAATTTATCTTTTTTACTTGACTTGTTACTGTATAGTGCGTGGTCTTTGAAACTTTCGAAATCAAAATAAATTTCTCTAAATTGATAGCCTTTAGGCTTAGTCAGAGATTAACCACTTTGCGACCAACGTCTAGTGTACGCGAAGCAGCGATTTCACTCTTATCAGTCCAGCGTCGCTTCCACGCGATGATCTCTGGTGGATATTGAGAGACCAGCGTCGCATAAGCATAATAAAAGATCTGAACTTTTTATTTTAATTTCTCAAGACTACATTTAATTACTAGATGGCTTAAATGGCAACGATTTTTACAACGGTTGACACTTTTAACATTTACCTGTAGTTCTCAAGAGGTAAGTGCTGGTAAATTTATTCATTACTTCCAACTTTCCACAGAATAAACTTTATAGTACAGGATAAACAGCTCTGAAAGTAGATGTAAAATATCTGCCTTTAACAGACCTATTGTCTGTAAGCAATGTGTCATATCGAGGTTTTACAAAAGAATATTTATTTTGGATTACAGACTGTCAACCTAATCTACACTTAATGAGTGTGCAGTGTTTGGAATGACACATAATAGAATTCTCTCAATTCGGATAATTCTAAAAAAAAGGTAACTCTCTCCTGTTCTCATGTACCTCTTCTCATCTGTAAACGTTATAAAAATATCACTATTTTTAATTTATTTTTAATTTATTTTTCATTTTTAATTTATATGTCACAAAAATGAAAGCACATTGGTTAAAGTTCTAAGGGAGGAGGTAAATTGACAAAATATATGTATGATAATTAAAAATATATATATAATCATAGCGTAATATATAAAATTATGTGACATTATATAGTGTAAACTCTTTTATTTAAGGGATTGTTGTAATCTAGATCGAAAACAGGGATCAAAGCGATTAGTACGTTTAAGAAATGCTTTAAAATTGTAATTAACAGGTGTTGATCGATCACTTATTCCTGCAGGTGATATCATATATACTTATTTCATAATTTCTGATTCAAGTAATTTTCCTATTTACGATAAATCACATATTATACCAACCACTTACATTCAGTAATATCAAATTAATCTCTCAACTTTAAACTTTTTTTTCCTCTAATTATATTTCCATTTTTTTCCTATTTCTCTTTATTGAGTGAAGTATGTTCGCTAAAGTATACAAGGAAATGAAGAAACTCACTAAACATATTAAAAACAATATCCTTTAGAGTTAGTAAATAGCATTGACAAGATAATAAATTTATATATTCTCTTCAAAGATTTCTAACGCTAAGTTAACTTTCTACTGTTTAACTTTCTAAAACATATGTAAAATATGAGAGTTTTTTTCATTTTTCATTGAAAACAATTAAAACATAAAAGCAAAATGAACAGGAATTTCATTCATAAACATAGTCGTAAAAATTAAAATTTGCTTGACGAAATTTATATTTCATTTAGTTACAGAAGAAAAATATAATAGCTTGTAAATAAAATACAGAGGTATAATTATGAATACATATTTTAAAATAGATTTCGTACTTAATATATTATGTACATGGGCTACAGAAATATAGGAACCAAGAAATATACGAATACAGAGCCATCACATCTTTGCAGAAGAAATAGATGATGTTTAAATGTGATGACGTCTATGCAAGATAAGTATGACCTAGATGTGACCTAGATGTGAATCCAATAAATTTTCTTGTAGTTTAACAAATTAAAGTGTACCGATTCACTAAACTCAGAGAGTAATACTAAACTGTAAGAAATATAAAACAAATATTTTTTCATCTTGTAGTAAAAGAGTAGACCATAGCTCTCCAAACCAAACCAACCCATTTTTATTGTGATTAATCAATTTATTAATCATTTTAAAACTGAATTATCCTCTTGAAATACACAAAAGAACGCAAAAATATAAAAAGTTACAGAAAAATTAAAACACACAGACACACACACACACACATATATATATATATATATATATATATCTAGTTAGCGTACTGACGCTAACTAGAGTACAGTGAGATAGTGTCTCTAGGAGCGTAGGGGGTATATATATGTATGTACATACATACATACACACACACACACACACACACACACACACACACACACACATATATATATATATATATATATATATATGTGTGTGTGTGTGTGTGTGTGTGTGTGTGTGTGTGTGTGTGTGTGTGTGTATACATACATGCATATAAATATACACTCATTAAATATATTTACATGCATATATATTTAATGAGACGGATTTCTCGATGGGTGCTTCCAGTCATGGCCATAAAGATGACACTGTTTCAGCTAAAGACCTTTATTAAGATAGCGTTGAAGGACGGGTTCCCAATTCATCGCAAGGAGAGGACAAACTAAAAGGTCAGTTAGCACTTCTAGAAGTTCTATGTACAAGACACGTAACTCCTGGCTCAACATCTGTGGGAAAATATCTCTAGAAAAATCTGTCTCTGACATCGTCTATCTCCTTCTTATTTAAAAATTTTCTAATTTGTCGGCTAGGGCCATGTAGGTTTATAATTGGTCAGGCCCCTTCTCTGAGGGCGTAAACTGTAGCCCCAATGATGAATTTAGGTTAGTTGTTAAAAAGGGGATTGCAGAAGGACGCGGGAATTATAAGCCCTTGATTTAAGTTTTGAAAACCCCTCAGAATTTTTCTTACACACACACACACACACACACACACACACACACACATATATATATATATATATATATATATATATATATATATATATATATATTTGCATTCGTATATTAATCGTATTCTTTTTATTTGACAATTCTTTCATTATATTATTTATGCTAACTTCAATACATTTCATAAAGTTCACAGAATATTTCTCAAAGCTAAGCACATTTTCTAGCTTTATTGTGCTTTTCAAATAGATTTTCAGCTTTAAAAACGCAAATCATTATGGATTTAGAGTGGGGTTTGAAGCTGTTAGACCTCTCCTTGCTCGCCTGGTTATGCCAACAATAGAATCAAACGTGACGGTGAGTTTATTATTCGAATCATTCGCTTACTATAGATTCAGTCGTGTACACGTGAAGTTCATGTAAATATTCCGACAAGTCTCAGACGAATGCGATTTATTCTAATGTGGAACATAAAATGCAGTGATTTTTACCATATTCAGATAAATTGGAAAATACTGTCCCTTTTTAATGCATTCATGCATGCTATTTTACTAATAGAAATTGAGCCAGTTTTTAGTCTACCTTAAAATATTCATTGATGATTATGGAAAAAGGAGGGTTTCTATGGGGATGTTCACGTCGAGCAAAGTTTGGTACCTGAAAAAGAAACCCACAGAAAAGAAAATGAAAATTATATTTGATGAGTTGTGATGTATACTGAAAGTACTCAGTATGCCCCCAACCCGATATTTACAGTTTAAATTTAATTTGACTTTTCGCCAACTTTAGTTTGTCTTAATGTAAAAAGAAACACAATAGGCTTTAACCCTCTAAGTGGTTCACACGTACAATTCCACCACACCGATGATGTCTTCAAAATTTTCAACTTCCAAAATCGATCCGAAAATGGATGTAATGTACATTTTTGCCAGTACTTTCCCCCATGGAGTTTTGCGATATTAGGGTCATGTCTATTGTTTAGGAACTGCATCCCTCTTTGAAGGACATTTATTGAGGAATGCACCACTATCTCCTGAGGCACAAAGACGATGATAGCTTTTCATTGCTTTATAAATCTCTATTTCGAAGTATTTCGTTAGCGGTATCAGATGTATCTCTCATTGCACCACTTAAATATCTTGGATGACTTTCGTAAAATGTATCAATAAACCTCTCAAAGAATATTTTTATTTGTACTTTTAGAATCCATTATTTCTTTTGGGATGATCTTCGAGACTTTTACATGTATTCAGACATAAAAAGTATTTCATATGTATATACATGTAAAGGATACCTTTACATGTATTTAAAATTAACAATCTATAATATCTATTTATATACCTATTTATAACAGGAAGTAAAGGGACAATAACGAAGGTGGTTTTCTCGTATTTCATTCTAGTCGACAAAGGGTGAAGGACAAAAATGAAAGAACGCTTTGGCCACTCACACAGTAAACCTTTAGTGTATTTTTGGAGACTTTTCTTTTCCTCGATGTGTTATACTAGGAGGGCTAAAAAGAAGAAGAGATGTTACTGAATTAATGTATTTTATTGATATAAAAATGAAATTAAAAAAATAATAGAAGACAATGGATTTACTTTTTTATATGTTAAAAATGAATAAAAAGGAAGGAGAAAACAAAAATGGACTAAAAATTAAGACAATTATGCAGGGCAGAACTCCGAGTTCCTTTTCACGGGATCCAGGTCTCTCTCTCTCTTCTACCTTGTCTGCCGGGGTTCAAGTCCCCGACAGACTTTGTGTCTTTCTCGTTAACCTTCCATTTGCCTAGCGGCACAGTGGAACACCGCCAAGTGCAGCACTTAAAAATGCCAATGTATAGAGTGGGGATATGTCATATCATGAAAAGGGCGAATTTATAAAACTATTGCAACACAGCGCTCGCCAAGGGGAACGCCAAGTGATGCTCCTGTTACGCGTGATGCCATCTGATTGAAAATACAGAGCGGCATATGCGATAAAAGAATTAGGTTTTAGACAACGTGGTATTTGGAAGCTTTGCAGGGAAGTTACAAACGGGGTATTTTTGTTTACAGGAAGCTTATAGAATTAAAATAAACTAAATGGAACGGAATTAAAAGTAAATAAATGAAACGTTATAACAATGATAGTATTAATTTTTGTTTGATTTTGTTTACCATTGTTCGGTTTTATTTACTTGTTTTATATTGATTCATACTGAAACCTAAATTACTTGAACTATATTTGTTTTATATTACATTCGCATTTTTTAAAGTTAGCTTTTGTTTGTCTGGTTGGAAAATATTTCAGTTTTGTAAGAGAAATTTCGTTTCATATTGTGCTAATATGTATCTATGTATATATATATATATATATATAATTTTATTAATAATATATTGAATAAAAAAGAAAAAAAAGAATTGTGAGGCAATGGTTTTTTATATAAAATAAGGACGCTTAAACGAAATTACATCATTGCAAGATAGTGTTGCTGAGACGCAATTCAGGGATTTTGCTTGAGAAAAACTAAAGAAAGTTTAGCTGTTTCAGAAAACTCAATATGCTATTCTAAACTATATAAAAAAATACACTTGAATATATAATTTCTCATAGTTTATAATCTTATAGACATATTTTGAATAACGCAGTAATTGTGAATGTGGCCTAGTTATGGTCTTTGACAATCGAAACACTGATGGTTGACTGTGGGTTTCTATCATCTAGTCAATTAGGCCTGGTCTCAACAAAATCGATTAACGGCTAATGGCGATTAATCTCTGTTTAAACGGAAAATTGCTTCCTAACATCCGTTGGCCCCATGTTTTAATCTCGGTTAATTGTTAAACGACTTTGGTGAGACTGGCCCTCAGTAAGGTTTTTTCAAAATGCCAGTAAGGGTTTCAGGACACAAAAATGTATTTTTTAAAAATTATAAACACTTTGTAGTTATATGTTGCACAAATATGTGTGTCTGGAGATTATTAAGTATATAAATTTTAATGTTAAAATACCAATTAAAACACATTAAAATCTTAAAAAATTTCTCATACTTTATAATCTTATAGACATATTTTGAATAACGTAGTTATTGTGAATGTGCCCTAGTTGTGGCTTTATCACAATCGAAACACTGATGGGTTGAATGTGGGTTTCTATCAGCTAGTCACAGTCCTGGTCTCAACAAAATAGATCAACGACTAACGGCTATTAATCTCTGTTTAAACGGATAATTGAGTCCTACCATCCGTTGGTGCCATGTGTTATTCGCGGTTAGCCGTTAAACGATTTTGGTGAGACCGGTCCTCAGTAAGGTTTTACAAAATTCCAGTAAGGGTTTTTGGACACAAAAATGTATTTTTAAAAGTTATAAATACTTTGTAATTACATTTTGCATAAATATATGTGTCTGGAGATTATTAAGCATATAAATTTTAATGTTAAAAGACCAATTAAAACACATTAAAATCTTAAAAAAATTCTCATAATTTATAGACATATTTTGATTAACGAGGTTATTGTGAATGTGCCCTAGTTGTGGCGTTTTGACAACTGAAACACTGATGGTTTGACTGTGGGCTTCTATCAGCTAGTCACTTAAGCCTGGTCTCAACAAAATCGATTAACGGCTAACCACAATTAATTTCTGTTTAAACTGAAAATTGCTTCCTACTATCCGGTTAACGCCATGGGTTAATCGCGGTTAGCCGTTAAACAACTTTAGTGAAACCGGCCCTCAATAAGGTTTTACAAAATGCCAGTAAGGGTTTCAGGACACAAAAATGCATTTTTTAAAAATTATAAATACTTTGTAATTATATTTTGCACAATTATGTGTGTCTGGAGATTATTAAGCAAATAAATTTTAATGTTAAAAGATCAATTAAAACAAATTAAAATCTTAAAAAAATTAAGTGCATATTTAATTACTCAAAAAAGAGTAACTCTTTCAAAATCATTATCTCATTTTTATGCATATATGATATGAAACTTTTTTTATTCTAGGTTTAAAGGTAACTCATTACAATTTTTTATTATTTCATAAAGTATAAAATTTGGATTTTTTGAGGTGAACTTCTATTCTGTGGGCAATATTTCTTTAACTATTGCATTTAATTGAAAATTCCGAGATCAAATCAAAGGAAATATATGAAAGAATAGCTTTATATATAAAATTCTTCTATCTGTGCGTTTGTAATAGAAACCCTTCTAAAAGGCTGGACTGATTTTGATGATATTTTGTGTATGTAATTAATTTGATCAGAAAGAAAATACTTTTTTATTAAAAATTCAAAACTAAAATTATTGTAATGCCACTTCAAAACCTGCACTGCCAACGTATCTGTGGAGCAGTAGTGAGTGCAACGGACTTCAGTAGGAGAAGTAGCATGATCAAATCCCCTTACAAATGTGGGAATTTTAATTTAATCTAACTACGTTTCTGATGACTGCACTGGTGGAGGTGCTATTATTTTTAAAAATTTTTTTCCTTACTTTTCCATCACAACAGTTCATTTTATAATTTATTTAATAACCTTTTACAATATTTTTTATTTGGAACATTAAAACAGTACAATGTCTATCGGATCGTCTAGTATATGCTAAATTTTTACTATATCATAAAATATAATTTACAAAACAACAATATGAAATTGAAAAATATTGAAAATATTATTCTGAGATATTCGAGCTTAAATGTAATCACCCATTTACACATCCTTTAGCAATCACCTAGAGTCTGTTACATTTTATACTATATTCAGACTAGCATATAGCCCGTCATTAGACAGGATCAGTAAAATTTTTAGTTTTCCAAAATTGTAAAGTACCCTATAAGGCAGATAAAAAATATTATTTGATTTTTGGCTGAGAATTATCTGGTACACGCTCAATAATTTGTGTATCTTTACTGACCGCATGTTAGTTGCCAGCTTTAATTTATTTTGCCATATTATGTGATAGGATGGACAGCAGATTTTTAATATTGACAGTGATTATTTGGCGGTAAATATGAATGATGTCCAAAATTCAGCGTATCGATTACAAAACGTGGTTATGTATAAAATACAAACACACAAACGAACAAACTTCTTAATTTTCAAAGATATATATCTTGAACGGTAGATATTTATTAGTCCGGGAAATAGACTCCTAGACTTTGTTGTTAATACTGGTGATAAAATTTTCATTGCAACAAAATATAAACGATGATTAAATTTAAAATTATCACATATGTACCTAAAATATTATTTAATAAAGCTATAAAAGAAAATTATTTACGTAATACCTAAGTTCAGTGATAAAACGTATGAAAATAATACAGACGATATTTAAATAATTTAAAATAAGAAATGATTAAATGAGGTGGTTAAAGTAAGGATGTCATAATGCTGGAAAAAATGTTTTACCTATTTACTATGTGATAAATCGATAAATTTAATCACCTGCTCTTAAACGGGGAAATAGGGCTTGAAACAATGGCAATGAGCGATCAAAAAGGGGGGAAGGTTGCCTTTCGAAAGTTTTTGAACTCGCTTTGAATTTTGCTAACCCTAAATCATCAAAAATACAATATGGATGCCTCTTTCCATTCCAGGTACAACCGATTCATAAGTTCGTGGACAAACGGACAGGTAACTTAGGCTATTATTATATAGGGGGTTCAATGAAAGTTAATTTAATACTGTAATGTAAAAGTACTATAAAGTTAGTTGCTAAATAAAGTTCCATTACTACTGTAAATTTACTTCTTTTATATAACTGTTTAGACTTCAGAATGTTTTTTATATATAAGGACATTTTTCAAGGATATTTAATTTCAATTTTAATGAAGTGATGAATACTGACAATATGGAACAAAAATATTAAGTATATCATTTGGTAGTTAATTGTAATAGCAAGTGGTTTGTTTTATTTGGTTCACAAAAGTTTACAGCATATATTACAATTAAAACACAAAACTATGATTTTTTAGATATGTTTATCTGACACAGGGCTAGAATAAGTCATCTTTTCTTTTTATTTTCATAGCAAATAGCTTTTAATAAATGCAATACAGTTGTATGATGCTTTAAATCATGAAAAGTATTTAATATACATAGAAATTCGTTGAATGTTAAAAGATTTATGGAATACTTTATATAATTTTGTCTGGCGTTGCACTTAATACATTGATACGACATACTTTACTATTAAATAATTAAAATTCACTTTAAAATATTGCAATCTGTTCTTTATTATTCTTTTGTGTTTTTGTATCAATGATATTAACAAAATAGGACACAACAAATGTCTATGTAAACTGCTATCTGATGGCACTAAGTACTAAAATACATACTGTAACCTTAACATATAGTTCAAATCTTATTTCTTCGATCTCAATATTGCAAAGAAGCTTCTTAAAGGGATAACAAATGTTTCTTCCTTACTGCATTATATATTTTTACGAAATTCCCTTTTAGGCAATACTTAGAATAACGCCACATGATATCCAAAAGGCATACTTGTTTTGAAGATTAAATATGCAAACCACCCATCTAGATAGTAAAAAAAGTATATCGATAACTTTTACACTTCTACTTACTTCTCATAATCTGAGATTGTCAATCAATTTATTTTTAAGAAATTGAAATCATGTAGCATTTTTGGCAAGAGGGAAGGTTTATTGATTCAAATTCCCATTAAGATTTTAACTTTCTGAGTATTAATAAATATTGATGGAAAATAAAATGAAGGAAAATACCCGACAAATTTCTATATTAATGGATGTGTTGGAAATCTCAGATCGATATCAGATGAAATTTAATATATATTTTGATTTTTAAGAAGGAACCTGCCGCATTCAATGCTGTCAACATTTTTAAAATATTAATACCTGCGGATTTCATGCTCAGATAAAGAGTCGGTTTTTCTCTGTCGTTCATATTAAAAATAGCTTAAGTGATTCAATAGTATTTTGGTCAATGATTTTGTTTATCCCTACTGTAAAGAAAAATACATAATAATTTTTTTTCAAAGAGCTTTACTCAAATATAACATGGATATTATATATAAACTGTATTTTGAATAATAATAATAATAGTTAATTAATAAACATTGCAATTTGATAGTATGTGAAATAAAAAAAAGTTATGCATGGCTACGCATAAAAAATGGAAATCCTTTATACTGAATATGTAATGTTCTAATTGATAGTTGTGATGAGGCGATTTAGATAAGTAATATAATTCATTAATTCATACGAGAAGTAAAATGGTTATGATCTAAGTCTGACCTCATTATATCTTTTGTAAAAGAAAGAGGACCATAAATTATATTTTCAACGTATTTTTTCGTCTTGTGCGGTAGTCTCGGGCGGAGTTCTGATCCCAGTCCCAGATTAGAATCCCGTTTCTGTACATGACACTAAATAAGAATGTACCTTTGTGGAGTTATTTATCAGTACTTAAGGGACAGTGCCTAATTTGAAGGGATAAAGTGTTTCCACGTATGCCTTTTCAAGGCGGAGTGAAGAAGACCAATCACATTTTTACAACTATCCCGATTGGATGAACAGAAGGAAGAGGGGACAAACATGAAATTGATATAAAATAAGATAAGTCTAAAAAAAGAAGGTGTTGGAGTTGTTGGAGAGTCAAGTCGAAGGGAGCAGAGCAGTCGAGTCGAGTCCGACTGTCAGAGTTCGAAGGTCAAGAGTTCGACAGAAAGTGTTCAGAACTCGAGGACAGAGTACGGGGATCAAAGGAGTTTAGCCCAAGAAAGACCTCGACATCTCTCAACGACCAAAGTTTTCCATCTCATCCGCTTTTCAGTATCCCCCCGAGTTATATTAGAAGGCCCCTTACTAGCGGTGATACCGTAGTCCGCATTATCATCACACCAATCGAAAGGTATCTACAAGAGCTCAAAAGAGTACAGCCTTGGCACACCCAAAAGGTTCCACAAAGGTACCTATTTATATATTTTTGAAATTCAGATTAGGTCTTCTCTCCTATATACATAAAGTTAGCTAAGTGATAGGGAGTTATTATTGTCATATATTAATTGGTGTGGCACCTATTTTGATTATATTAAAATTTAAATCTTATGAAACTTAATCTAAATCTTCTATATTAATAATGTATATATAATTGTAATAAATTGACTTATTTTTTACTTTACAGCTGTTTTCAGTCGTTCTGAATTTAGCGTATTATATTATTTTTTATTTTAAGTCTGTAGTCTCTCAGAGCATGTGGTTGAATTTAAGCTTAAAATATCTACACAACGCAAATAAATAATATTTAGTCTTTGTGACTAAAAGAAATAAATAACCACTATAAATTTTGATCACAGGTAGATACATAAATTTAAACGAGAGCTACATGACAGTAGTTGCTGATAATAATTCTCCATTCTATATTTCATAAACAATATATGTCTCTCAAGAGAAACAATAAGGATAAAAAAGGAAGGTGATTAAGAAACAAATACATACAAAATAAATAGTATTTTTTTAGAGTTATTACATTTCCTTTCTTGGACATTACGTTATATTCCCAACGATTTGTCAACAATAAACTGTTTAAATCTACAATGCTAAAATATGTTTGTGAAATTATGAAAAAGATTAAAAAAAACGTATTTTTTTTCATCAAGCTGCCTTGTTAAACAAACATGAATTGCAGTACCGGTTTCTATTATAGTTTCATTTATTCCACAAATGAAGTAGGGAAATATTGTCGCGTAGATGAGGTGAACTTGGTGAATTCAATGAAACGCTCAAGACCAACTCAAGATTTTATTTCCCAGCAACTGAAGGAATCCCTGCTTATATACAGTGTTGGAACCTTCCAGATTTTGAAGGCCCGCAGAAAATTAGGAACTATAATTAATAAATTTACATGATCAATTTAAATTAACATAAAGTAAATTCAAATTAAAACCGAATTTTAAAGATAACTTGCCTCGCTTGCTGTCGAACCCGGAACCTGCCGTTCAGAAGTCCGATGCTTTACCGACTGAGCCACGACGACCTTGGTAAAAGGGAACAATTTTTCGCTACAAAATTGTAATTATAGGAAAATACATTTTAGTACCATAGTCATTAGATTCAAATTCTAGCTCTGTTACTGATATTATCAGCTAGGAGGAAGAGAAGGAATTCCAGACATCACATCCAACAAGATTAAAGCGTTTATAAACTCTTAAAGCCAAAGTGGGTTTAAAATCCGGTACAACCATCTTCCGTAACTACCGTCGGAGGAACAACTCTAGGAAAATCGTACATAAATTTTCGAATTCCGACA
>CM063508.1:110063642-110083642 GCA_032207245.1 Pardosa pseudoannulata | reverse complement strand
AGAAAGCATAATATAGATATTTTGTACTCAGGTAAAAATTAAGTATTGACAATATTTCTTTCTTGTACATCTGCAGTTAACTTTAAAATGGTTGAATTTTCCTAAGTATAAACATTTTCAATTTAAGTGAAAGATATTTCACTAGTTGTATACTAATTTCCAACTCTTATATGTAAATGCTTTTAATCATCTAATATTTCATATGTTATTAAAAATCTCACTGGCGAATAAAGGGGTAAATATGTAATACTTCCTTCACATAATTGGAAATAAAATACTTATAGAATTAATTGCATTCCAAGAATTCTACGAAATGTGATTACAAAAAATTAAGGAGCACTGAAGATACATGTATTCTTTAAAGAATTCCTACATTAGTCATATAAAAATAATTTTGAATTTTATTTCTATGAACGCTGGTTAGGATTTTAGATTTCATAGAATATATATATATTTATAGGAAATAGATAATTATGTGAGTAATATCGATGGATATTGAAATATATCACCGGTTAGCTAAGTATTGATAGCAAGTTTATTTAAAGATAGTAATAAAAATATATTTTTCGTGGAATGTAATAATAAATTAATCTTTAAAACTATTTAGACTCTTCTAATTATGTTTGCAGGACATATATAATTCTATCGAGGGAATCAATTATGGAGTTTCCTTGCCTTACTGCTAATGTAAACTGCATCTGCTTTCAAGCAAAATGAGTTTTTAAATTGTATCTTTGTCAGAAATTTTGCAATTTTAGGTTTCCGTAGGAGGTTAATAATATTTGATTGCAGCATGCCTCTTTCTCCATTCATGAAGAGCTACTCCTTTGTTTAATTTCATATCTAATATTTTATCCTACAATTACATTCCGTAATATGCAGTAGTGGTGAAATTGCTGTGTAGAGAACAATGAATCTTTCTGATCGAAAATTAAGAGACTTACAAATTAGAAGCCTAAATCTCAGAATAGAAGTATTATTATCGCTAGATATCTGATTAAAGGTCTAATCATAGTTGCGAAATATTCTCTCGTCGACATGGGAATTCGAAAAGAATTCTACTAAAAGTCAAAAATAGTTTCTTTATTTTAACACTAGTCTCAGACTATATATAAATGTTTTTAATCATTTAAACAGAAAGCATTTAAAATTTTAAAATTGGTAAAAAGTTTATTTATCTAAAATACGGTTTGGTTTCTGAAAAAGGGATGCTGTGTAGAGAACAATGACTCTTTTTGACCGAAAATTAAGAGTCTTACAAATTAGAAGCTTAAATCTCAGATTAGAAAAGTTATAATCACTAGATATCTGATTAAAGGCCTAGTCATAGTTGCGAAATATTCTCCCGTTTTCCTCAGAATTCAAAAAGAATTCCACTAAAAGTAAAAGATAGTTTTCTTAGTTATACACTAGTCTCAAACTATTATATAAAAATGTTTTTAATTATTTAAACAGAAAACATTTAAAATTTTAAAATTGGTAAAAAGTTTATCTAAAATACGGTTTGGTTTCTGAAAAGGGATTTTTTTAAACCTTTTTCCATTCTTATCTTGGTAATTTTATTGAAATCTTAGAAAGCATAATATAGATATTTTGTACTCAGGTAAAAATTAAGTATTGACAATATTTCTCTCTTGTACATCTGCAGTTAACTTTAAAGTGGTTGAATTTTTCCTAAGTATAAACATTTTCAATTTAAGTGAAAGATATTTCACTAGTTGTATACTAGTTTCCAATTCTTATATGTAAATGCTTTTAATCATCTAATATTGCATGTGTTATTAAAAATCTCACTTGCGAATAAATGGGTAAATATGTAATACTTCTTTCACTGCCTGATTTTCAAGGTTGAGGCTGTCATAAACGAGTATATTTGTTTTGGATGCAGAAGAAACATCGATACTGCTGTTTGCAATATATTATATGTATATTTTGTATTTATACAAAATAATTTTTAATTTTACTTCTATGGCCCCTGGTTAAATATAAGTATAATTAATTTTCATGTATGATATATATTTATAGGTTATAGATTATTATGGGAGAAAAATTAAGTGGCATTGAAATATATCACTAGGTAGCTAAATATTGATAGCAAGTTCAATTTAAGATCGTTAATAAAATATCATTTCTCTAGGAATGTAATAGTAAATTAATCTTCAAAACTTTTGAAACTCTTCCTAACTATTTAATTAGAATTGTAGGATATATATAATTCTTATAAGGTAATCAATTATAGAATTTCCATACCTTACTGCTGATGTAAACTGCATCTGATTTCAAACAAAATGAGTTTTAAAATTGTATCTTTGTCAGAAATTTTGCAATTTTAGGTTTACTTAGGAGGTTAATAATATTTGATTGCAGCATGCGTCTTTCTCCATTCAATATATGAAGAGCTATTCCTTTGTTTAATTTCATATCTAATATTTTATTCTACAATTACATTCAGTAATATGCAGTAGTAGTGAAATTGCTGTGTAGAGAACAATGACTCTTTCTGATCGAAAATTAAGAGTCTTACAAATTAGAAGCTTAAATCTCAGTATATTAAGGTTATAATCATTAGATATCTAATTAAAGGCCTAGTCATAGTTGCGAAATATTCTCTCGTTTACATGATAATTCCAAAATGATTCCACTAAAAGTCAAAAATAGTTATATGAATATTTAGATTTTTATATTTGAATATTTAGATATTACAATTTTTATGGACATTGGTGAATATCTCACTCTGGGGCTTACAAAGACTCTGACTGATTCGATACTGTAAAGGCTTATAGAAAAGTAAACGGTAATGTGTAGAATAAAACGTAATTTTAGTAGACTTTGTGTTTGATGGTTTGAGTCACTTTTAGTGAAATATTAGCACAGGTTACTCTAGTAATATCATCCATTGTGTTGTGGGACACTCCGTGAACTACACAAGGGCTATATTCTTTCCCGAAAATTACACACACATACAGACAAATCTATATATATACACTCAAAAGTCAAAACATTATGACCACCTCTCTATAACGAGTTGGCCCACCTTTGGTTCACAACACAGCTTCAAATCACACTGGCATGGATCCACAAGTCCTTGGAAGATGGCTGGAGACAGATGCACCAGATGTTTAAGCAAATCCGAGATATTGAGAATTAGTGGTCGTTGAACTCCGAGCTGCCTCCCATGACATACTAAATGTGTTCTATCAGATTGAAATCTGGTGAGTTAGGCAGCCAGGACATTACCTCGAATTCAGAATCATGTTCCTGGATTAACTCCAACACAATTTTAGCATTGTGAGAAGGGGCGTTGTCCTGTTGGAACATTCCATTTTCATCTCGAAAAACAAAAGCCATGTAAGGGTGCAACTGGTCCGCAATGATGTTCAGATACCCTGTAGCATTCATGACCTGCTCTACTACAACCAAGTGTCCTAGAGTCGACCAACGTATCCCGAAGAATACTACCGCCATCCCCGGCCTGTATATGACCTAATGTACATAGAGGGAGCAAGTATTTGCCTGTAAGATGGCATATCCTGACACTGCCATTAGCGTGGTGACTGACAAACCATAACTCATCTGACCAGGCAACTCTATCCCACTGATCCATGAACCAGTAACGATGTTCCTGGCCCAGCGTAAGGGCAGTTGGAGATGACGCTTGGTCAGCAAAGGTGCACGAGTGGGACGTTTACTGCGTACCCCCATATACAACAATGTCCTCTGAACAGTATGATGCGATACTATTCTACTTGGCCCTGCATTGTTTTTTGCTGTCAGCTGAGTCACTGGCTCCAGTTTTGCTCCACAATGCTTAACAGTCTCCGAAGACCTTTCTCTTTAATAGCTTGTGGGCGTCCATTACCATATAGTCTACTGCTGGTTTCACCGCCATTCCTCCACTTCTCATAAGTACTAACAACTGTAGATCGCGAACAACCTACGAATAGTTCAGTTTCGCAAATACTTGTTCCGAGTCTCAGAGACATTACAATCTGTCCTCTATCAAAATCACTTGGATCCACAGCTTTTTCCATGACACACAGAAGTAAGTGAAAGAATGATTCTGCAGATTCTTCAGCAGCAGTTAATACCACTTCCACTTGATCATTTGTCTTTCGCGTCATCCAGTCGAGTTCATTTCAAAATGTAGGGGGTGCTCATAATATTTTTGTTCTTGAGTGTTTATGTGTGTGTATGTGCAAAACTTGTATATTTAAAAAAAATAATAAAACACTTTTTATATTAGATTAGAAATAATCGAGTTCGTTAATAATAGGAAATTATTTAATATAATCACATTTCGAGTTCATTAAACTGGGGCAAGAGTGTATGAATCATATTTTTTCTTATCTAGCTAGCATAAGGTTTTAAGAGTAACCTCTTTTACATTTTATCCTCAACAAAATTCATCAAATCAGTGCTTTTATGAGAGCAATTCACACCGGGCAAAGTATCTTTAATTAGGAGATAACCTTCATTTCATTTCTCTCTCCAAATCAAACAATAATGGAGTTTTCCTGAACCTTTTATATGCCGAGAATGTTAAGTTATGCCTGACATCACTTGATTTCTTTTATTTCACTACGAAAGTTTCTGAATCAGCAAATTGGTATAGGAGGTAATTATATAACATCTACCGATTCTTTGCCATTTTGCTAAAGATAAGAATATATTAACTTAATGTTGCATATTTGTCTGCAGAAATGCTACATGAAAATATAACTGGAGATTTAGGTATGTTGAAGATTGTATTAACTTAAGGATATTTTTTCTCGTTCATATACTTAGAGTGTTTATTATCTACAGCATATTATTTCTTTGAGCAAATCGACAATTTTTATAGTAATAAAATAACTTTGCTGTACTATATAATATGCTTATTTTCTCTTATAACATTCATTATACAGAAGTTTTGAAACATTGTTTAATGTTGTAAGATATTTTTTCAGGTTCGATAATCTCTTTCAAAACTTGTTAAAACAATTTAAATGGAAATTAATAAATGTATTTGTAGTGCGTGTAGTTTGAGATTTATATTCAACAATTAATGCTTTTATATTCTAAAAATATTAAATTTTAACTCAATGTAAACTGCATTTTTGCGTAAGCAATTACATTTAGATATGTAAAGATGTAAAGGAAGTATAAAGATGTGTAAAAGATGTACAAAAGATGAGTAAAATTGTGCCAAATATTTATTAAAATGTCGTGACTTTACATTAAAGTGTATTTTTTCTGTGTTAAGTAACATCTTCTGATTTGAGAATTAGTTTAATAGAACAGCAAAGTGTTTGAGTTAAAATGGTTTCATTTTCATCAAGACACTTGAAACTTTATTTGTTAGCAATGTATTCAAATAAATCTGCTATTATTTAAAGAAAATATTGTAACAATTTTAAAAATATTATATTTTATTTGTTTCAAAAATAGTGCGGTTATTAAAAGTAATTTGAGGTTTTTTATTTGAAATTTTTAAAAAAGATTGTCTGACCTTACACTCAGATCTCTTTAGAAGATATAGGTGGAACTTAATAATGTAGTAAGGTGAAAATATTATGTTTGTATTTTTTGCAAAATTGAGAATTCTATAAAGAGTACGACTTTTAATTGACCTTCTTTTACATATCTATCTAAATAAGCACTATAGAGTTAAAATAATTTCTTAAGTTTCAATTTATCAGTGTAAAATAATTAAAACACTTATAAGTTTTATTCGTTCTAAATAAATATCTGTAAGTATTAAGTATGTTTTTTCCAAAACTATCCTTTTAAAGTTGTAAGGTCTACCTGATGGTAGATTAACAAAAATCGGCCATTAAATTTGCATAGTTTTGAAGAAGTTAACAATTTATTATTATTTTATTATCTTTTAATGCTAAGTCTAGTATACATCGGAACTATAAATACGCATAAGCAATTTTGCTAAAGACTGACTGAATTATTCGCAGCTTTTTTACGTACAGTAAGATAAGTGGTTAATGTCGAGGCTGTATTTAATCCTTAGCAAGTGTTTGCCACTCGAGTATAAAAGAATGATAGGATTATGATCAATGGATTTCAGTGTCGCATCGTTGGTTTGGATTTCTGCTACATTCTAATGTGTGTAATTTGATTGCTTTGTATTATGAGTTAGATTTTACACAGTATTATTTTTAAAATGTATGTTATGTATTCAAGTTAGATAACTCTTTCTATTTACCTGCTACCAAATGTGTGATTAGGGAGAGACTTTGATATATACCTACCAGGCGTAAAAATCCACATTTCGATACTGGAGCTCTTACAGAGACGATGTCTACCTAATGGTCAATTTTACAATAATCGACCATTAAATTTGTATAGATTTGAAGAATCTTGTTAGCTTTATACTTATTTAATGGTATTAAGAAAGGGTAGACTTTAATACATTAGGTAGACCTTACAATAGGTAGACCTTTCAAAGTTCTCAAAATAAACAGAACATGTTTAGTGTCCACATTTTCATTTTGAATATTAATATAATTTAAAACTTTGCATGAACCTTTCTTTTTGTATACAGAAAGGCAATTTGAGCTAAAATAATTTCATTTTCATCCATACACTTGAAGTTTTATTTGTTAGCAATGGCGTTCGAACAGAGACCGATGTCTACCTAATGGTTGATTTTACAATAAACAACCATTAAATTTGCATATATTTGGAGTAACTTGTTAGCTTTATACATATATATTGGTATTAAGAAATGGTAGACCTTAATACATTAGGTAGACCTTTCAAAGTTCTCAAATTAAACAGAACATGCTTAGTGTCCCCATTTTCATTTGAATATTAATATAATTTAAAACTTTACATGAGCCCTTCTTTTCGTATACAGAAATGTAATTTTATTTTCAGGAAAAATTAATTATTAAAATTTATTTTCTGTATGTAATTGAATGACTCTGAGGTGTTTCCATTTATAAATAGAAAATTTGTTTCGACTATAAGAATAAAAATCGTTTATTTTTAAATTTTCTTAAATATTTATGAAGTTTTTAAATCGTAGTTATGACATACATATATATAATAAATAAAATAAATATTAAATGCAACATGCGAATAGAAACAATTGTAAAAAATTCAATAACTTGTACATGACGCAAATCGTCAATCAGGTGTAAAATGTTGACATACAAAGTTGCGTAATTCATGTAAACGAAACGCGCTTATTTTCCACTATTATTTATTCTTCATCGTTTTCCCTATTTTAGTAAGAATATGTAATTAATTAAATAACTGGCGCATACGAAATCCTTCGTACATATTAGAATAATTTTCAAAATTTAATAAAATTTTAACTGTATGTTTTTCAAGATATGTAAAGTTTTTATGTATATTCATTTTCAGATGAGTGAAAGACATTTCTATAAGAGATAATATTTTATTTTCATGAAATATTGTTATAATCTACTCGATTGGCTACAAGTATTTTATGCTTTAGAATATTTTTAATTTTTAGGTTTAATGAAACTATGAGGGTTACTGTCTACATTTATATAAGTAGAAGTAATATGTGTTGCATATTGTTTTAGTCAGAAACGTTTACAAGATGTATTTTCATTTATTATAAAACTATAATTAATTAAAAGTGTTTTATGTAACTCATTTATATCGAGATGTTTGTTTAAATTCATATATATATATATATATATATATATATATATATATATATATATATATATATATATATATATATATATATATATATATATATATATATATATATATATATATATATATATATATATATATATATATATATATATATATATATATATATATATATATATATATATATATATATATATATATATATATATATATATATATATATATATATATATATATATATATATATATATATGTGTGTGTGTGTGTGTGTGTGTGTGTGTGTGTGTGTGTGTGTGTAATGTCTTGATCCATAGTTAAGGCGAATGGAAAACAGTGTTCTTGATAATAATAAATTTATTAAACCATCGTTAACATAAAACTTGCGCCATTTTCACTTTTTCGTTGAACACACGCGTAGAGTGTTGTTGACAACTCCATGTACACGCGCTCACTGAAAACTTATGTGTTTGAAAGATCATCAAATTCTTTCAAAAGGCTTCCACCTGACCGGATTATCCCAAAAGCTTACGCGAACGGGGGTCTTTTTAATTTATTTTATTATTATAAATGAGTTCCCATTTTAAAATCTTTTATAATTAACGTACTTTCTAACTATTCCTTTTTTAGAGCTGACACACACACACACACACACACACACACACATAAAATATATATAATATATATATATATATATATATATATATATATATATATATATATATATATATATATATATATATATATATATATATATATATATATATATATATATATATATGTATGTATGTATATATAAACTTTACTAAACTTTAAACTGCATTTATTCCCTAAAAGTATGAATTGTAGATAAAAGGTTTATAAAAAGTGACATTAATTTATTGTAGAGTACTGATTCTGTGATAAAGTTGTTCTTCTAAACTTAGGTCAGAATAATTAGGTTTTCAGAGAATAGTAAATTATTAAAACTAAATTATTTTGATGTCACTGTGTAAAAGTTTCATACATAATTAACAATATAAATATATGTAAAATATTTTAAAATTGTAAGATATGAAACTAATGATTTTTTTTTTAAATTTGTAATGTTTAAAATATAAGTAACACATTTTACATAAAACAAGTTATTTTTATTTCGATCCTTGAACTGTTAAACCTTATAAAATACTAAGACGTTTATTTTAAAATATTAATTAGATTAGTATATATAGAGAAACATGTATTTCCTATATTTATTGAAGCTTACATCGCAGAAAATATATGTAAGTATATTGGAATGAGTCAAGTAGTTGATAGACACATATTTTTAGGTTTAAAAATAATGTAATATCTTTAACAAGAGAACGGTCATTAACAATCTGTAAATGTTTCAGATACAAATATATCATCTACGTAATTAAATAAAATACGTTTCAGATATCATATACATGAACGAAAATCATTTATTTTGTATATTTCATTCTTTTTGATGAAGTTTTTCATTACAGAAGAAATTTCTAATTGATGAAAATTTTAATTGGTAATGTGATAAAATAATGTATTTCATTTTGTAGTTAAAAGTTAGCAAGCGTGAAACTTAAACACACATCAACAAGAGTGAAATACTTTATCTTCTGTTAAATCTTCTTTTTAATCTAATTAGAAGTTTTTAATATCTATTTTTGTTTTCTCTTTTAAATTAGAAGTTTTATAAGAACAATCGTAGAGGGAAAATTATGGTTCATTACTATATAACCTTTATTTCTTCACTACCTACGATTTCAATAAGGAAGTTTTCCTGTAACTTATTATTTTTATGGAAATGTTCTTGCGTAAGCTGAGAATTCACTTGATTTTTCTGATTTCATTACAAAAGATTATGAATCAGCACCTCGTTATAAGAGGTTATTTCATGGCTTTGGATCATCCTGGATTTTCTGCTTATGATAAGAATGTGTATATATATTTTATTTACCTAGAGACTTCACACCTGTTTAAGTAAAAAGGTAAAGAGATATTTTATATCATTTATTATTATTTAATATTATTATATTGCGTGTTAGTTTTGTTAGGCAGATTCAAGTTTATAAAATCTGTATAAACAATAAAATATAATTTATATCTCTTTCTGCTGAACATAATAATATCTTTCCTTTTACTTCATTTGCATACATGTCTAGAGAAATGCAACTGAACATTATATGCTATGATCACATTATATCGTAATATTATCGATTTGTACATTAACTTGATTAAGTATGTTTGGGATCATACCTAAATTAAGTGTTTTATCTGGTACAAAATTTGTACGTCTGTTTAGATATTTTTAAAGCAAGCTTGAGTTTTTTTTTAGAAAGACTAATGCTTGCAGTGCATTATTTTATTTTACTGACCAAAATATCATTTTTTTTTAAAGTGACAGTACTACAATGCAATTTAATTCTTCTGAGTTATGTTTCTATGTGGATAAATGTGGTATCAATTGAATAGCCTGATTACAGTAAAACTCCTAATGCAGGAACGACAGATCAATGTTTTATTGTATTTACATACATAAAAAATACATACATATATTTGTCCTCAAAAGTAGGGGCATCATGTCAACATTTTACTAAAATGGCATTTAACCTATTGGTGTATGATTTTCATTCTAATTTTTGAAAGATAAAGGAATTTGCCCGGCAGTCATAGATGATGGATACAAGAAACAACAAATCTCATTTAAATATAAAAATTTCATAAACAATAAAATATGATTTGTATCCACTTCTGCTGAACATAATAATTTCTTTCTTTTTACTTTAATTTGCGTACCTGTTTAGAGATTTATATCTTATGGTCACATTATATCATATTTTGTTATAGATTTGCACATTAACTTGGTTATATATGTTTGTGATCATTGTAAATTAAGTGTTTTATCTTGTACGTCTCTTTAGATATTTTTAAAGCATGAGTTTCTTTTTAAAAACACTAATTCTTGCATTTCATTATTTTCTTTTTCTGCTCAAAATATAACTTTGGTAAGGTGACAGTTTTACAATGCAAAATATTTCTTCTGTGTTCAATTTTCTCTTCTAAAAGGACGTAAATGATTTTAAGAGGATTTCTAATTCATTAAACTAAATAATTTTTATTTTTAAAAATTTACTTCAAAATGTAATATGCCATTAACAATATATTTAAAAAAAACTTTAATGTAATTTATAGATCAGACAGTAATAAGCATTTATTTTTTTACATAGCATAATTGAGAATGGTACATATGCCTTTTTAAAATAAAATATAAGGTTTTTCTGAACCCCTTGCTTGCTTCGGACATACACCTTACGGCCGAGGTACCTTTTATGATTTGCCCTTACGTCGTACGGGCAATCAGATTTTCTTTGTCGTTCTCACGGATTTGGTCGTATCTTTTGTTTTTTAAATCAAATTAGTCGTATAGATGTACATAAGAAGTTAGTTTTTGAACTGTATTCTATTTGGTTTAAAAGCACGGGCTTTCTGATAGGTCTTGCTTACTCCACAAGTTTTTATCTTTTAGTTTTTGGGAGACTGGTCCAGAGAGACTTTTTAGAGGTGATTCCACCTACAGACAAAAAACTAACACCTGCAAACCAGTGCTATGTGTGTTCACTAAAGAAAAAATGATAGCGGCAAAAGAATTAGAAATGAGACTAGGTATTTTTGTCTGGACTGTGACTTTGGACTATGCCTCTTGCTCAATTTCAAGCTTTATCGTACTTAATCTGACCTTTGAAAAATCAGGTTAAGTAAATGTACTTGTAGTATTAGCATTCGAAAATAATTGTGTAGTAATGGTAATGGGATATATTTGTATTTTTTATATGAAAAACTATAAACGTAACTTCCTCTCTTAGGCGTATAGGGCGAGAAAATGGATAAATTCCAGGGAAAATATTACTTATTTCCTGTAGAAAAGTTGTTATACATGCTTAAAATATTTAGGAGTATTATTTTAATATCACTTTACAACTTACAAATTCAAAATGAACAAAAACATGCAATAAAATAATGTGACATTTTTTGGATTGAATTCGTGAAAAAAATGAAACTGTCAAGGGGTTATACATAGAATAAGTTCAAATCTTTAGGAAACTCTTATCTGTTTTTTTTTTTAAATTGTAGTTTATAAAGACAAAACATGATTTTTTTTATTTTTATAAATTTCTTAATATTCATTCATTTTTCTTTCTCTTTGAAAGATGTGCAATTAATTAAGAAAAAATGATAAACACAGTAGGCTGATATAAAGATATTTTGATGTTAAATAATCTGATAATTTAAACAAAACAGAGATCATAAACCGCATGTAAAATTTTTGGATACAAAGTTGTCTATATAAACGAAACACGCTTGATTTTTCTCCTTATTGTCTATTAGTTATTTCTGTCATAGTAAGAATTTGTAATTAATTAGGAAAGTAATTGGTGGAGAAACAATCTAATCTAATATTTTTTACCATTAAAATGATTACTCATATTAAACAAGAGATAAATACTTAGATCTTCATTCCAGTCCAATTATATTTATTTTTAAATAGCTATTTCTTTCACGTTCTCTGTTCAACAAAATAAATGAAATCAGTGGTTTTATACGAGCCATTATAGTGTAAACTACCATTAATTACGAGATAACCTTAATTCTTTTTCTCTTCGATTGAAATAAAGAAGGGTTTTTTTTTGTAACGTTTGTTTACATGCAATAATGTTGTTATGTAATGTATGATGTCCGATGATTTTTCTGATTTCATTACAAAGTTTCTTAGATCAACAGAATGTTATGAGAGACTTTTTTCTTTTAATGCATTTTAATGAGTTTATTAAATGGTTTTAGCCCATCCTGTGCCTTTATTAACAATTTCTTAATTTCTATTACAAATCTCATTTATTTACAAACATTCATTACAGTTAAGCAAATAGGTATATATAAAGCAATCATATCGTTATTACGGACGGTTGACTTTCTTAATTAAGGTAATATATTTTGTTAACTTCAGAGTCCATATATATCTAGGTATATGTGACAGAAACACATTATTGCATTATAGATTCGTTTTGTTCTGTTGAAGTTTATAATTAGAGAACAGTTTTAAACAGTTCATTCAATTAAAGATATTTAGTGTAGGTAGCATACTAATTTATTTATGAAACATGCATATTTTGGTATTTATAATACAAATGTATTAATGTAATCTGAATATTTATTAAGAAATGAGTTTACGGAACTTAATAGTGTACGACATTTACTACCCGTTTGACAAGTTATCTCTCTTCTTTATTAAAGGAGGACAATGCGACTTAATACACAAAATAAGTATATATATATATATATATATATATATATATATATATATATATATATATATATATATACATATATATATATATATATATATATATATATATATATATATATATATATATATATATATATACATACACATATATATGCATATACATATGCATATACATATACATATACATATACAATACATATACATATACATATACATATATATATACATATATACATATATATATATATATATATATATATATATATGTATATATATATATATATATATATATATATATATATATATATATATATATATATATATATATATATATATATATATACATATATACATATAC
Source organism: Pardosa pseudoannulata (assembly GCA_032207245.1). Lineage (NCBI taxonomy): Eukaryota > Metazoa > Arthropoda > Arachnida > Araneae > Lycosidae > Pardosa > Pardosa pseudoannulata. Next base: position 110,070,362 of record CM063508.1, on the reverse strand, counting down.
ATATATATATACATATATACATATATATATATATATATATATATATATATATGTATATATGAGTGTGTACACTAAATATGACTAAGTGGGGATTATTTATGGGATATATACAAAATTTTACCTTTAAAAATTGAAAATACACGTAATCAAGAAGACCAATGTTGCATTGAAATACTCATTACAGTCAATTTAGTTGCACGGTTAAAAAAATAATGTGCATATTTTTAAATTTATATAATATAATGATAAGAATATATACATATATAAAATATCAAAATTATCATATAAATATGTGTGTAGATTGAGAGAGATTATAGATGTTTATGAGATAATAAATAATACTTCGGGTTTCAAGGAAAAACATTAGTCATTTTTATAATTTCAGTTTTAATATCTAGCACATGTTATTTACATTAAACTGTAACAAGCATTAATATCAAAAACGTACGCTGAAATATTTTGATGTATGTTTTGCTTTCACTCAATAGTTTTTATCTACTCTTCTATATATAAAGACTTGCCTTTATTTCAATATTTTTATTTAAGAAGTCACGCTAGTTTTTAATTCTATTTTTAAAAATTTATTTTCTTTCAAATACACAATAAGATTTTTAAAAGAATAAAAATAACTATGTATTACTTATAATTATGATTTATCTTATTTGTTACTTTTGTTTATAACATTTCTTCCAATAATTTCAAAGAAAATGAAAGCGAAATAGCTCTTTCATTAACTTTATTTCTACAGTTGTAATTAAATACGCTGCCGTTATTCTGAGTTTAAAAATATATATAAATATAAAATGATGACCAGGCATTTTTTTGTAAGTGCTTTCGATCATATAAGGAAAAATATTCCCCTAATTTATTTTCAATGTAATTTTCGCTTTAATTAAAAGGATTAAGATTAGACACAAGGACATATAATTTATAAATGGAAAATAAAAACATATGAAGAGCTAAAAAATCTACAAAAAATTTCAAAAGGAAGCGAATTTTTCTTTTAATGAATTTCAATGCAGTTTTTGTAGTTATAATGGAGATCTTTAATTACAGTAAAATAATTTTTAGTTTAGTGTATTTATTAATAAACAACTCAACACGTTAAACTCAGAAAAAATACTTTACCTTAATTATGACTTCAGTTGGTGCATTTAATAATGAACGTTGCAGGTAAGATGTATAATGAAATTAAATAATGGTTTTAATCTGAGATATGAATTCCGAAAGTACATAGTGTAGATTAAAATCACTACACTAACAAAAAATTACATGAAAGCAAGTTGAGATTTATTTGACAGAATGGTAAGTAGTATTCTATTGCCTCCATACCTGTAGGATATTTTGCGACTATATAAAAGTCTTAATTTCCCATACCTAAGAGTGTGTTCCTCTATTACCCATTGTCTTGTCTCTGGCTTGTGAATAGGTTTTCCATTATTGTAACCCCACTTGTTGTTAGGAATCTGACATTCTTTCGATTTATAAAAGTCAAAAGAAAGTTATCAAACTAGTACAAAAATAATCTGTTGAAGAGTCAAATTCTGTTACTGTCCACACACTTTGATGCATACATATCAACCAAAAAATTATTTATGGTTTCATTTTCTTCAACATGATTCTGTTTTGGAAGACAATGGAATTTACCAATTTTAGATGAGAGATGAGAGAAACAACAAATCTGATCCAAATATTTCATTGATCCTATCGTGTTAACCAAATGAAACACTTAATTAACAAAAAACGATTAATGCAGAAACAAAAGATTAAAATTTAACTCTCTGTATTTACAAAAATAAGTACATACATATACATGTCCCTCAAAAGTAGAGACAGCATGTCAACATTTTAAAAATTTAGAATTTTCCCTATTCTTGTATAATTTCTTATAATTTTTTAATGTGTTAAAATATTTTCATCCATTTCCTAACACTTGGAGATGCTGACAAAAGAAAAAAGCATCCTAAACCATCAAGAAATTCAATGTTTAGACAGTTATCAAGTTTTCAGGTTTCCAATCACATATTTATGATCTTTATGTTTCATTAAAATTTACAAAATTCAATCATATCTGTAAAATATTTCTTATCGGGCTTTAGTTATTCTTTACATATTTATTTTTAAAGAAATGATTTGTTACATTCAGAAGTAATTTACATTCTCTCGGTAGGCTTAAAAAATATCATGTTAACATAGTACGATATGTTCTTTCAAAACTAAATTTGATAAATATATATGAAAAATAGTAATATGAAATTAAATCTGAGTACCTTAAACAAATAAATAAAAGTTTATTTCTTTAAAGTGTTAAAATAGTAGTCTTTAAAGTAAAAGAATCTTTGAAGTAAAAAATAGTAAATTTATAAAAATTTTTAATAATCAAAAAGTTATTTTCAAGTTTTATGTTAAAATAATAAATTACTCCAATCTAGAGATGAAAATGTGAAATAAATGGAAAAAGGATTGATTGGTATACAGACCAATTTATACAAATAAATACAAATTGTCTTTTCGCAGATATAGTATATAAGAAAATTAATATAATTCATCTATGCATCACTTATAGGGTTAAAGGGCGTTATAATTTGCACATCATCCTAAGTGAATGCTTCAATTATATCTGTAACTCTATACAGTTTTTCAAGAGTTTGTGATACATACGAGGATGACTCAGAAATTTTTGCGATACCACTAGTTTTTTAAAGTTAGACTAACAAAATTTTAGGCTTGTTCAAAGTAGTCTCTTCTAGCATCAATGCACTTTTGTAGACGAATTTTCCACAGATTAAATGCCTCAATCCATTCATTTATTTGAATAGACGAAAAAATGCATTTATAGCCACATCAATTTCTTCTTCTGAATGAAAACGACATCCACGTAAGTTCTTTTTTAGATTAAAGAATAACCAAAAGTCACACATAGCTAGATCAAGTGAATACGGTGAATGTTCTATCACTTTAATTTGTTTGTGTTTAAGAAACTCAACTGTTAATCCGGCTGTATTTGAAGATGCATTGTCATGGTGTAGGATTAGTCACCTAACTTTCACTTCTTGTAGAATTTGGGGACGAGATTTAGGGGTATACTAGTTTGCGGTTACTGTCTTCTGTTGTTCCAACTTGATGGCTTTCACCAATCCCGTACTTCTGAAGAACACTGTATACATAATTTCATCATTGTCGGCATGGGATCATATTCAAAGACCCATACTATTCTTTCTTGAAGTGTTGGAACGTCAAAAACGGTATATACGTTTCACCATCCGTTACTATTTTAGAAATGATGCGTTGGCCATCATCATTTAGGGATTTAAGAGTTTCGTTAGTGATTCTGACACTCTCCCCTTTTTGGTGCGCAGTTAGATCATGGGGAACCCAACGACAAACTACTTTTTTCATATGTTACTCATTAATAATTTTGTGTATGGCAGCGTATCCAATGTTAAGTTCCTTCTGTATAATTTGATCGGTACAACGATTATCATCCCTTAACATTTTACGTATGCCAGACACATCCGGGATTACTGCCGATGGCGACTTTTCTGTGTTCTTCATCCTGAAGAAAATTGCGACCTCTTCTAAATTCTTTAAATCATCTGAATACAGTAACACGAGCTGAAGATTCATCACCAAATGACAACTGCAACAGTTGAAAGCATTCTTCTTGATTTAATCCTGTTCCTAAAATCGTAGAAAATCATAGCGCAAAAATGATATTTTTTCAACTCCATTTATTCTACGCTAAACAAGTTGAAGTAAGTCAGTAAAAAATCGTCTACAGTGTTAAAAATACTTTGTATTTTAAAATTAATGTTTTTTTTTATTTTCTTCTGCGGGTAACCCTTGTATAAGATCAGCTTAATCTGTCATAAAACAATAAAACAAATTGTCTTAAATTTCTATAGTTAAAAAGACAGTATAATATGTACGTAAAAATTTGAAAATTTGATATGGTATGTTACTTTTTGTACGATAACCTATTTTAGAATATATGTTTTAACCTAAACTTAAATTACATTCCTCCGAAAACTGCATTTTAGAGAATGTAGTAATAATATAAATTCTGTTTGATAGAAAAAAAATAAAAATCTTTGTTGTCAAACATATCAAAAATGATGAATTATTTAAATTGTATTGATTTAAATTGTTCAGTCTTCATAAAATATTTACTATTAAATTTTAATTGTTTAAAAATTCATATCAGTTGTTCTATTTTTATTTTGTCCAATTTCTGTTCTAACGGTTGTTTGTATTTCAACAGATGGCATCGCCATATAATGGCTTTTATTGTTTTACGGTTTATGTTGTTTTGTTTGATTTTAGTATTGAAATCTATGGTAAAAGATGGCTGTTAGCTTGTTATTCGGTGTGTGTGGAACTCTATTCATTTTTTCGTGTAATCCATTCCTATTCAGTGTTAATCCTGTGTTTTTAAAACCTAACTTAAAATTCTAAATTAATTTTGTGTACCATCAATTCATCGGGATGTGTTTCATCATTAAATACTTCTGTTTGGGCTCATCATTTCGGTTTATGTCTACAGATTCTACATATCAAATGCAAAAGGATAAGAAATAAAGGCAAGCTATTACCTGATTCAATTATTGACTAATCATTACTGTTTTATAATAATTAAGTTATAATAATTAAGTAAATTTATAATAATTAATTGACTTAAAAGAAAACCAAAATTCAAGATTTAGGGTATGTCAACGTAAAATTCTTTAGATTCTTCAGAAAGAAGTATATGCAAAGATCGGGAAATTTATATTTACTTATAGAATATTTTAAATCTGACGGATTTTTATATAATACAATTTTCTTTCTTCTTGATTGACAGTTCAGTTTTTTCATTTTAAACAATTAAGGGTATTAATTTTATACTCTTATAACACATGAAATGAGTCTTGAACAGCTTACACATTTTTGTGTAAATTTACTATGCATCAAAGTCAAAACACTGATTTATCTTTAGGAGGTATGATATCAAGTAATATCCCTTTAATTAATTTTATAACACAACTATTGAGAGTTCCAATACCATAAAAATAAAATACAATTTGTTTTAACGTAGCCTTGAATATATTATCATGCAATACATAATAAATTATATAATACATAACAATACATAATAAATATAATGCATCATAAATAATGCATAATAAATTTTGAAGTCAACAATTCAATGAAGTACGACAAATTTATTTCGAATACTTTTGGTCAATATTACCTATCAGAAACACAGCCGAGAGATTCTAGAAGCAGTTAAGCGTAATTTTCCGTTATCAGCTTCACTCCCGTAATCTTTCAGGACAAATACCCGCAAGCTTGAATTCAGCAAATTTCATCTCCAACAATCTGAAAGGTTGCCATTTGTGTACTTGCAAATTTCCAACAGCTTACCTGGAAAAGTCAGAAACCGATTGGAGGTAACGGGTGGAATATTCCCTGTTAAAGTTTGCGAATAAAATGGTAATTGAAATATTCTCCTATTTACATTGGGAATTTGGAGTCGAAGTTAGAGTGAATCATATTTGTTTTTATAGTACCATTGTGATCAATTATAGTTAAAAGACATAACCCATATGAATTTAGATCGATATTATCATTTTAAAGCAGAAGTAAATATTTACTAAATATTTTCGTATTAGTATAGAATAAATCGGATTTGTTTTTATAGCCTCAGTATGAAAACATGTCTTTTAAATGCATGATTTGTAAATGTAAGGATTTGTGTTAAATTTATTACTTTAAAATAATTTTAAGTATAATTTATAAATTTTTGTAATATGAAATAAGTAAATCAAATTTATATCTTACTCCACCGTTGCTACAATATAAAATCATGATTTATAATTCATAAAATTTAAGTGATTACTTTAAAACAGTAGAAAATAGAAATATTTTTTTATGAGATATATTATTTATATCACATATATTTTTATAATAAATGTTAAATATATTTTTATATGAATATATAATTACTGAATATTTTCGTATTAAATAGAATAAACATGATTTCATTTTTATAATACCAATATGAAAATGTATTGTTAAAAGTCATTATTTATAGATTTTTAGATTAAAGTTATTACTTTAAACAATAAGAAATAATTTTTAAATATTTTCAATCTGGAATAAGTAAATCTGATTTGTTTTAAATGGTACTATTTTGATAAAATTGAGGTAAAATTCATGATTTCTGAGTATTAAAATTTCAATTATTTTACAAAAGGTAGAAAATAACATCTAACTATATTCAAACTAGAATAGAGTAAAGAAGAAACGTTTTACAGTGCCAGTGTGAGAAAATATAGTTAAAATTAAAAATTTCAAAATTTGTATTTAAAATTTAAAGTCTTGATTTATAACGATTAAGATTAAAGCTATTATTTTTAGACAATATAATATAATTATTTTTCAAATTTTCAATATCTACATATTTCGAAGCCAGGATAGAATAAATTATTTTGTATTTAAAATACAATTAGGAAAATGTATAATATAAATCATGATGTATAAGGATTAAGACTGTCATTTTTTAAAGATAGGAAATTTTTTTTAAATATTTTCAAACTATAAATTTACATATATTTAAGGTAAATGGATTAATAAATGAACCAAATCACAGGTGGGTAAAGGAAAATCAAAACTTTAAATCATTTATTTATTATTTGGGAAATAATGTTATAACATAAAACTTGTATTACTTGCATAAAG
>CM063508.1:110053642-110058642 GCA_032207245.1 Pardosa pseudoannulata | reverse complement strand
TACCTTTAATTGAATTCGTTAGTTTTGTCTTTTCAAGTCTTAAATATTTAAAAATAACACAAATGTATGAATTAAATGAAAAACATTATTTGGCCCCACGATAACTGTCGAAATATTTATATTATAAAATAACTTTTTATTAACAGATTGAAGTAAAGTGTCTATTTTTTCTGAAGGCTTACAGGTTGAAATACATCAGACATTTAAAAATTTAAAAATGAACTAAAACAAATGAACTTTTATATTTGCTATAAAATAATATACATTGGTCGTATTTCTGTAATTGAAGTCCCCAAATAAGAAAATTATTAGCTTCTATTTGGAATAAAATGTTAGTTTCTAATTTACAAATTTAAAAAATTATTATGTGAGTGCTATTTTAACATTTTTCACTTGATGCACCACATATTTTATATTTTGTATTGTGTTAGCTAAGAACAAAATTAACGAGTTTATAAATCTATAACTATATAATTGATCTAGGAATAATTTTATTCTTAACATGGTTGAACTTTTAATTTATATTGAAACAAAAATATGTTACTATAATTAAGTTCGAAAGGTATTTCTCTAATTCTCGTTGTCTTAACTGGCATTACAGCCTTGTACAGGCCTGGGCCTCCCAGACAACACCTGCCTATCTTCTCTGCTTTAAATCCAAACCTCCAAGTAGCAAATTTAGTTTGCAGCAAACTTGCATCAGTCTGGCCTTTCAGGTCTGCAAACTTGCAGCAAGTTCAGCATGACAAGTCTGCAAGTTTGAAACAAGACTGCAGCAAGTCTACACAAAATTCGAAGTCACTATATCTTCAACATGCAGTAAACTTGTTGCGCAAGTTACAGTACTCTTGTAAGTCTTTTCATTTCTTTATTTTCATTTTTTTTTCAGATCTTTTTCAATTCCTACAATCCATTTCTCTCATAGTATCCCTCTTCTTCTGTTGTTAAAGTGTTTACTCTTTAAAAAAAATTATAATCTTTTGATTTCTTTTTTGCATGTGTCCAAGCTATCAGAGTGTGCAGTTATGTATCTCATAATGTTTTTATTTTCTATTAGGCTCTGAATATTTCTTCTTATTCTTCTAATCCAAAAAAAAAAATGTAATTAAGCTAAAAAAATTGCTTACAGCTTTTTAAACAGATTATTTTACACAGTAATCAAATATAAGAAAAAAATTATATAAAATATCAGTTTTATACAAAAATGAATTTAATATCTACATATGCTACGTAAGTGTTTCAAAACGTATTAAAATACTTATTTTATAATCCACTTGTTTTGCATGGTAGAATATTAAATATCATTTTTACATGTCCTCATAAATTTTCATTTTAATAAGTATAAATTATAAACACCTGTGGGCCTAATAAAGACCATGTTTTTTGAATAATTATTTTAGATGTTTTAAAACATAATTTATGTGTTATATATTTTATTAGTTAAAATTTACATATAGAAGTAGTAGTTGTGTGTCTAAATATGTTATAAATGCTTTACACGAAATAAATCCAGAGAAGAAATTAAAAAACTTTCAACTCAAAAATAAACTGAAATATCTTTTTTTTAATTATAATCGGAGGTTTATGCAGTTTTGAATATAAATCAAAAGTTTCGGCATTTACGCTTAAATTTCTTTTCTTACGAAAATAACATGCAAGTCTAAAAATAATTGATTTATCCTTTGATCTCATAAGTCAGAGAATATTTTTTTTCATAATTTGTGGAAAAACAGACTGTTATAAATTTCAAATGCCAAGCATGTCAATTTTTATATAAGATTTTATAGGTTGGAAGAGTTGAGTTTCAGGCTGTTATTCGTTGAAGATTTAAAAATTTATAAAATTCACGAAATTCAAACTGTCGGAAAATTAATATTTAATATATATATATATATATATATATATATATATATATATATATATATATATATATATATATATATATATATATATATATATATATATATATATATATATATATATATATATATATATATATATATATGACTATTTTTAATTCGAAGTAGTTTTCGCTTTTCTTCTGTCCCGATTCATATTCGGATGGTTCAGAGTTAGTGAAATTGTATTCATATACAAGTTTATAAAGTTATGCGAAAACAAGAGAAAAAGCCTAGTCTTTACCAATTGTGCAAGTGAAAACCTGGAGAGCACTCTAAACAACTTGTACATTCAGCGGTCGTGCAGGGTCAATTCTTCTAACGGAATCAACAATGTCAGAAACACTGTGATCATCTCCCTCACTGATATATTTTAAAAAAATCTTGTAATACAGATGTTAACGATTTCCAGTGCTTTGTCCTGTGTCTGGATTGGGGGTGAGTATGAATTTAAGTTAGGAGCAGTAATGTTAGCTTTGGTTTCTTCATCAATGCAATAATCGTGTGTATTACAGTTAAAAATAGGGAAGGAGAGTTTATTAGCTTTATTAATGGAGCTTTTAGTAGCATCTTTCCTAATGCAGTTGTTAGTAATGTCGAGAGTGTTAATGTAGATAGTTCAGATTTATCTTTTGAATAATATTAAAGATTTTGCTTAGTATTATTCATTATGATTTTATTGATCTGAATTATATTGCTATGCCAGTTACACGTAATGTACTTTTTTGTTCTTCATTAAAAGTTTAAGATGCTGTCTACAAAGTGCTTGTTAGTTCTAAAAATGACAGTTGTTACTTGTTATACTACTAATATCATTTAATAATATCATTATTTTAAATTCTAGGGTATTTGCATGTGAAACATTGTTACCTCAGGGTGCTGGTACGGGATATTATTTAAATAGATTTATAAATCTTCCAATTAATGAAACTTGTAGAAGGGGCGAAGGGATTATATATACTATTAATACTAAACTTGTGAGTAATACAGGATTGTGATCCGAAGTAAGATTGCATAGGGTTTCTGTGTCGAGAGGTTTAATCTGTGAGTTTGAATGTCCTTTATGTAGTGGATAAACTGTGTCGTTCCCATCATGCCCTACGCATTTGTGACAACATGGAGGGCATGCTTAGGAACATCTCTCCAAGTTTAATGAAGTACTATTTTGTTAAAAGGAAATTGTTCTGGACATCATACTAGAAACCAAATGAACTTACCTAAACATGAATCGCAGTTTAATCTCCATTTTCGCCAACTCTAACCTCTTTTTATTTTCAAGTATATTGTTTTATTTACTTTAATACTGCAAATGTGTATCTTAAATAGTCCCTCCGTCTTTCACAAAATTGGTTTAATTTCATTTATTCTACACAACTGACCTTAATCCGTTATGGCTCATTAGTAATATTTACTTTTTAATCTTTCTAATCTAATGGCTAAAATGATATGGTTTAATGGAGTGATCTTAAAAAACAATCAGCGTAGTATTTACCAACTGATTAAAATTAGGAAAAATTCACATCCACACCAAATTTTTAAGCTTTACAGAGAGTTTTCGCTTAAAAATCGGGTGATTCTTTTCACATGGACAGAAATTAGAAAACAGGTGTGGTTTTGTGGCTCACACACTTCTGGGGGTTTCTGGGGGATATTGTTCCACTAGACTACTATTTAATATCTCGTATGAACATATATGTACCGTTATCAGTTACTATATTAAAACAGAAATGCAATATTTCCATTATCACTTTAATTAGTATTATGGGACGCACGTCTTTGCTATGATTTATGAAACAGAATACCTAGATATAAATATTTGAAAGTTAAATAGAACCGCAAAGTTACGCTGTTTCAGTCACAGAACCCAACGAGAAGCCTATGCAGTGTCTTTCAAAAATATAGTTTGAAGAATTCAAATTAAAATTTTAAATTTGCAGATGAATTTAATTCTCTTATCAATATTAAACTTTTAAAACAGACATATACTCTCAGAACCTTCACCTGTTAAAAATTTTGTTCACCTGTTAAAACATCTCTAAAGAATTGTTATTATTCACAAAGCGGTTCTAGAATCAATTGTAGGCTCTTGGGTTAATATTTCCTTTTCATTGAAAATTCCCTATACCAGTTCATATCTTTATATATCTGATGTAAATAATGCATATATTTTTATTAAAGTTATTTATCTTTATAGCTTATAATTAGAAGGAGGAATTGGTTTTGAACAAACCTTACTACAATCAAGATATTTTTACCATTAAATTATTTTATTCCAGATGGAGTTATTTAATGTTAAGCCATTAACTTTCTTTACCCCTACTATTTACCGTCTTTGAATTTTGAGATTTATTTTAAGAACTTGCTTACTGTCAAAGTTTAATAAAAACTAACCAATTTTTGAAGAAAAATAAGCAAAAGTTTTACATTTCATTAGTTTAATCTAAAATTTCATTAATTTAAAAAGATATACTCAATGCCAAGACAATAATCTCCATTGTCTATACTCGCTTTAGAATATTATTGAGACTCTCTGTGGAAACATGCTTGTTTTTTTGTGTATAGCTGTAAAGTTCAGAATATCAACTATTTTTTAGATATATATCGCTATAAACAACATATGTTTACTTCCAAAATCCATTAATTTAGGAAATATTATATCTCTAACCACTACAATTTGAACAGTTTTCTTTATCTATTTTGACAGCGTTCCTCTCGATTAGTGTGACAAGTGTCACAATGCTATAGCTAAGGAGTATTTAGTATTCTCACAAGGACTAACTTATAGTGTTGTAAAAGTAAGTTAAGATAACTGAAATATTGCGAATTTCATATTATTAATACTTTACAAAATAGCACAATTACCATAAATGAATGACAGCCTTTATCATTTATCTCATTTATTTTTGTTTAGAATGCTCTAAATAAAATTTTGCTGGACATAGAAATTCATTGCACAACAATTTAACTACAATTTATATTGAATTTTAGTCAACTAAAATATTAAAAACGATGTCTTCCATATTTGTTTTATGAATTAATAGAGATATTATTTTCACGACATTGTTTTAGAATTTGCCTTTATGTCACCACGGGTTAAGAATA
>CM063508.1:110038642-110048642 GCA_032207245.1 Pardosa pseudoannulata | reverse complement strand
TGGAGGTAAATAAGCCAAACATATAAAGAAACATATAATGCTACTATAAATCGTCAAGCAACCAACGGTATAGATTGCTTGTGTCTCAGAGAAAAAGAAATACATAATGATGAGCTGATATAAACTCTGATAAGTTAATGTCTCAAGAAGTAGTTTTCAGTATAAAGGAGTTATGGGATTAAAATCATATTTTGCTACAGAATACAGCGCGTAACCACTTTATTCCAACACTCATTTATAGTCGTGTATTTAGGAACTTTTGCAATTGTTTTATGTACTTAAGTACAATTAGATAGTTAACAGATTGACCTTTCATCGATATAACACAAGCACACACACACACACACACACACACACACACACATATATATATATATATATATATATATATAAATATTTTATAATATATTAGATTTATATATATATATACATATATATATATATATATATATATATATATATATATATATATATATATATATATATATATATATATATATATATATATATATATGTATATATATATGTATGTATATATGTATATATATATATATATATATATATATATATATATATATATATATATATATATATATATATATATATATATATATATATATATATATATATATATATATATATATATATATATATATATATTATATATATATATATATATATATATATATATATATATATATATATATATATCTATATATATATATATATATATATATATATACACACATATATATATACATACATATATACACATATATATATATACATATATATATATATATATATATATATACATATATATATATATATATATATACATATATATATACATATATATATATATATATATATATATATATATATATATATATATAATATTTATGTTTGCGTGTGTGTGTAGCTTGGATGTTGTTAGAAAGTACTTGACTAGAATATTTGGAGAGCTGTTACACTTTCAAAAATTTTATAATGAACAGCTTAGAGTACATAAGTCAATATTATTTTGTTCTCGCAAAAATATAAACAAATGCCAATCAAAATCTCATAAAATACATTTTTATGTTTATATATGTATGAAAAATCACATATTTCCTTTGGTGATTGAAAAATCAGAAATTATTCTCAATGTCATTAGAAAATAAATGGTATTTTAAGACCAATAATCCCTTTTGGACAAAACACTCAGTCATCAGTGACCTTTAATGTTCCAAAACAATCTTACACGAGACTTTTTCAATCAACCTTAATGGATGAAAAGCTTCCAGGGACTTGTTTTTAAGGGACCAATGTCTCTAAATAATAAAGAGCCTTTTGGAGAATAAAGCAAGGAGATTCCCTTTGAGTGTTTGTTTCTTATCTTACATTGAGATAGTTTCTTATCTAAAAGTTGTTAAGAAGATTGTAGATAGAATGCTTCATTTGCAAATCGAGGTTCTGATAGATGGAGTGGCTATTATCTATTAAGATGTTCTGGTTACTTTTGTAAGTTATGTAATATGGGAATATCTGGAGGATAATTACTATCCTACATATTGCCTTTTTGTTATAGATTAAATATTTATTAAGTCATATTAAAAAGTAGTTCATAGTGTCTTTTAAGGGTATTTCATATCTTTTGAGCTTAATAGTCTTTACTAAAATAGACAATATTTTATCTAATGTAAAAGTTGTGCCCTGTTTAGAATAACAATTTTATCTCTATAAATAAAAATGCCCTCACTTTAACAAAATATAATTTTACTAAATATGTTTTCTAAACAGTAAATTTTATTTTCAAAATAATATAAAATATTTACTATATTTTACTATATACTTATACTATATTTTCAAATAGTATAAAAATATAAAGATTTAAAATAATATCAAATATATTAAATTTAACATAAAAGTTTTTATTAAACTCAAAATGATCCATTTATCAAAAAAAAAAGTTCTTCAACGCATGCGAGTAGCACAGAGACATCCCTAATTTACGAAAGTGACTTGAAAATGTGAGGTAAATTTCATAAAGGCACTCATAAACTGCGTTGAAGATGGTGGCGTGACATGATAGAAGCTTCAAAGTGGAACAGCGAGGTGTAGTCAGGTTTTTTACAGCTGAAGATGTTTCCCAATAAAAAATTAGTCGCCATTTGACTGCCCTGTACAGTGACTATTGAATCTCAATGCCCATGGTAAAGCGTTGGAGAAACGGTTCAGAGAAGGTCTGAAAACTTGCAAAGATGCTCCAAGACCTTACAATCACCTCCGACACAATTAGGTTGATGAGCTGATTAGACAAGAATGGAGGATAAGAATCGATAAGCTACTTTACTGATTTATCATCTCGTCCGACTCAACATGAACAAATCCTGGGATCTGACACTCTATATCTCACAGAAGTATCTTTGTTTAAAAGGATTTTTTGTGCATTTACTTTAATTCAAATGTTCTGTTTTAGTTATTTTAAGGTTCCGGCTTGTTACATTTAAACATTTCTTTTTTTCTTAAACAATCATTTATTTATTATTTACAAACGCTCTTAATGGTAAAAAATGCAGCTTTATAAAACATATTATTTTTATAACTTTTATAAAACACTGTTTTATAAAAAAGGTGAATCAATTAATACAATTATAAATATACATCAAAAGAAACAAAGCATTAAAATAGTAAAGAAATAACATTTTAATTCAAGTATACTCTAATTCGATTCAAAATTTAAGATGAACTTTCAGCTGTAGATTTCTGGAACATCGTTACTGCTTATTCCAAGCAAAACTATTCATTATGTTTTATGCAGGGATAATGTGTCAATCAACATTTCCTATTTGCTTCCCCTTTCACATGCGTTTATTGAACATTTTTTGATATATTATTTATTATAAGTAGGTTTCAAATTTCATTGGTTTATCATTTAATTTTAAAATTCCGGCTGTGACAGAATATTATGGTTGTTAGTCTTTTGTGAATACTTATATCTAGAGTTATTACGGATAATCAAGAGAATAAAACAAATTGAAAACTTCAACGTAACATTTTAGGTGCTTATATATGGGATAAAAAATTAAATAATTTGAAAAACATTAAATATTACCAAACTTTACTTACAGTTACAGATTAGCATACCAAACAAGTGTCTATATTTATTTAAAACATATATTTTCTACCGACATAATATACATAAATTAAATATAATCCGAAATCTCACCAGTTACCTTGCAATCATTAAATATTAAAAAAAAAATATAAAACTGCTTTTTAGTTAGAAAATTTAGAAGAAGATTTACATTAAAGTTCAATATATGCAAATGATGAGTCTTAACAAGTTTTAAAGTTTTTGCTCCTATATTTTCTGAAATAATGATTTCATAATTACTTGGCTTGCTGTTACATAAACCAATTTGAGAAGATCAAATTAGTCAAATAAAAATATCAACTAAAAACATGAAAGAGAAAATATTTTAAAGGTTTTTGAACTTTTAGAAATTAAATAATAAGCAAATTCATGCGAGGTAAAAAATGATTTCAGTTTAAGTAATGGACGGTAACATTATACTATCCTTTCTTATAGACTTTTTCTACAGTACATGTGCACTAAAATATCTAATCTTCTTAACACCAAAAGCTTGTTATTTGAAGATTAAGCACACTTTTAATCCGAGAACATTTAAAGATGAGCCTTTAATCCATTTTTTTTAACAAAATAAGAAATATGTTTTAAAAATCTTGGTTAAAATGCTTTGTAAGAGCTACGAACGCTTTTAAAGAGAGTAAAAAGTTTTAATACTTACAGAAAAATATACCTTTGGCAATATAGGATAATATTTGATCGAGACTTAATTCTTTTCAATAAAAAATGTTTAAACAACAATATTTATGACATATTTAAATGTTCAATTTCGTAAAATTAAAATCAAAAAAGAAAGAGAAAATTTAATTAAAACACACATTTACTATTCCCGAACGAAGATCACGTCATAGAATATTTGATTTAAAGCAGCTTTGATTTATCAAGAAAATTCAACTTTTTTAATAACATAGGAAATAATTTTTTTTGAAAGAAAATATACCTTTTTACTTTACACTTAATAAAAAAGTTTGTTACAATAAAATTTTTCAGCTGAAAAATTAGTCTCTCTGCATATGAAATTTCATTTCAAAACACATTAAAAAGATCTTTTGTTCAGATAAATTAATAGTAACTATGTTACAGAACAGCTAATCTTTATTTTCCACGAGAAAAACTGCAACAAATGAATTCATATACTTCCATTTATCGTACACCGGTTTCATGAGCTTCAATTATATTTAATTTCTGAAGATATGATAGTTTTAAGAGGTTTAAATACCAACAATTTCTGATTGGGAGTATTAAACAATATATAAAATTTGATGACTATACGTCAAGCAGTGTGAATTTGATTATAACATACATAAAGAAGACATTTTCGAAACATATTAAAGGATATGATAGTTTTAAAACGTTTAGATACCAACAATGTCTGTCTGAGTGCATTATACAATGTATAAAATTTGATGACTCTACCACAAACAGTGTGAATTTGATTAAAACTTACACAAAGAAGACATCTTCGAAACATATTAAAGGATATGATAGTTTTAAGAAGTTTGGATACCAACAGTGTCTGTCTGGGAGTATTATACAATGTACAAAATTTGATGACTCTACGACAAACAGTGTGGATTTGATTAAAACATACACAAAGAAGAAATTTTCGAAACATAATAAATTGTATGATAGTTTTAAGACGTTTGGATACCAACAGTGTTTGTTTAGGAGTATTATACAATGTACAAAATCTGATGACTCTACGACAAACAGTGTGGGTTTGATTAAAACATACACAAAGAAGACATTTTTGAAACATATTAAATCATATGGTAGTTTTAAGACGTTTGGATAAAAACAGTGTCTGTCTGGGAGTATTATACAATGTACAAAATTTGATGACTCTACGACAAACAGTGTGGATTTGATTAAAAAGAAGATATTTTTGAAACATATTACAGAATATTATAGTTTTAAGATGTTTGGTTACCAACAGTGTCTGTCTGGGATAATTATACAATGTACAAAATTTGATGACTCTACGATAAACAGTGTTGATTTGATTAAACCTTACAAAAAGAAGACATTTTTGAAACTTATTTAACTAACTACTATATTTTTAGTCTACTATATTTATTATTTAACTAACTACTATATATTTATTGTTACGAGTTTTTATTATTTAACACATTAATTCTACTTACTTTCATTGCATAAGGGGAAAGTGAAATAAGTGCTAAACGCCAATAAGACATGTCATTTCAAAATACACATGCAATGTTTGAGATAGTCATATAAAATTAAAAAAAAGAAACATATATTTTCACAAATTGTTTAATATTAATTAATACATTTTTTTCAATTTATTATAAAATGAAACATTCTTCTTCTTTTAGAAAGAACTTATTCTAAAGTTCTTTAGTACCGCTATATATTTTCAACATATATAATATTTCTACACAAAATTATCAACCTCAGTTTAAGCGAATTTATATGGGTGTAATAGTCTATAGTATAGTACGCTGGCTATATCGAGTTCATAACGTACAACAAAGTATTTTATCAAAAATTAGATAATTCAGCTAATACACATGCCTGAAGAATGATATGGAAAATTATAATAGTAAAACAAAATACCCTTCAATGCGTTTCCCTGGATGATATGCTACATACCTTATATTTCGTCTTTTAAACAGGTATAACCTGTAACTCATTCACGCTATTATGCTATACAAGAATGAATATTTGCTAGAGCGAGGAAAATAATATCATAAAGTAAATTTGAAAAACTCCCCAAAATAAAAATTCTTGGGACTTAATAATAAAATTAAACTTAATAGCCCCTATATAATAAGAGTCTAAGTTGTCTGTCCATCTGTCTGTCTGTCCGCGAATTCATGAAGCGGTTGAACCTGGAATGCATAGAGGCATCTATATCCTATTTTAGATGAGTTAGGGTTTGCAAAATTCAAAGCGAGTTCGAAAACGTTCGAAATTCACCCCTTTAACCCTTTTCGAGTACTTAATGTCCTTATTCGAAGTTCTGTTGTCCCCGGTTTACAGCAGAACATTAAATTTATCAATTTGCTACATAATAAATGGGTAAAAGTAACATTTTTTCTAACATTATGACGTCATTTCTTTAACCGTCTAATTTAATCATTTCTTATTTTAAATTATTTATATGTCGTCTGAATTATTTTCATACGTTTTATCACTAAACTTAGATATTACGTAAATAATTTTATTTTATATTTGTATTAAATAATAGATTAGGTACATATGTGATAATTTTAAATTTAATCATCGATTATTTTTGTTGCAATGAAAATTTTATCACTGGTATTAACAACAAATTCTTTTTATAAAAATCTAGAAGTTTATTTCGTGGACTAATAAATATCTAGCTTTCAAGTTGTATATCTTTAAAAATTAAGAAGTTTGTTCGTTTGTATGTTTGATTTTTATGCATAACCACACGATTTGCAATCGATTACCTAAATTTTGGACATCATTGAAATATACCGCCAAATAATCACTGTCAATATTAAATCCTCTGCTGTCCATCCTATCACGTAATATTACAAAATAAAGTAAAGTTGGCAACTAACATGCAAATTATTGAGCGTGTACCAGATAATTCTCAGCCAAAAAACAAGCCATTTGTTTACCTGCCTTATAGGGTACTTTACAATTCTAGAAAATAAATTTTTTTTCTGATCCCGTCATATGACGGTCTATATGCTAGTTAATAATGTAACCTAGTTTCCTAGAAAGGCACTTTTTTACATGATGAAATATCAAAAACATAACAATGGGAATTTTGTATCAGATCATAATACAATGATGACGTCACTAAATAGTCATGTTTTATGATAACATTGAATGTATAAATAAATATATTTAAGGATGTAGGCAGTAACAGAATGAATGAAATACAGAAATGTATTATATAGAGAAATGGATAAAGATCCGTTTTAAATTTTATCATTCTTTTTAAATATAACTCCAGGTACTGTTTAAGATATCATGTATTACAATTATGCTAGAAAACTTAAAATAATTTCTTAAATGTCTTTTAAATATGGAGGACAATAAAAATTCTTATATTCATCCCATAATTTTATGCATTGAAATTATCACTGTTATTTTTAGTCCTCGGGACAAGAATTCATTGATTCATTTTGTAATTTCCAGCACAGGAAATTTCTCGTGGTGAATCATGTTAATGCTTTAATAAAAAAAGAGCAAATCAATTATCATATTTCATTTCCGTCACGACTTCTAAAAGCATTAATCAAGGTGTTTTTTTTCTCTCAGTATTTGTTGGAGTTTTATATTTTTATTAAATCTCTGTATTGCATGAACTGATGCTTGGTTTAATCAGTAGATGTAGGCATAAAAATTAACCATATTTCGATTATTTAAACACTTTTTTATATTTAGGATAGCAAACACATTATCTTTTAATCATATTTATTTACATTAACTTCTAGAGGGTAGACAACATTTTTCAGTAATAATGGTTATTGTAGAGAACTTCAAACTCTCATATATGCATGTTAGATTGCATCTTGGTGAAATCATATTTGCATGCTTCGTTTAGAAGCACAGGCAACTGAATTTTTTGGTAGTAAAATTTTAAAGCTTTTTTGACAACTGATAAAACAAATTCAACTTTTCTTGCCAAGAACTGGCATTTTTTCAAAATTTTACTTTATGGTGATATTTTGATTTATCATGTAGAAATCTTTTAAAATTTCACAAATTTTCGAGATTTTTATCAATATTGAAGGTAAGTGATATTGCATTAATAGACTAAATTTAATTCTTATGCATCCATTGAAGAACTGATTTTAGTTTATTAGAAACATTCAATTTTTCAGGTTTTTTCTTATTTTCTGCTTTGATTTCCATAGTTCACAACAAGTGTACAAGTACTGTTAATGTTTAGATATATACTAACATGTGCCAATGTTGTGAAATCAATCATTATTTTTGTTACCTCAGGTTACCATCGAAATCTTTTCAGCCACAGTTCATTCATAAACTAAGGCAATTTTGTCTTGTCTGATTCATGTGCAGCTAACTGATTAATTCCCAAAAAAGAAGACCTTAAATTAGTTTAAATTTCTTCTTTTGTTAATGGTACACTGCTTCTGTTTCATTAAATAGTAAGTACTAATTAATGTTTCCTTTAATATCGAATATTTGGTTTGAAGTTTACAAATTTGTATTGTTTCTGGTATCATTGACCAAATTTATTGTAATTGACACTTTTATTGTCGAGCAGATACACTAATGCTTTTTAGTACAAGAGTTGATGGGTGGAATAACCAATTATCACGTAAAATTAGGTAATATATTTTCTTATTATGCTATGAAACATTGTTTTTAGCTTACCAAACCAAAAAATTTCCCTTATGCCTTTTTTTCAAATTCAAATTCACTTAAAACTTTTGATGTTAGTTTGAATCTTACTGCACATATTAAACCTTATTCAAAACTTCTATGAAATTCCTTTATTGTAAAATTTATCTCTAATATCAGAATTCTGCAAACCATAGATGTAATCTTTTGCATATATATCAGTGGATTAATTTTATCAGCTTATTTTTGTTAAAAAATGAAAGTATTCACTCACTTTATAACTAATAATTATAAAAAAAATTAAGCCCCCTAGATTTAAACCTGATAAATAAACTACACATATATAAACATTCACTTTGTACACACACACACACACACACACACACACACATATATATATATATATATATATATATATATATATATATATATATATATATATATATATAAGTATTCACTCACTTTATAAATAATAATTATAAAAAAAAATTAAGCTCCCTATATTTAAACCTGATAAAGAAACTACACATATATAAACATTCACATTGTACACACACACATACACACACACACACACACACACACATATACACAATATATATATATATATATATATATATATATATATATATATATATATATATATATATATATAAATATATATATATATATATATATATATATATATATATATATATATATATATATATATATATATATATATATATATATATATATATATATATATATATATATATATATATATATATATATATATATATATATATATATATATATATATATATATATATATATATATATATATATATATATATATATATATATATATACATATATATAATACATGGTGTTTTAAAAATGATATTTGAAAAATCAATAAAAGCTAAAGGGACAGCGATAGAAATACACCGTTTATTGCAATATAATTGGGACAACAGTAAATTTTCTGTCAGACAAACTTTCAAAATTAGTCACATTATTTCACAACAGATGGAGCTGCAAACTGAAAAATCTACTATATTTTCCACATATTCACCATGCGGAGACTGCTCTGGACCAGTTTCGACATGTAACGTAGGAAAAACCTAGGATGACCGACGTATGACCTACCACATATAATCGACCCGTCTGCTTTCACTGTGGTCGACCTGGACATGTTGTAAGATACTGCAAAGATCGAAAGGCTATTTTCGAAGTTTACCGTCGAAACTCTGGACGTGAAGCCCTCTCAAATTACAAAAGCAGTCGAGCCGCCAATCAGCCTCTAGATCACAGTCGCCAAGCCCAAATAGAGGTCGTTCGCCGAATCGCCGCTTTAGATCCCCATCGCCATATCGAAGGCCTAGTCTGTCGCCTAGTCGCAGGAGTGAGGAAAACTGAGCGGTGCGACCTTCACTGGAGGTAAGGCCGATTGTCTTGAAAACCCTCTTTCGACGACTATTACTAGGATGTCGCGAAATTATGTAGACGTTAGCATAGATAACCAACTCGTACGCGCTCTTGTGGACTCTGGGACATCTTTCTCAGTAATATCAG
>CM063508.1:110011142-110028642 GCA_032207245.1 Pardosa pseudoannulata | reverse complement strand
GAAAATGTTGAGTTTTAATAGATTAATATTTTCAAACATTGCGTTTACTTGTTTATCCTGTATAACTCTGTAAAGTTTTACAAACGGAGTCGAAATTGAGGTCAAATAAACATCTATTTAACCTATATTTAATTAACAGAAACTAACATTAATTTTCTTAGATTTTTTAAATAAAACGAAACTGAAGTATAACGCCAGTTAATGTTAAGATTTAGTTAATAAGATTTAGTAATTTTAAGATTAATGTTAAGACGCCGTCAAAGTAATGGTAATAAAATATAGCAATGGTAACGAAAAACTTGTAATACCATCTGAGAGTCTGATTAATTTTCTGGTTTTCTGTAATTTTTATTGTATGCAAATATAAATTTCGGAACAGATGCTTTATAGATGCCGGCCCCGTCCGCATGCTTTTTTTAGCCACTAACTGAAAAAACGCGTGTTTGATAAACCGTCAAGTAAAAAAAAAACATGGCAGAGGTAAGCTTTTTTCATAATTTATAGCATTATTATAACACAATTTATAGAAAGATTCATTATTTACAGCATTATTAAAATCAAATTAGCATAACTATCATTTGTTACGTTATTTAAAAACTAAATAACAGATTAGTAATATTTATGGTATATATTAACATAGTATAAACACAATATATATCATTTAATAATATATATCATAATAAGCACTAATATTATAAAAAATCTAACATTTGAAGGAGGGTCCCCTCTCAATCCCCCACTCGTATGGTAAAAGAAATTCAAAACCAACCCCTTATCGACCCATAAAACCGAAAAAATTGCCAAGTTTGGCGAAAAAACACACGGCGTCTATAATGCATCTGTACCATGTTAAGATTACTGTTAAGACGCCGTCAAAGTGATGGTACTAAAATATAGCAATGATAACGAAAAACTTGTAATACCATCTGAGATTCTCATTAATTATCTGGTTTTGTGTAATTTTTATTGTATGTAAATATAAATTTCTTTTAAATAATTTTTTTCTTTAATAATTAAAATAATAATTCCAAAAACAAATTGTTAGCAATTTTATTTTTAGAAAAATTGCAGTTATTAAATTAAGAACAGGATAACCCATTTTTTATTCTGAATTACAGTATAAAAATATCACTAATGCTTTTGCCATCTGTCATTACATGCAACACTAACTCTTATCTTTTCATAAGAAATGATAAGAGGAACAAAAGTTTTTTTAATATGTTACGGGAAACAGTGTACACTTGTAGTGGGTAAACATATAGACTATCTTTTTTTATACACAATTTTAAGATGAAAATCAAAAACCAAACAGTGTTCTTAAACTTTCAATATCACAAATGATAAAAATATGAAAATCGACTTTTAATATCATTATCCGGATTTAATAAACTTATGACGTAAAAATAAATAACCTGTTAGCAACATTAATTTTTAATTTTAACATTAGTTAATTTAAAGCTAATCTTTGCATAATAATTAATACATTCGCATTCGAAACGATGGTAGATTGGTCAGGGTGCTGGCCTTCGGTACCGGAGTTCTTGGGTTCGAATCCCACAGTGGTATGGATGTTCGTAACCGTTTGGAATCGGCTTTAAGCTGTAGGTCCCGGTCTCATTAGCCCTCGTGTTGCGAAAAGTAGACCGCAGAGTTAAAAACCAAACGAAACGAAACATTCGTAGTCGTATACATTTTCAAAATATATGAATAAAGTTTGTAAAAGCTCCAAATTCTGAATCAGATAGAAACATACCTTTGTATTTTAGGACCCTATACAATTAAGTTTTAGCATTTCTTACTGCTATACAAAAATATTTTTTGAAGGTTTTAATATTTGTTTGCAATAAAGACTCTTATAATTTTGAAATAACAATTTTAGATGTAAAAATAGGAGGTTGAAATCACTTACTAAATATAATATTCATCGTATCAATTGTTTATTTTTTTTAATCCTAAATTGTTATTGTTTATTTCTAAAAATCCTTTTTTAGAAATATATTTTTATTTATTATGTATATCTTTACTTATTTAGATTCAGTTCTGCATTTAGTTTACTAAAATATATAATGGAAAATGTTCGTTGATTTCTTATTTTTACAGCTGGATGAATTTTTAGTAGTTTCAATCTCTGATAATGAGGCACGACGATGTTTTACCTTATAAAAACTTACTTAAGATATTTTGTGAAGAAAGTTTTTAAATAATTTACGTCTAGATATCGTTAAAAAGATGGGAAAAATGCAGTTATGCAAAATTAAAATAAATATTTAATGTGTAAAAAGAATAAGTATTTTCTGTTACTACTTCAAATGGGTTTTTTGAATATCATTTTACATATATATATTTTTTTATGAAAAGGCCTTCTCTCGAAATTACAGTTTTTTAGCACATTTTATCATTTCGGTATCATTTGCGGTTGATATTATACTGTAATGATGAAAGGATTACTCTCGTCATTTTATGAATTACTTAAAAGGAAATGCAGGACGAGTTAAGTTGAGTTTTGTTTGGTAGTATGAATAATTATGGTATTTGTATTTAACAGGAAGTAATTACATAATTCTGTAATGAGAAAGAAAACTTTGACCATAACGCTATTATAAATGAACCCATATACACAGTCTACCATTAATAATTTAGTTTTTTTATTAATTAAGTATTTGGACACCTGTGATAGAAAAGAAAAACTAACTTTATTCAAAATCAATAGTTGGTAAAGCCTCCACGAGAGGCAATTACAGCGTGAACCCTCCGAGGCATACTTTCCACAAGTCTTTGTATTACAGCTAGTGGTATTGTCTTCCACTCGGCTTGGAGAAGACACAATTCCATCATTGATTTTGGACCGGTAATGCACCCCTTAATTCGGAGATACAGCTCGTCCCAGAGGTTTGCGTTAACATTCAGGTCGAGGCTCTGAGCAGGTCTGTCCATTCAATGAGCTCTATTAACACCATACCAAGCCTTGGTTAACTTCGAAACATGACAACTGGCATTTTCGTCCAGAAAGTAACAGGGGTCCAACCCGAAAAAATGTCAATCGTAGGAAGCACATTGTCATCCAAAATAGAGCAGTAGGTATCGACGTTGCGCTTACCATGAATGGGGACCAAGAGTCCCAATCCATACCAGTAGAAACACCCCCAGACCATAATTCGGGCTCACATTCTGACAATCGCCGATCATCTTCCACTTCTTAATCACATAGGCCACTGTCGATTGTTGGTACTTCAGATAGCTAGATATGTCCCTTAAGGACACATTTATGATTACCAAATATTATAATTTTCTTGAAATCAGAGATCTCCAAACCCTGAACCATCTTGCATGCGACTAATGCCGATGCTCTTTCCTACACAATGTATACCGGTGTAGGCCGTGACGTACCTCCGGAACGCGGATATCGTCATGTGCATAGGTGTCCAAATATTTATTCGTAGACAGTGTAGTTATATAAAATATGAAGATCATAAGAGTTGATTAAAATTTGAAGTATACTACCATAGATAAATCAAATAATTCTGTCTTCTCATTAGAAGCAAAAGAATAAAAATAATTCTATAGTTCAATTTTTTTCTAAAATTTTTCATTTATTAGTTGTTTTTTATATAAGTCGTGTCCATAATAACTTAAAAGCTAATGTAAATGAACGTAAATTCACTTTAAGAAGTAAGGAATTTTATATTTAACTTTAAGAGGTAAGCAATTTTATATTTAATTTTAAGAAGTAATTTTATAATCAAAATTAGTCCACAATCAATTTGTTTGTGGAACTTTCCAGTGTTTGCCATTTTGTGCAATACCACTTGAATTTCAATTATCTTTAGTCAGTGTCTGGAATACCTAAATCCATTTATTTTCACACATTTTTGTGGTTTTAAATAATTCATGCAAACGATAATTCAAATATAAATACCCAAGTATCAAAGAATTTCCCCGGTATGAAAACAAATTCAGTTTTTAAATAGTAAAAAAATACATATAATGTTCGCTGAAACTATATACTGTATGCAATGCAGATATTAACTATTTTTTCATATTGTGCAGACAGTCATGGAAAACAAATATAACTACAGAAATAATAATAAATTATATTTCGTAGTTCTTAGAAATTATAAATAAAAGATAAATAAACAACACATAGATAATTCTCAGTAATTCCGATTTCTTATTGGAAACACAAGAATATATAGAATTCTAAAACACAATTTTTATATTCCGTATTTCAGACAACCCAATATTTTATTTTGTAAGAGTATACGTTCGTATTAATTTAGAAACAAATTTTGTAAGAAGTGTGAATAGAAGTTTGAGGCATTTTATAATGAATTTAAGTGCCTCTTTGTGAAACTTTTCAGTGTTTGTTATTTTATGTGATACCGATTCAGTTTTAATTATATTTGGAGAAGGACTGGAATCAGTAAATCCAACCATTTTTGCATATATTTTTATGATTTTTAGAAAGTTAATAAATAAGATAAGTCCGTTCTGACAAACGTTTCATATGACAGAATTTCTTCCTAGTTTAAATGTAAATACAATTAGTAAAATGTTTACTTGTAACATTCTTTCAAACTATGCTGTATGGAATTCAGATGTTAAATTTTGTTTTTATTTTGAATGGGAAGTCATACAAGATAAAAACAAGTACAAAAGAGAAACACACACACACACACACACACACACACACACACACACACACACACACACACACACACACACACACACATATATATATATATATATATATATATATATATATATATATATATATATATATATATATATATATATATATATATATATATATATATATATATTATATATATATATATATATAATATATATATATATATAATATATATATTTATATATATATATATATATAATATATATATATATATATATATATATATATATACATATATATATATATAAAAACATGCATATCAAAATCATGATATCAGCAATTAAACTCAGAATTTCTATTAATAAACAATAATAGAAATACAAACAGTGAAAGTATTTGGTGAAAGTAAGGTGATCTTGTGGTATATTTGATTACAAAAGCCCAGTATATAATTATGTGCCTATTAAAAACGCTGCTTCATTCAGTTGTTCAACCGATCAGTAATTTATATACTCATATATAAATTTTGTGAAACGCCGTTGTTTAATATAGAAAATTGATGCTTCATAATAATTAAACAGTGATTCTTCTATTTAACAAAAATATTTTCACTAATTTCTATTAGATATTAGTTTCTTTGTTGGCTGTTTTGTAAATCATGATATATGAACAACTTTAAGAATACAAAGTACATCTTATAAACTTAACTGCCCACTTCAAGCTGTCTTAAAAGGTTGAGTGATTAATCTAATTAAATAAGGTGATGTGATTAATCTAATTACCAAATACAGTGTCTTATTTTGTTAGTTTATATATTGATTATATTAGTTAACCAACTAGATAAATATTCTTGAAATTCCAAATTTATATTGAATGCCATATTTTAATATAGAATATTGATGCCTCATAAAAAATGGTTATTCTTTTATTTAACACAAAATATTTTTGTTAAATTCCTTTTAAAATAACTTTATATCTTGGTTCTTGGTTATTCTCTAAAACGGAATATGCACACAATTTTAAGAAAACATAATACATGTCATAAACTTAATTGCACACGTCAAGATATCTTAAAAGGTTAAGCACATGTTTCTGACGTTTCTGACAAACAAACAAAAAAAAAACATATCACAAGAATAAGACACAAAATAATTAGAATAAAATGTTAAGGGAAATAGTTTTTGAAAGAAAATTCCGATTTGTTATAAGAAAAGAGAAAGAAGTCAAAAAATAAACTAAAGGTAAACTCTTTATCCGGACAGGGAAGGTGATGTGCTAATGATTTTGAATAAAATATTTTTCTGCTAGAATGTTAACCACAATAATATTTATTTAAAAGAATTAATTAAACAATTAAAGGTATTGAAATATTTGGGGATTATATTAGAAAGATTTTGTTTTAAAATATACTAGTTAATTATACTTTAACATTATTTAATTACACTAGATATCAAATATAAGACAAACTATAATTAATTTTTATTGTAGTTAAGAAGATAGCTTTGATTGTTTCGAGTTTTCATTCGAGTAGACCAAACATCAGTTGAAAAAAGAATTATAGAATCATAATTTATTTCTCATAAATGGGTTAAAGTCTCAAAACCCAACTACTTGATTATATATATGCGTTATCCTTATCTCATGGATTGAAAATTTCTAATATAAACTAACTAATATAAAATCATTTAAACTACCTAATATAAAGTCATTTCAATGTTAAAAATTGTTGTTTTTATTTAATTTAAACTATATGTACTTCTAAAAGACTACCGTGATTGGTTTTTGTATTAAGAGGAAATATTACCTTCTCAGCTGAAAAGTCTTTGTTAAAAGAATATATTTTTGATTCAATGAAAACAAAAAAAGTTCTAGTTTGTTTAGAATAATCGTCCTCTTAGATCATTAATTAAAAAAAATTAAGTAGATTTTGTATTGGAAGTAATAATGCTTGTAAAAATCATAAAATATGTTCACGGAATGAAATTGTAAATTAAATTAATCTTAGAATAACTTTTGATATTTGAGATTAGAAAAGAATTTTTTATATAAAAAATAAGTTCCTTATTAATTTTATTATTAATTTTTTACTTATATATATATATATATATATATATATATATATATATATATATATATATATATATATATATATATATATATATATATATATATATATATATATATATATATATATATATATATATATATATATATATATATATATATATATATATATATATATATATATATATATATATATATATATATACATATATATATATATACATATATATATATATATATATATATATATATATATATATATATATATATATATATATACATATATATATATATATATGTATACATATATATATATATATATATATATATATATATATATATATATATATATATATATATATATATATATATATATATATATATATATATATATATATATATATATATATACAAATGCAGAAAAATATTGATAAGTGTAAAATTTTAAGATTCTCCTTTGAAACAATATCCAATGTAAAATAACACTTACGGATTATGTGCAAATGCATTTTCGGCGATATAACTTTTCGAAGTATAGCTAGACTTTATTGAAATATAATCTTTAAACAATTTTCTTAGATAAGAAAATTGTTTTCTTTACAAAGTTTAATTTTTAATTTTCTTTTCTTTACGAATTCAGAAGCGTTTAGTTGTTGTTTCACTGAAAGATTTCTTTTGCTTCTTTTAGAGACGATGTGTAGTTTTTACGTAAATTATCTAATAAGAGTGGTGTAAATATATGTGTTCCATTCTCCTGTACCTTCTTTACGTCTAACGCTGTCAAATATAATTTTTTTTAAATGTATGGATATATCCTTTCTTGGAAGCGGGTTTTATTGTAAATTTCGGGTTTATCTGATCAATCTTGTCTACAGCACATTTGTATTATTATAATAGCAAAATATTCTCGATTACTTTAACTGTTTCCACTTTACATATGGAATAGGATAAGATATATGCTATTTTTCTTTTTCTTTCTCTATAACTGTAATACTTATACGTTCATGTAAAATAGGAGCAATTTCGTCTAGTATTAAACTTTTTTTCTAACTGATTTTTATCTGTTATTATGGCCAATCTAATCAATTTAAGCCTAAAACATCCGTCTGTTTCGAATGGACACCACACCCTTTTTAAAAGTCCAATCACACCAAATACGTTTAACATCCAACCGCGATTAACCATCACACCAACCAATGGTAGGACGTAATTCGCCGTTTAAACAGAGAATTATCTTGGTTAGTTGTTGAACAACTTTGGTGAGACTTGCCCTAATTCGTTGTCCTTTCCGTATTTTGAGGGACTTTGACAATGTTTCATAACTTTTTACCCATTTTGATGGTGATCACACAAAACCAAATTTTTGTTTCTAGGATAATTAGGCGAGTTTTACAATTTAGAATACCTAGAGCATCCACTGGTTTCTTTTTCACAACAGGCAATTTATCATTATAAATAGCTTTCTTTTGGCAAAAGATAGTTCAATAAATAGATAATATTAATCATAAAATTAATAAAACAAACTTCCCAAATTACTATCGCTCTTTTATTTGACCTTGAATGCAATATTAATGGGTCCGAAGCAGAAATGAATCAATTATACTATAATTACTGTATCTAAGCGTTTCATTGCATGGAATTTGCTTATCAAGTCATAAATTTCATTCGAATTTCGAATCTTGTGTTGAGCAGAAAATTTGAAACGATGATAGCTCATATTAAAGGTCTAAGACCTGATAAAATTGCTATTTTGCTTTCTTATAATGTATTGTATGGTGGTAAGCTGTATTGTTTTCTTTTAGATTCATCATGCATATAAAGATAGCATTATGCATAAAAACAATAAATAATGCTTAAAAAACTTGCATTTTCCTAAAAATTACGATTTTGTTTATGATACTAATATTGATGTATGTTATTGTTTTATATCATTTTAGAAGATTTCGTAACTTGCTTCTTTTAACACATTTTTTGATATGAGAGACTAGATCATACTAGATATTAATTACAGGAAATAATATTAAAAAGCTTCAAAACTTAATTCTGCTTAACACTAGTCCTGTAATTATTTATTTGCTACAATTACATTATACATTTTATATTGTTTATGGAATAATTGAATTCCCGTATATTGAAATATGAAAAGACCTTTATATATATATATATATATATATATATATATATATATATATATATATATATATATATATATATATATATATATATATATATATATATATATATATATATATATGTATATATATATATATATATATATATATATATATATGTATATATATATATATATATATATATATATATATATATATATATATATATATATATATATATATATATATATATATATATATATATATATATGTATATATATATATATATATATATATATATATATATATATATATATATATATATATATATATATATATTATATATATATATATATATATATATATATATATATATATACATGTATGTATATATATATATATATATATAAATTACTTTTTCATTCTTATTTTTTTTTGTAGTAGTAGCATTGCCTTAATATAATGAGGTGCATTCAATATATATTTAGCTTTTTATTTAATTTTCTTAATTTCCGAAGGATTATTATATTTATTACATTAATATACTATGTTTACAATCTCAGTATACCAACATTTTCCAATAAGAGAAAGCCTAAAGCTAAGAGAATGCAACCTTTGCACCTGAATTCTATTTCTACAGATTTAAAATTCATTCTAATAGATCCCTTTTATTTACACCATTAGCATTTTATCGACGCATATAATAACGATAAATCAAACAAACTTCTAACGGGATTCTAAATTATCACCAAACAATTTGTTTGTAATGGAGAATACATTAGTTGTTATTGAAAGAGAACAGTAATATGCCAGATAATAACATTAAGACAATTGATTGTATAACAATAACTGTGAATTAACAGTAAAACAATATATGGCAATTTACAGTAAACCATAATTGCCGAATGACATTACAGTAACAATTACTATGATGGGATTTAGTCCCACTCACATTTATTGGTAATCGTAGGAAGTATTATAGAGAATAACATTGCAGAGTCATCTTAAATACTAATATCGGTACCATTGCCAATATCTGACAGGAATATTTTTATTTATCCTTGTTTACGTAAGTTTCATCATTGTGTAACTCTAAAAATAAATAAAATTATTTTTATGCCTAGTGTAAGAAAATGCAAATTATTTTAGTTTTAGACAATAAAACCATATCTTCTATGTGACCTTAGCATAGTGAGTAGACACAATGAACCTTATGGTTTGGATGATCCAAAGAGACTCTTAATTTGTCTGGGCTATTTTGACTGGACTATTTCCTATATAACCGTAGACAATAACGTTGAGTGTGTGTTTTTTGATACACTGAAGCATTCGCCTTTAAATATTAGATCTTAATCTAGTTAGCTCTTAAGCATCGAATAAATACAGAGAAAATATTCATACCTCCATAAAATTAAGTTCATTTATGATATCTATATTTGTAACGAATTATTGAACTGCATTGTATCATTTTTTTATTGTCAATTACCTATTTATGTGCATAAAATGACATATTTCAGATTACAAAAATTATGAAATATGAATACAGATGATCGTAATATTCAATTAATTATAGCTAAAATCGTCTTATTAGATTAGTTAGCTTCTAGCATGATCAATATTTAACGAGTGGGATATCCAAAGAAAGATTTCTGATGTCTTCGATTTAGCTTATTAATGGTCCGTTGAACATTAAAATAATTCCATTAATTCTTCGGTGAAGTGGATAATGAGCCTTTAAATTCGGTTAACTTCGAAGTTCTTTAATATGATATTTTATATAACGTTAAGTTCGAACACGATAGTCCTAACAATATATTATCTAAAGATGAAATGAAATTTAAATTCTCTGTTTGACAATTTTTAAATAATTGTAATATTACACACTAAATAAATATCCTCATAATAGGGTGAAAAATTAATTGACGATAGAATTTCAATCTTGGAAGATCTCGACGTTAGAATGCATTTGCTTAAAAAAGTTAAGTAAATAAGAAAATCACTGATTTTCTGAGATTATTAATACGACATTTGTTTTAAAACAGTAGCAACGTGAAATAAGCCTTTTTAATTATTGTCTTCTCACATTATAATATAAAGCATAATCAATACCTTCCTTGTTAAAATAAAATGTTCTCATGGCGTTATAAAATTCATACAATCAACGCAATTAGCACTCTAGTGGTTACACTAAGCTTAATTTTAGAGAAAAGTAGCTATTTTTCAGGAAAAACCTACGCGAAAGCATAAATTTTGCACTTTTGAAGAAATAAAAAAATTAGGCAAATTAATGATTTTATAGAGTATGGGCGATTAAGTCATTTATATAAAATAAAGGGTTCAATATATTTGACATGATACATACTTATAAGGAAACCTTAAATCGACAACTCGTCTCATATTAATGTTTTTAGAGTCAATGTGAAACTAACAATTTCGGTAATATAGACAATTTTTATACTATTGAGTTTGAAAAAAAAAATAAATAAAACTCAAAAGTATGTTTTCGAGTATTTGAATACTCGAAAAAGTATTTTTTTAGTATTAATGATCTATTCTTTAGAAATATTACAAGGCTGTTATAATATTATATCTTAGGTTAAAGGTAACACAGTCGCTCTAAAAATACTTCTTGTATGATATTTTGTAGTTAAAGTACAAAAAAAAAACTTTACAATCGTAAAAGCATAAATTTTGCACTTTTGAAGAAATTAAAAAATTAGGCAAATTAATGATTTTATAGAGTTTGGACGAATAAAGTCATTTATATAAAATAAAGGGTTCAAAATATTTGACATGATACATACTAATAATGAAATCTTAAATCGAGAACTCGTCTCATATTAATGTTTTTAGAGTCAATATGAAACTAACAATTTCGGTAATATAGATAATTTTTATACTATCGAGTTTGAAAAAAATAAATAAAACTCAAAAATAGGTTTTCGAGTATTTGAATACTCGAAAAAGTATTTTTTTTTTAGTATTAATGATCTATTCTTTAGAAATATATCAAGGCTGTTATAATAATATATTTTAGGCTAAAGGTAACACAGATACTCTAAAAATACTTCTTGTGGGATATTTCGTATTTAAAGTACAAAAAAAACAAACTTTACAATCGTAAAAGCATAAATTTTGCACTTTTGAAGAAATTAAAAAAGTGTGCAACTTAATGGTATTATAGACTATAAACGAATAAAGTCATTTATATAAGAAAGAGGGGTCAAAATATCTGATATGACACATACTAATAATCGAATCTTAAATCCACAGCTAGTCTCATATCAATGTTTTTGGCGTCAATATGAAGCTAACAATTTCGGTACCATAAATAGTTTTTATACTATCGAGTTTGAAAAAAAAATAAATGAAAAGCAAAAATATGTGAACAAAATATTCGAAAACATATTTTTCTAGTATTAATGATCTATTATTTAGAAATATATTAAGGCTGTTATAATAATATATCTTAAGTTAAAGGTAATACAGATACTCTAAAAATACTTCTTGTGTGATATTTTGTATTTAAAGTACAAAAAAACTTTACAATCGTATGCGCCAGAATATAATTAAAATTTAAAATTTATAAAAATATATTTAATTTGGTTTCTCTAATTTTTTTCTAATTTGATGTGAATTGATAAAACAGTTTTTAATATTAGAAGTTCTTTTTATAATTAATAAAAATATGAATGTATGATTTCTGTATTAACAGTTAGAACAAGTCAAAAAGTATTAAAATCTTTCTTTCTTCTGTTGATTGACAGTAAGGAAACTCGGAAACTAATATATGAATTTCTATATTGCAGTATCCTTATCCTCAAAAAATTTTACCATTTGCTTTAAAACATTAAAAATGTTGTCACCAGATAATTCCTTGTTTCCTTATATATCCTTTATATATTTCATTTATACATTCATTATCGTGTTGGTAAACACCATACTTATCCGGAAATAATGTCATGAATGGGTACACCTGATCTGCAACGATGTTCACAAAGAGCACATACCTCACGGATTGTTCTTTGAAGATGATGGGTCATAATATGCTCTATCAAAACATTCCACACACCATAATTCCGCCACCATTTTGTCTCCATCCAACTGTGATCCAACTGTAATTAGGGAGCCATTATTTCGTTTGGAAATCGGTGTATTCACACACGCCCTCTGATGGGATGAAACAGAAAATGGAATTCGTTGAACCATGCAACATTCTTCCGTTCTAGTAATGCCCATTTGCAATGCTTCTTGATTCATTCCAGACGCAGCTACCGATGAGGTGCCTCAATACAGGGATATGTTTCGTAATCCAACTGCTTAGGCGAATACGAATCAATACAAGCTGTACAGTATAGTGAGAAACACTAAATGGGTCACCACTGTTGTAGCTGAAGCTGATTTTGGCTGTTGTAGCTCTTCGATAACAGCGAGCAACGCTTAGCAATCTCCGATCTCATCTGAAATCAGTGGGCCGTGGAAGACTAATTGCCGTCGACTTGTCATTTCACCATCCATACAGCCCTTTCAAAATGTTCTCACAACAACTGCACGTGAACAGTCTATTAAATACTCCGTTTCTGATATTGATGTAAGCCATAAAAATTTGATCTTTATCGAAATCGTAAAAATCAGATGATTTTTCCATTTTGACACTAACCGCAACTAGAAAGCACAATGCATAGCAGCTTTATATAGTCTGACATCAGGATGTCGTTGGAGTTATATACTTAACATCCATCCATCTCATGTTTTGATCCTGGGTAATAATATTTTTATAAAATCAGGGTGGTCATAACTTAATGACTCTTCGGAGTATATGCATTATGTAAATTTAAGGATTGTTTATTAATTTTTATGTATGAGTATAAAAGAAAAACTTCTAACTCGTGATAATTTCTCGGTTTTCTACTTTTTACAGATGTAATTTTCACAGTCTAAAAGGCACTGTAATTGTTTTCAAAACTAAAATTTTTCATATTAATATGTCACTTGTTTTCCTCTATAATATGATAAATTTATTATATACATAAAATTAAGTGATTTGGGGGAAATGGAAGAGGAACAAATTGAATTTGTTTAAATAAACCCATTTGGAAATAACACTTTTATATCTACTACTTTCATATGTTTAATCTGCATATTGTCTTCCGTATTACGGACAGAAATTTATAATATTGAACGAAATCGAAAAGGCACTATAAACCAAAATGAATTCCGTGTAAAAAAACTACTTGTTAAAACTGATAATTTCTAATATGATTATGTCATTTGTTTTCCTCTATAATATGATAAACTTATATACATAAAATTAAGTGATTTGGGGGAAATGGAAACGGAGCAATATGGATTTGTTTAAATAAACCTATTTGGAAGTAACACTTTTATATCAACTACTTTCATATGTTTACATGTCATATTGTCTTCCGTATTACGGACATAAATTTATGATATTGAAAAGAATCGAAACAGCACTATAAACCAAAATGAATTCCGAGTAAAAAATACTACTTGGTAAAACTGATAATTTCTGATGCTTTCATAAATCTATAGGCAGTATTACCTTCTCTATTACCTCAAAGAAGTTACTTACTTGTAGAAGATCTAGAATGATTGGAAAACTATTTAATCACAACACAGACCTGGCGGTATAGTCGGTGGAATACTAACTTAAATTTTTTCGAATGTATGTAGACATTTAAAATTTTGCTTAAGGTTTACTTTAACTTTACTGTTATCTTTCCATTATACGTCTTATAAATTGAATAGAAAATTATTTTTGGAATCTTATAATAACCGTGTAATGTCATGGTAATAAATTGAAAAACACAACATTATTAAAAATTCTACCTTAATGATGTATTTACAGCAGATACACGAGTTTAAAAGTATTTTATATTTAAGCATTAAATAAATATCACATAACATCACACCATTCTGAACATGATATCACGATAATTATTATACGATGCTATTAAATAAGACTAATTAAATAATACTTTAAAATTTTATATTTATAATAAAATGTAGGTTGATGAATAAAATATACGAGTATATAAATTTAGCATTTTTAGCTTCTACACAACTGTACTTGAAAAAAACATATTAAACACAAAAACTTTTTTAAAATTGATGACACGCTAGATAAGGTAATAATATACTTATCGTGTTTAAGGAGTAAGCTGTCTCATTAAAACTAGACATTCTTAGAACGTGTTTAATAAAATAAGTCGAATGTTGGAAATATAATCTGCAAAGTTTTATTCATTAAATTCATTTTGAAAATAAGATAGGACGTTATCATAAGCTTAGAGTATGTTCAAAGCAATTTATATCACCGTCACAAAATTTAACTCTTAGCACATCATTAAAATCGGAGAACTAGCGCACGCTATTAAATAGGAAAGTTGACAAAATACTTTTAAAGTGTTCCTCCTAAAGACATGGTAAATGAGCGGATTTAAAATTGAAAAATTGAAAAATGTTCAGAAAATCTTATTTTTATACCGTATAATTGAAGTCTTTAATTTTATGGAAAAATGTAAACTGAATCACAAATTATCTTCCAAAGTACTAAGTATCCTAAATTATATTATAAATTGCTCATTTGTTTATGTTTTTATACATGTTTTCTAATTTCTGTACAATGTACAGCTCTGTTACTCTTACTTTTTTCTATAGGTTTTTTAATTTTACTTTATATTACTCTCTAATGTTTAGTACTTGAATTTCCTGTAAGGTGGATAATTGTTGATAAACTTAGGTTCTCCGAGTTGAATTTTAATGTATAAAATTATTAATATAAAACAATTTAAGAATTTTTTTTTTGATAAAAGAGGACATATTTTATATTTTAAGTAATGCAAAATTTGTAAGCTTTTTTGTCGTGCAGGCCAAGTAAAACATCATTATGAGAAAATATTTCACATTATATAATAATGACACGAGTGAAAAATAAAATAATAATCAAGCATCGCATTAATCTTAAATTATTATATAAATAATCTCTGAATTTTAATGAAGTTGAAATATCTGCATCATAAATCAAATCTGAATCATAAATCATAAATAAAATATATGTTCTTTATGTGGGAATAGATTTATTTTTATTTCACATAAAACATAAATGTTAGGGGAATGTTCTTTAATATCATTTTTACGTAATTGTAATTTAATTAATTTGTTATATAAATGCTTGCCAATAAAAAATAACAGTTGTATGATCAGTTTTAATGAACTAAATATTAAAATACCGATGAATTTACATCTTATTTGATATGTATTTAATATTATGTTATTAAAATGTAAAAAATAAATTAATATTTGATGGAAAAAAAATTAATAGTTATGCAATAATATGACCTTATGATATAACGGGTTATATAACAAAAGGTCTTAAATGAAATTTAAACTAAGTTAAAGTGATAATTAAATTTAGAAAATGTTAAAAGAGGCTTTCAAAGACAGAGTATTGTCCCAATCGCAAGTCTAAAGTGGTGCACCCCGTTTAGGAGAAGGGGATGGAACATTGAAGACGATCTCTTCTTAGAACAACAATCGAAAGTGAAAACAGATGAAAAGGATGAATGGTCGAATAGAGTTTTAGGAATCTGTCTCTTAATAAGTTTACTTTAAATGCGCAATTTTTAAATGTGAATGCACAAATTTCCTTCGATATGTTCAAGAGATTAAAGAAAAGGGTTACCACGTCTGCTCAGACATCGTTGGCACAAGGATGGTCCACCACGACAACACTAGGATCCACACAGCGTTGGTTGGGGCTAACTACCAACACATCCCTTTCTACGTTGTTTCACAGAACAGACTCGTCCTGATGACATTCTATTTTCAAGGTTTTAGTAGGACGGGATTTAATGCCATGTTGACCCATACCAACATATTAAACGAGCCGTAATGACAGAACTTCATGACGTCTCCCAAAATGATCTTGAACAAGGATTCAACTATTGGCATCAATGCTGAAGTATTTTGAAATTCAGTTAAACAGGCTTAAGCCCCTTCGATTATAAAGTGGGAGGGTGCAGGGAAGCCAGTCAATCAAAGATGTTAAGTATACAACTTGTAGGCGACACTAAGGAACAAAAAATTATTAATTTAGCTAAGTAAATTAACCTAGTGGTCTCGTGGAGGCCCAAAAATTTACTGGAGAGGCAAAGATTATCTTTCTAAGTAAATTGTCGTAAGAAAATTATTTTTGAATAAATTATCGAGGTTTTTTCGTTAAAAAACATTTATGACAGAGAAGAGGTAAATAAGCTGGAAAATGGGGAAAATCGTTAAAAAATACAGTGACATCGTATTAAGAATAATATTTCTGTAATATCTCAGTCGGCAAAGGCAATGATCTTGCATCAGGAGATTCACAGGATCTGCCTTGTTATTTAATAACGACCGGGACACATAAAATATGTTCGGGGTCACAATGTCCTCAAAGTTCCCCAAACCTATGGAAGTAGCAGGCCAAATAAATTATAAAAATCCATTTGTAGTTTAGTCAGTCTTCAGCCGTCGTAGTTCCATGCTCAAGTTAAACCGTATAGTACCCTCAGACATGAATCAATCCCTTAATGTAACTGAGTTTATTGGATCTACAGGAAATTTCCTACTAAAGACGGATGACTAGAAATAACAGCATATTTCTTTATTGACGTATTCATTTCTCAAAATGATAATC
>CM063508.1:109986142-110001142 GCA_032207245.1 Pardosa pseudoannulata | reverse complement strand
TTAACCAATCCTCTAAGGTCATATATATTTCCTCGAAAAATTACCAGTTAAAATAACAAACAATTTGAGTATCCTCTAAATAAAATTTAGCTTGATTTTTAAAATACAACTATTGGAAAACTTTTTATTTAAACTTTTAAAGAAAACTTTAGTACAGAAACGATCTTTCAAAAATATCTAAGACATAATAACTTACAGGGTAAGTAAAATATAGCGATACCAAAAAATATCCTAAAATATTAAACAAATTAGAGAAATATCTAAAAACTCAAGTAAAATACTAAAGTAAATACTAAAATAAAATGTACACATATACATTAGCTTGTCTCGCTTTTTTAGTTCATACTTTTTATAAAAATCATTATAATGTAACTAATTAACCTATCATCCGTTTCAGACTAAAAGAATTTATAGCTTCAAATCAATAAATACACATACAATGCGTTATTTGGTTAGTTTTTTAAAGTTTTCAAAGGGAAATCGGACTCTATCATTAAATTAAAGGTATTTAATTCAAATGATATAAAATTTGTTTATCACAAAAAAATTATTAATCAGCAGAGTAAAATATTTTAATTCTTTCCAAAATGTTTTTTAAGGATAGTCTTCAGATAACACCGCTGTGCTCCCTCATTTTGTTGGAAAGAAAAAACATATACTGAATATCTTTAAAATTTTATGCTGATTTAGTTTTCTTTAGCGTATTTTACTTAAAGTTCTTTGT
Source organism: Pardosa pseudoannulata (assembly GCA_032207245.1). NCBI lineage: Eukaryota > Metazoa > Arthropoda > Arachnida > Araneae > Lycosidae > Pardosa > Pardosa pseudoannulata. Next base: position 110,000,418 of record CM063508.1, on the reverse strand, counting down.
AGTCATTGATTTTTAAGCGACTTGCTTATAAGTGCGTCTTTCCCTCATCAAACATTGGGGTGTTAATTAGTTTCAGTGTACTTTAGTACTCTTTTCTAAAGATAACTTCTATTCTTTTCGAAAGGTATCTGCAAGATTAGTTGTTACACACAATAATGGATTTCCATTTATGCTCCAGAATAGTTTTAGGAATAGTTTTTTAAACACAAAAAGAACTGTTTTGTCACAATAATATTTAAATTGCAATGTAATAACAAAAGAGAATAATGAAATTACTTAATCACTAAAAATAAGAAAAAGAGTAAAAATCGAAAAAACATTTTTTAAAGATTTCGAAAGCAATGCTTATAGTGTAAAAAAAGGCTTAAATTACTTAAAGTACTTAAAATTGATATAAATTAGAAAATAAGAAAAAGGAAAAACAAATGTTAATAATTTCAGAAAGGCAGCATATTAGTGAATTCAGCAACAATTCGGAATGATAAATTGGATTATTTATTAAATGTATATATGCATATTAGGGCTGTATCTTATATTAATATATCGTCAAATACTGATATAATTGAAGTATCGGGATGAAATTAGAGTAAAATTATATAAAGTATAATTCTGCACTGCCGATATATCACCCCTGCTAGTGATACTGTTTTTCCCTCGCACGTGATAATATAGTTCTCCAAAATAAATCCTATATATTCTACTTAAATTACTATTTCTCCAATTATTTCTTTCGTTTGACGTCCTCTTCACGTATTTAACCAATCGCTTCAAAAAACACAAGCAAGAAAAGTTGTTTATGAAGATTATCACGTCTCCTGTGAGGTCTTCGGTAGTATATACTAATATCATCATAACGAAGCACCGGACCTTCCATACTTCCCAAATTTCCGAGGACAACTCAGTTGTTCATACCCTCTTGGCACTGTTTTATTGGATTATTATCAGGATATATCAAAGTTGTTGGTATTGAGAGTTTTAGCTTCCGTTCTACTGTTTTAGTTCAGGAGTGTTTTAGCACCTTTAAATTTTTCTAAACTTGTCAATATTAAGACCCTCTAATGAATTTTTTCAATCCACATTGTTTTGCGGAATTTAATTAAATTCTAAACAACAAAATACAAAATTTAATCTTTGAAATTCCTACTAACGAGCAGACGGTTCCTCCCACTATGTTTCTACCCCCACTTTGTTTAAAAAAATTACAGATGTTTTGCTAGGAACCGATTTCCGATTCTGAATAATGTTTTCGCTATTTCATTCACATAGTGTATTTACTCATAATTAACCATTTAAATATCCGTATTTATACGCATTTGATCGCATTATATCCATATTTCATCAACATATATACAGCTTTTCCTTTTAATACTTTTAAATGCACTTTATATTAATTTCTTTTAATTTTAACTATTCATTTTTCCTGAGTTACTGTCATCTTGATTACTTATTTACACATCATGAACTGCTCCTTATATGTAGTCTGTGCTCATAGCTACGTTACATACAAGGAAAATAAAGTCGTCTTGGCATTCTGCCAAGCATGGTACATATTGTTGTCGAAGTTCTTATTGTTGTCGTTAGTACCCTACTACATTAAAGTATTATCACGATATATCAATGATATTAATATTAATTTCGGGATATATCGCGATATTAAATTTCGGATATCTTATAGCCCTAATGAATATGCATGTATATACATAGTTATAACAGGAAGGTGGTCATAACGTAATGGCTTATATGCATATTTAGTAGTTTAATATACTGGTGTTTATCACTCCAGTTCCGATATGCACTAAAGTTTGTCGAGACTAAGTAGAGGCGAAACCAAAAAAAATTGGGATAGGTATATGTACCAAGAGCTTTTAAGCCATTCGGAACAAATGCATAAAACTATATTTTAAACTAGATGGGACAGCGTTGGTTAGCCGATGATAAATTGTATAAGATTACTTGGGTTACTGTGACCACACGTATCGGATTCTAGGTGTCCTGATTACATAAAAGGTAAACGGGCAGAAATAAAGTAAGTTTGCTGCTTGCCTACGAGGTTTTTATAATTTAACAGATTTTGTGAATTTTGACTGAAGTTTGTCTTTTTTGGTGTTTAATCGCCCAAAAAACTTTTTACACAATATAATTACCGTTAAATAGATTATTTTGCTTAAAATATCATTACAAATATGTATACATACATATATATATATATATATATATATATATATATATATATATATATATATATATATATATATATATATATATATATATATATATATATATATATATATATATATATATATATATATATATATATATATATATATACATATATATATACATATATATACATATATTATTTTCATACATATATTGAGTAACGAAATTTTAAAAAATTATGGTTACTCAAAATTTTCTATCTGTCTGAAAATATATTAAAACATTTCAGAAATTAAAGCGGTATTTAAAATAATAATCCAAATCATTTCCAGTTTTTTGTGTCCACAATTAATGTAACAGTTTCAGTATTTAAGCCTATGCTCCTTTCTCAACAAAATATATGAAACTACATTGGAAATAAACTGGAATCAATAATGTTTTATTTTAAAATTTTGTTATTCGTTTCATTTTCTCTTCTCAAAATGTGATGCACTGTTGAAGATAAAACCGTGTACAAACAATGGAGAAAAGGAGTTTCTAGAAGAAAACTAGTGATAACAGAAACAGAATTAAAGAAAAGAAAACCGGTAGGGAGAGAAATATGTATTTTCTTCAAAGTTATTACATTTTAATACCTCAGCTTAGTTCAAACCAAGGATAAATTCAAATCATCTTGAAGGTTTTATGAAATTTTACTTATTAAAAATGTTTTCTCCAGTAAAATACTTCCCGAATGTAATAACTATTTGACAACAAAACTAAACAAGTATGGCTAATAAATACAAATGGAAATTATATTTCTGTTATAGTGTAAAAATTGTATTTTATGCCTAGAGAATCATTTTCCAGCGATTCAGACGAATGAAAAAATTATTAATTCAGGCGAATTTCAATAATTTCTTAATTACATTGTAATAAAATATACACCGGCGTAAAGTACAAATCCAATATATAATAATAGTCTAAGTTGTCTCTCCGTTTGCCCTCGAATTTATGAAGTGATTGGATTTGGAATGGATAGAGGCATCCATATTAGATTTTTGAGGAGTTGGGGTTAGCAAAAATCAAAGAGAGTTCGAAAACATTACACACATTTGCCCCCTTTTTGATCGTTTAATGCCATTATTCCAAGCGATATTTTCCTGGTTAACAGCAGAAGATTAAATACATCAATTTATCATATTATAAGTAGAAGAAAATAACATTTTTTCTAGCATTATGGCGTCATTACTTTAACCATTTCTTATTTTAATTTATTTAAATATCGTCTGCATTATTTTCATACGTTTTATCACTGAAATTAGACATTATGCAAATAGTTTTCTTTCATATTTATCTTAAATCATAGATTAGGCACATGTGTGATAATTTTAAATTTAATCACCAATTAATTTTGGTTGCAATGAAAAATTTTATCATCGATATTAACAACAAATTCTTTTGAAAAAAGTCTAGAAGTCTGTTTCATGGACTAATAAATATCTAGCGTTATATATCTGTAAACGCTACAAGATATATAGTTACGCTTTCAAAGATATATATTTATATATCTTCAAAAATTAAGAAGTTTTTTTATTTGTGTGTTTGTTTTTTATACATAACCACACGTTTTCAGTCGATTCGGTAAATTTTGGACATTATTCATATATACCGCGAAATAATCACTGACAATATTAAAACCTCTGCTATTCATTCTATCACGCGATAGGATAGAATAAATTAAAGTTAGCATCGAACATGCGGTTATTAAAGATAAACAAATTATTCATCGTCTACGAGATAATTCTCATCCAAAAAACCCCATTTTTTTACCTGCCTCATAGGATACTTTACAAATCTGGAAAACCAAAAAATTTACTGATCCTGTCATATTACAGGTTATGCTAGTATAAAATGTTTTTCATGAGATTTGTCGTGTTTAAGTATAAAGTATAAAAGAGTTTTAATAGATATTTTTTTAATTTCACAACCTGTTGTCGTATAAAAAATAGCACTAATACATTTTTTCCGTAGGCTAATTCTTTTAAAGCAGCGTCATAAATGTTAGAGTGTAGCTTAATTTTAAAAATTGTTTTAGGTGTTTTTAGAGTGAGATAGAGCCTTAAAATAACTACCTTAAATTTTTAATTAATAGGATTTTTATGCAGTTCTTTATACGACATGAGATTAATTAATTGTCTGGAGAATTAATTTTTTGTACAGTTAACTTGAAGTGATATTAATTCATTTTCAATTAATTTTTCCTAACTTTTGATACACGTTGAGAGATATATGTAAAATTTATTTTATGATTTCCATATCTTTCAATAGAAACGATAGCTATGTAGAAGTACAAAATGTTTCTGTCTACAATCATTTAACGGTTTATTATATGGACATAATATATAACGTCCTGTAACAAGTTATAATTACAAAGCTCAAATTATTTAAGAAAATATGTTTAAAAAAGTAGACATGCCTTCTAACTTTTAAAATTAAAATAATATATAACTTTATATAACTTAAGATGTGATTAGTACAAAATACTGATTTTCTGTATTTTCGTAATCAATAGACTTTTGAAAAAATAACCCAAATAAGTTAACTTCTTAATACACCATTATGACTAAATGTTAACAGTGTAGGAGAAATTAATGATAAATAGTATTCTAAACTAATGAAACTCCAAAAAAAAGCATAAAAAATAATTCTTAAAATTTCAGCAATTTTGTTTATATTATGATGTATATTAAAATATTTTGTTCCCAGAAATATACACGAAGTTTATAATAAAGAAACTAACATTTACATCTAATTTGGTCTCGTGAAGCTTTTTTTTTCTACTTTAAAAGGCTAGTGAACATTAAAAGAGCTAATATTTACATCTAATCTGGCCTGATGAAGGTTTTTTTCTACTTTAAAAGTTTAGTGAACATTAAAAGAGCTAAAATTTACATCTAATTTGGCCTCTTGAAGATTTTTTTCTACTTTAAAAGGTTGGTAAACCTTAAAAGAGCTAACATTTACATCTAATTTGGCCTCATGAAGGTTTTTTTCTACTTTAAAATTGTGGTGAACATTAAAAGACTTATCGAATTTATGAAGCGGTAGGACCTGAAATAGATAGATGCATCCATATTGGATTCTTGATGAGTTAGGGTTAACAAAATTCAAAGCAAGTCTTTAAAACGTTCTAAATCCCCCTCTTTCCCTATTTTCGAGCGTTTAATGTCATTATTTCAATCCCTATTTTCCCCGGTTCAGAGCAGGGTATTAAGTTTAACACATCAAAAATAGGTAAAAATAACATTTTTTTCTAGCCTTAGGACGTTATTCCTTTAACAATCTCATTGAATCATTTCTTACTTTAAATTATTGAAATATCGTCTGCATTATTTTCGTACGTTTTATCGCTACAATTAGATATGACTTAAATACATTTCTTTTAAATTTGGCATAAATAATAAGTTAATTACATATGTGATAGTTTTTAATTTAATCATCGATTATTTTTTGTCGCAAATATAATTTTATCACCGGTATTAACAACAAATTTTTTTCCTTTTAATTCTATAATAAATATATATAAGTCTATAATAAATATCATTAATAATATACTATATATAGATTGTTTATAATCTTTGTTATTTTATAATATATATAAGTCTATAATAAAGAGTCTTTTTCACAGAATAATACATATCTATCATTTAAGTTATATATCTTTGAAAACTAAGAAGATTGTTCGTTTGTGTCTTTGTTTTTTATACATAACCACACAGTTTGACTAACTGAATTCAAAGGGATTCTAAATTGCATTCACAGTATCGGGAGACTTTAGAGGAGTATGAAGATAACCAATTTATTGACATGTACTAGATAATTCTCAGCAAAAAAAGAAATCCTTTTTTGACTGCCTCATTGGGTACTTTAAAATTCTGGAAAATTAAAATTTTACTAATCACGTCATATGACGAGCTATATGCTAGTCTTCTGATGAGATAAAAGATGGGTAATATTAAGCATTATATATATATATATATATATATATATATATATATATATATATATATATATATATATATATATATATATATATATATATATATATATATATATATATATATATGCATGAAGAAAAGATAGATTAGCTTTATTTATATCTTTTAGCAGTAACATACGGAATTTTAGTTTGATACCCTAGTCCACTAATAACCGTGTAAACAGAAACAGTGTTTAACTACTTCGCATTTCCTACGTGTTTATACGCTTTATTTTGAATGCTTATTTCTCTGACAAATATTCAGATACACGATTGTAAAGATAAAGTCACTGCACTAACTGCAAAGAGACTTGTAAAATTTGAGTGATAAATTTTTAAAATCATAAACTGGAGAGAAGACAAATAGAGTAGTAAACGAATAGACTAGTGAGCAAAATATGCTTTTTAAATATTTTTTAATATTATGAATAAATAAAAAATGATCGCAAATTAGATATAAATAACATCCCAATTCACTTGTTTTCTGTCAAATGGTTCCCCGCGGCTAAAGAGCTGAAATAGAGTAATAAAATGTAACAAGTAAAGAAAAGAATAGCATGAATGGGATAAAATAAAACTATCCGAAATTCCCACGAGTATCTTTTGAGTAAAAGTAAAGCATACAAAAACTCAGTAATGGAAACTAAAAAAAAAATATTAAAAGAAAAGCATTCTTAATAAAGAGAACTTGCATTTTTTTATAAAACAAATTATTGGTGTTAATTTTGCGTTTATCTTTAAGATCTTGTTATTCACTTGTCATTTTTTTAAAAGTCGAAGTTTTTTTTTTTGTTTCATCAGGTGTACAGAAATATATTGTAAAAAACTACGTTCATTAACGAAACAAGATAACCTTAATATTTAAATAAATCTTTACATTTCAGTTATATCTATCTTGAAAAGTAGATACTTTTGCGTTATTATGCATACCTGTATGCATATGTTTAATATTTTTATTACGTATGCTTGGATATATGTCAATATTGCATGTGTGTCTTTCTTTGATGAAAAGAGTGTAACTCACAAAAGCATAGTTAAATGGATGGATATGTATAATATAAGGGTACTGTTCGTTCATTTTTTAGACAAATTTGGTTAGTGGTATTAAAAAATCTTTTGCTGAAAAATAATTAACTGCCATTTTGCTATGTTTTTAAAAGTCAAAATTATTGCCTGCGATCTGAGACGTTTGTTTTTATTCAAAATGGAGTTTTTAACGAAGCAGTAGTTCGAAGTCTATATTTATACTCTTTCCGAAGAGAATTATTCATATTCCGTTACCCCCAAAACCATGTGAGACACATAGTTTTGTGATATCTAAAGAGTCGATAGGTAATATCGTCAAACATTAAGGAAACAAAGTCAAATTAGAACCTCAAGTAGGACAAAAATTCCAAACAAATATCCAAGAGAAATGAACATCTTCGAGTATTCAAAGGTACGTTGTTTAATGTTAAAAGAAAATCCCCCTAGTCAAAGGACAGAAAAATCGTTAAAATGATCGGTGTCCACTGTAAACAAAATGTTAAAAGTTGATTTAAATCTTACTAAAGCGAAAAACGCAATATGCATCGTCTTTATATAAAGCATATCGCTGAACGCATGATACACTGAAGAATTCTGTATGAGAAGCATTTATCCAAACATGATAAACGTTGATTTAAACCTTACGAAAGCGAAAAAAACCGCACTGTTGAATCGTCTTTCTCTAAAGCATATCTCTAAATGCAGGACACCCTGAAGAATTCTGTATGAGAAACACTTATCCAAAGGAAAATGGAAAACAATTGTCACAATAGATGAAAAAAGGGCCATTTACTATTATAAAAGGGGAAAAAATTAATTACATGTTTCAAGGAATCGAAAGAAATTTTTTCTAAAGAATTCATGAGTGTTCCTGGTTTTTCATATATTGAAAAATTAAAAAAAAAGTGTAGAAAAAATGTCAAGATTAACTTAAATAATTTCAAGAACATATTTTACTGTGAATTTTCTGAATGAAATACCATCAATCTGGGTAAAACTCCATCAAGACAAAACTAGAAGTCACACATAAAAATTCACTGTAAATTTCCTAATAGAAATGAAACAAAAATCCGGTGTCCGGTCTTTTAGAATTTACATTATCCAAACGTTGTCCAACAACCCTTACAAGAATTCTGGAAAGCTGTTCAGGAGGAATGGGATAAAATACCTCTTTTGATACTTCAAACGTCATTATTATTTGGATATATATATATATATATATATTTATATATATATATATATATATATATATATATATATATATCGTATATTGTGTGAACATATATACCACACACACACACATATATATATATATATATATATATATTATATATATATATATATATATTATAAATATATATATATATATATACATATATATATATATATATATATATATATATATATATATATATATATATATATATATATATAAATATACATATGTATATATATATATATATATATATATATATATGTATATATGTATGTATATATCTATCTATCTATCTATCTATATATATATATATATATATATATATATATATGTGTGTGTGTGTGTGCGTGTGCGTGTGTATTTGAACAGTAAAAATTTATAATGTCAAAATTTTAGCAGTAGCACGAATATTTTAAGTATTGAGACCTGATTTACAATTCCTATACGCAGATATGAAGATTTATATTGAGAAATTTAATTCATCATCAGAAGTAAAATACGTCAAACAACTGCAAGAAAAGCTTTGAATCACTGATTATGTAAAAAAAATGACATGAAAAACGAATCACGTAATACTTATTATCTATTAAATTGATTTAGATACAACATTTTACTTTCAGTGATACATGGGGACAGCGAACATGTAGCTCAAAATATAGACACCCTCTGTTGCAACTAGCAAGAATACTTGATTTCCTGGTAGAATTGATTTTTTTTTAGAAAAATGCAGGCAGGATGGTACATTTGGCATTTATCATTTTAGTCTATGCTGTTGAGAATTGAGGAAATAAATCAATCTCTCTAAATCACTTTCTTATTTTGGTGCCTGGAAAATTAAATATCAAACAATAGAGCTGTGAATCAGTATTTTTGAAGAATATTGATGTGTTATTTTCCCTAAAGATTGCGCAGACTATTATTTTTAGTTTCACGAAATTTTAATTTCATAACTGGAATATAAGTGGAAATTTGGTCGATACTTGAAATAGAGTCAGCAGAGACGATGCCCTTTAAGCTTCATACAAGAATTTCTTTTGTATAAATCATATTTTAATCTGAACATTGATTGCATTGTGCAGTATAGAAATACATTTCCTGAAATTGACTTCCTCAAAATAACTGCTAAATAGTATGAACTCAGAAAAAATTTATTACTACTGATATCCAGAAAAAGCTACAATCATCTGTAAAGCAATAAATAAATAAAGGACATAAATAAATGTAATTTTATTACTTCAAATGAATAAATTGAACAAAAATAACTGATCTAATTTTTTATAACAGAAATTTAATTTTAGTTTCGCAGATGCTTACGCCATTTATTGGAACAAAACTCTTACAGTAAAAATCTCTAATTTAAAAACAAATTTCCAGCATTAAGGAAATAACTAAGGAATGTCAACTCGACATTACATCCAGGTTCAGTTCTTCAAAATTTACCATAACACAAAACATCTCATGTAAGCTTCACTATAATCTAAATTTTTATATCTAATATCACTATAATCTAAATTTTTTTCTGATCTAAATTTTTATAGCAGAAATTTAATTTTAGTTTCGGAGATACTTACACCATTTATTGGAACAAAACTCTTTTACATTAAAAATCTCTAATTTAAAAACAAAATTCCAACATTAAGGAAATAACTAACGAAAGTCAACCCGACATTACATCCATTTTCAGTTCTGAAAAATCTACATAACACAAAACATCTAATATAAGCTTCTCATTTCGCTCATATCAAACGGACGAGTACCAGAAAAATAAACAATAGTGTAGGCGTTCTTACCTGGGTAGTAATGCTGGAAAAGGAGATTCACTGTAAAGTGACAGCCATGTGACCTATAATTTACACCTATAAACTTATAAATATAACGCAGACTAGGACTTTTTATATTTTATTCCACACACAGCACGACATATTTACAGGGGACTTAGAAATTTTTCCGTTTCTGCCCTCAAGAAATCTTCGTCAATGAAGAAGGAGATGAGCTTGCTAAGTCTACTTCTCGAAAAATGGAAATGACATCAACATGCAGCTTTTATGGTCGGATTTAAATTTGAATTTTAGTTTTAATAAATGCGTTGGACTTTCTCAGTATAAAGGCATTATTTAAAAGCATGGGATAGCCCGTGAACTAATGGCTTGGGTGATAGTTTTTCTGCATATGTAAAATAAATAAATAAATTAAAAGGTGAAATAGGTGAAATTGGGGAAAAGGTAAAAAGGGCTCCTATAGAAACACCGTAATAAAGTTGAATTAGCCCCAGAAATTGAAAGGGTTGATTGTTCTACTGTGAATCTCAAGAGGTCCCAGACAGATTTTTTTTTATGATTTAAATATCCACCTGTCACAGAATGATTCTTAAACATAAAAGTAATATAACCCCTTAGAGCGGCCTGAGTCCATTTAAAGGCAATTATGCTTGCATATTGAACGCCACTGTCAAATGTGAAAGCCTTAATCCCCAATTCAATCTCAAAAAGCTAGCAATCTAAATCGTAAAGGCTAACTTGTTATTCAACAATTATTGCAATTTAGAAAGTTATATGATAAACATAATTTATAAGGTTCAGTTATCAGACGGTCCAAAGCGTTTACATGGGAATCTGATTTCCTTAACGATAGCCCTTCATTAGTACAAGTACCTTATCTGTAACCACACTGTGAAATAATATTGGTTGAACTTACTATGTCCCGAATAGCTTTATTCTTCTCCCTAAATCAGTGTTTCTTAACCTTTATGGCACAATGGACCACTTTAAAAAAACACTACAAAAATATCAAATAATCAAATTAAACATTAAGAATTCAAATGAAGAAGTAAAACAAATATTTTGTTATAAAATTTTGCAAGAACTTTGCTTAACTGATTGTAACTTCACTTTATTTCCAAGTGAAGTAAAATTCAAAGGCTACTTTGTATTTCTAAAAATTTCAAATTTTATATGGTTTGCGAATGTTCTTTTCCTCGTATTGTAGAAGTCTCTATTGGGAAATGGCAGAAGTTGCCCGTGACAAAAAAGTTTTTTGTAAATATTGAAGCAAATATTTTAAAAATTAGGAGTAGTCGGCGGACCCCTCAAAATAAATGACACATGGACCTCCAAGGGATCTTTGAACCACTGGTTAAGAAACCCTGCCCTAAATGGTACTTGCTTTGAAAGATCCACTTTGTTCCGTCTATACTCCCTCTATCTAAAGGGTCTTCGCTTTGAAGAAAAACCTCGGAATAGGTTGCTCCTTGAAAGGTCGTCTGTACGTGGATTGGTCAGCTATATTATCTTTGTATAAAGGAACAGCATAATAAAAGTATCATAAAATGTGTAATTCATGAATGAGTGTACCTATATTTTCTCTTTAAAGTGTTTAAAAATAATGAATAATAGTTCTAAAATTGTTTATGGATTGGTTACTATATTTTGTAACCAAATATTATGAAAATTAATATTATTAAAAATGTCATAAATATAGTGTATAGGATCGATGTTAATCTTTAAATTTTGTCTGTAAAAAATCGGTTTAATCTTATATGAAGTCAAAAAATTTTAATTATTCTTTTGTGTATGTTTTTATAATGGTAGTTATTATTTATTGTTTTTTACTATTATTTTAGTGAAATTTAGTTTTGTTTAAAGAAACATTTATTTGTTCATTCTTTTAAAGTACGAATAATTTTATTCTTAACGACGAAAACGATGTATTCTGAAAGTGAAAACAATCTTAATATATTTTACTAATAACTATTAACTATTCTTTGTGTAAAAGTAAAGTGCATAAGTGAATATATAATTTTGGGGTAGATCAATAAAAAAGACCATTTTAAATTAACTAGATTGAATATATGAATCTAAAAATCTATTAATTTTAAAATGATGAAATTTATGCTTTTAGTGTAAAAATAAAACATCTTTATGAGGTTCTCACTTCTTTTTAATAGCACTAAGAATAATTTTATTCTCTGACGATGAAAACGTCATGTATTCTGAAAGTATGCAACACAATTCTGATATACTGATTACTTTCACACAAAATTGTGTCTTCATGTAAATCTGAAAAGGTAACAATGGTATTTGAAACAATCTTTTTCAATATGAAGTAAATAAAAGTGAGTGAATAATGTATTAAACAGTTAAGCAGTAAAAGTTAATCAGCATTAAACTGTTATAGCTCAAATAACAGTAAATTGTTAAACATGATTTTAAATACCTTTCTATGTATACTAATATTCTAAATAGTGACATAATAATTTAATGTACATTGATACAAAATAATTATTAATTTGGAATTTTGTGCTCATACATTGGAAGATATAATATTTAGATAAATTATCAGTAAATTAGCCTCGTATTAACTTGTGGTGAGAAATTTTAGTAAAAGAAAAATAGAACAGAATTTCACTGAAGTCTACTCGGTACATGATCTGACTTTCTACACTTCTGAATTTAGAGACAGTAAAAGAAACACACTATATAAAAGAAATACACTATATAAAAGAAATACACTTATTTTATTATACAACACAACATCAAATACACTGTTTAATAGTTTTATATTTTTAAACATTTTATAACTTTTCTCTTTTCATATGAATATAAAATACCATTAAATCTGTGATTTTAGATAATTCTATGCACATTTTTGTCACTGTTACTGGATATGAAATTAAATTTTAAAGAAATCCACAGGAAATTTTGGTCACATTTTACAGGTAACATACTGATATTACATCTACATTCAACTTTATATTAACATCTGACATTGAATTTTACACTAGTATGATTCACGATAACACAGATAGATCATAATTTAATTAATGTACTTTTAAAATAACCTGACAAATGGCAAGGATGATTAAGTAATGTGTCTATAATTGTTGATTCTTCATGGTTGTTACTAGGATTTCTGATGCTGATAGTCATATGAAGCTAGACAAATAAGACTGTTCTTGGCTTCTTATTGGTTCCATATCGAGTGTCCACTACATGAATGTATTACTTATTTGGTTAAAAAAGTTGTAATAAATATTTTATACTTCAAAGTATCATGAAAATAAAATACAGTCAAATTAAAATTACATAAAAAGAGCCCCGTAATAAACGTACTAAATTAAAAATCTTAACAAACTTATATTTCTAAAAAATTAATATACATTCTTGTGTAGAGTAGTAAAGTTAGCCTTTTCTATCCGAAGCTAAGATGACTAATTGTTGTTACCTACATTTTTCAATAAGTTCGACCTGCAGTTTTTTTATACTTTTCTAGATATTTATAAGTTTACTGATAGATGTTTATGGATTCGTATAGTCTAGTCAACCAATCAAAGCTCTATTCTAATGATATTCCCAAGATTGAGTTGTTTTGCACGCTACAGCTTAAACAGTAGCAGCGTTAGAAGCAGTTGCGCTCTGTAAAAAGTTTGGAATAAACATCTGTGCAAAAGTATTGCGAAATTGTTGACTCATTGAGCAGTATATAATGAAGTTTATTGCACTATTTATTAAAGCCAAAGCATCCATTGTTTCTCCGAAATTGAGGTATACGTTATTGAAGAAATCAGTTCCGAGGATTCCACTTAGTAGCGCAAGAAGTCCAGAGGGAAATTCTGTTAACAAGAATAAGAGCAACACGACTAGAAGCATCCTTGTTGTTCTGTCATGTGTTCTATCAACTTCAGCTCGATTTTTCAGTCTCTGACGACGTTTGTTTGTTTCATATAAGACTTTTATCAAGCCAAGACTTAGACCTGTGAGAGCGACGCACGGTACAAGTTTGGTGATCACGCTGAAAATCCAGAAATTCATCTTCTCCAACAACTGATGGTGTCTTTGAGCAATTTCACTGAAGTCT
>CM063508.1:109948642-109981142 GCA_032207245.1 Pardosa pseudoannulata | reverse complement strand
GAGCAAAGTGTCCAGTGTTTCATATTTCGAGAGTTTATTTCTCTTAATTTTTGATACTCGCATTATTTGTGCGTGTCACCAGAGATGTGAATTTTTTTTGTCTCTTATTGTTGACTTGGGGATAACTGGAAGTGTTTCTCGAAGATCTCTTGAGAGTATGAACAAAGCTCATCCCATCACTTCATGGTTTCTCCAGAAGTCTTGTAATGTTCTGTCAATAGCTTTGGGTGATTTGTGCAAGCTGGAACCTTCCTCATGGATGAGGGATAAAGGTATACCACCTCATATAACTACGGGTTTTCTTTTAGAATTTTAGTGGCACACATATTGTACACTTACTTTTATAATACATATTGGTTACTGTTATTAGACCTGTTTCAGTTTTCTCTCCATTAAATAAAGTTATGTATATCTAACTTCTCACGCTTAATCATACAATTTGAATGAGAAAATAGTAATCAGCTCACAGATAAATATTTTATATCACAAAAGTATCCAACTCATTTAAGTAAGATAAATGACTAAATCTGTATTTCCATTTAAACTATGCATTTTATTTATTTTGATACTAGTACTTTTACAATTTTACTACTTGTACATTATTTTTTTAAATTTGTCAATTAAAGTATTGGAAAAGTTATGTAATAATGCATAAGTTTTCCAATACGGCCTTTGATCTCCTGGAATCCTTTCAAAAACCCTTGATCTTACAGTAACAATCCGCATTAAAATATGTAAAAATTCTAAAGATTTATACAGATATTTGGATGTAAAACTGGAAAGTTTTCTGTCGTTTTACATATGATCTATTTTGTCTGTAGTGTATGCGAAAGAAATCCTTCAAAATTCTAAATCTTCACTTTTGATTACCTCTTGAAAGTAATTGAAAAGTAATGGAAATAAATACAACTAGATATCACTAGCTGTTTTTCATAATAAATGTATCACTATGTAGAATAGTCTATAGAATTGGTTATTAAATGAATCATTTAAAAATAGTCTTTTTACTTTACATATAAATTTCATGGGCCCAAAACCATTCTCAAAATGTGTAAATGCCATCTGGTAGGGTAATATGGCATTAATTCCCTTGTAGCATGAAAAAAATATATTACCTTGTAAAAAATATTTTTCCTTAGTATTTTTTAAACATTTTTACACGCAACGCAGTACTATAAAAAATTTTACCTCGTAAATTCCAAGTTCAATATTATCTATGTTATAGTTTACAAAATAAATATACTAGATATTACGTTATATACATGCATGCTCTGCAGAATAATTCAACTTTAGTATTCACCAAATAATATTGAAGATGCTGTTACAAAACGATATGTATAATAAGATTCCGTTATGTATCCTATGTAAGCTAGTACTCCTTAATAGTAAATGTTACATATGCTCTGATAGATTAAATAGGAAATATTTGGATAATTTTCTGATTTCCATTATATTCAACCATCCACATAATAGCATTGGATTGCATTCCATCTTTACTCATCCTGAAAATGGTGTCTACAACAATGTCACTTATAGAATCATTCATGCGCATTCCATAATTACTTATTCAAACAGTCAAAATGCTGAAGTTTTGTCAGTGGATAAGTATTCTTGATGCACACAAATTGCTTAGTTTTGAATTCATATTAGTAATAATTCTCTTACACTCAAAACTTTCAGCTGTGCTTTAAAATGGTAATGCTTGAACTATTTTATAAAGTGAAAAAACATTTCAAACATCAGTCCATTTAAAAAATTTTGCTATTTTTTATATAGCTTTTACATTTAAGGCTTTCTACTTGCATATAAATAATAAACATGTTTAGTGCATTACGCAGACAAAAAAATCAGTAGTAGTCATTTATTAAAATGCAGATTTATTAAAATTGATAAATACAAATTACAGCTTTTTATATGGTTTCTATCATATAGTCCATTTATTCAAATGTATTTATGAACAGTAGCCTTGGTGTGAAGCAGAAGGATTTTACTAAATGGATAGGGATGAATAATGTTAAAAAAATCAGTAGTAGTCTTATTTATGGAAACAGGTTTACCATAGATTTATTAAAATTGATAAAAACAAATTAGTATTTTTTATATGACTTCTATCATATAATCCATTTATTCAAATGTATTTATGAACAGTAGCCTTGGTGTGATGCAGAAGAATTTTATTAAAATGCTAGGGATCAATAATGTTAAAAAATCAGTAGTAGTCAGTTATTTATGAAACAGTTTTAACATAGATTTATTAAAATTGATAAATACAAATTACAGTTTTTTATATGGTTTCTATCATATAGTCCATTTATTCAAATGCATTTATAAACAGTAGCCTTGATATGAAGCAAAAGGATTTTACTAAATTGATAGGGATCAATAATGTTAAAAAATCAGTAGTAGTCAGTTATTTATGAAACAGTTTTAACATAGATTTATTAAAATTGATAAATACAAATTACAGCTTTTTATATCGTTTCTATCATATAGTCCATTTATTCAAATGTATTTATGAACAGTAGCCTTGGTGTGAAGCAGAAGGATTTTACTAAATTGATAGGGATCAATAATGTTAAAAAATCAGTAGTAGTCCGTTATTTATGAAACAGTTTTAACATAGATTTATTAAAATTGATAAATACAAATTACAGTTTTTTATATGGTTTCTATCATATAGTCCATTTATTCAAATGCATTTATAAACAGTAGCCTTGATATGAAGCAAAAGGATTTTACTAAATTGATAAGGATCAATAATGTTAAAAAAATCAGTAGTAGTCAGTTATTTATGAAACAGTTTTAACATAGATTTATTAAAATTGATAAATACAAATTACAGCTTTTTATATGGTTTCTATCATTTAGTTCATTTATTCAAACGTATTTATGAACAGTAGCCTTGGTGTGAAGAAGGGTTTTACTAAATTGATAGGGATCAATAATGTTATAAAAATCAGTAGTAGACATTTATGGAAACAGGTTTAACATAGATATATTAAAATTGATAAAAACAAAATAGCAGTTTTTTATATGACTTCTATCATATAGACCATTTATTCAAATGTATTTATAAACAGTAGCCTTGGTGTGATACAAGGGGATATTACTAAATTGATAGGGATCAATAATGTTATAAAAATCAGTAGTAGTCATTTATGGAAACAGGTTTAACATAGATTTATTAAAATTGATAAAAACAAACTAACATTTTATATGGCTTCTATCATATAGTCCATTTATTCAAATGTATTTATAAACATTAGCTTTGATTTGAAACAAGGCGATATTACTAAATTCATAGGGATCAAGAATGTTACTGTTGTCTAAATGGTAAACTCATCAATGAATTTTTCGGTTAATTCCAAATTGAATGTAGTATACTTATAGCAGGATAATTATCTGGAGAAAAGACATCTTTAGTAGGTTTTGGAATAGAAACAAATATTATTTTTCTCTTTCTTTAAAGTAGAATATAATAATTATATAGAGAATTCCATAGACGTTATAAACATTGAATATAAAAGGGATTCAAAGCATTATTAGTGATATTGTCTTCTTCAGACTGTATACTTTTATATAGTTTTTAGTAATTAGTTTAGAGGAGTTGAAGACATTGTTATCACAAGAATTGGTATGTTTAATGTGAGCAATGCTATTGTTAATTAAATTAATCATGCTTAAATCAGACCCAGAATTAGGGTTAATATTTTGAGCAAGAGTATTACTAATAACATTACATTTGTCTTCAGGTGAATAAATAAAAATATTGGAGATAGGATCTTGAAATGAGGAAATATGTATCAATGTGTTTCTTAATCTGTTAGTTTTTTAAACGATTTGCCAGTTCTGTTTAGAGAATTTGTAAAATTATCCCGATGTTTATTGTTGTATATCGTTTATAATTATTCTATTACATGGAGTTTCATTTAACTGCGACGATTTATTCTGATTTGATTTGAGATTCTTAGTTAAAAGCTTAAGGAACCTGTCAGATTTGCATGTGTCTTGGTCATGAATGTTGTTGAAACAACGTTTAGGCTGTCGTTAATATCATTAGTAACGTTTGTCATAAAAGTTTCTAGGTCAATTATATTTTCAGCAAGAATATTACTGTTGATAGGTTTATTAAATTCTTGATAAAATAGTTTCGAAATTTTTTATTACAATTGATATTATTTAAAGTTGAGAATTAGAGATTTTATTAATATCTTAAATTACTTTCTTAAATCTTTATTTTTTTATTAAAAACTGTTTATTTTCATTTTTTCTATCACTGCTCTGCTCTATTTTTTGTGTAATTAAGTATTGATTTTGGTGATCCAAGAAGAACAAATACATACTTGTTTTCTTAATAGATACATGATATTGAATAAACAGCATAATGAATGTAGCGCAATAAAATACCAGGCAATATTAACGGAATGTCATTTGTCTGGGAATTTTCCCGGATACAATATTTATCTTTATCAACAGTTATCAGTAATGTAATGCATTTGTAAAAAATCACTCTACCAAAACCAAAGAAAAATAATACATTGATCGAACATTTGTTGCAATAAATATAGGAATACTTTATTGGTATCGTTAAGTAGTATACCAAGCAAAGTCTGGTTAAATATTTAATTATTCTTATGGTCAGATAACTATTCTTATGGTCTTTCCCTACTGAACGATCCATTAAACTTAATTATCCTATTTCAATGATTCTTCAATAAAAGTAAAACCCGAATAAAAAAATGATGAATAAATAAAGCTTAAATTACTACATATGGCAAAAATTTAGTGTTACGTGATTTAATAGTTAAAATGTCCAAAAAATTATCAAAAAACATATTACCTAATCAAAAAAGAGAATTATTAGCAGTTTTTAATAAGCATTACTTATTCATTCGAAATTCATCAAATATACTCTAAAAGAAGAATGCAAGTTCTCATTATTGTTCTTGTATAGCTACACAGAGCAGCGCGTTTGTGTTTAGTTGAGTGTTTGAATTCTCTAATGATGATTAAAATATATAAATTAATTTTATTACACATATAATGCTACAAATATTTTTAATTCATATATTATTATAGTTGTTTCTCAATAAAAGAAGAAAATAATATTAGTTTTCAATAGAATATTTATTTATTTAAGTTATATAATTTTTTCTTTATATTATTAATAAAAATGTAGAATTAAGAATTTCATTTTACTATTCGTATATGCATTGTAAACATTTTCAAAATATTTCCCTTTTTATGTTCATAAAATCACACGGTATTATCTTATATTTGTTTCATTGCACAGGTTGCTCGGGATGTTGGAAATATTGTTAAATATCTCTGAAAACTTCGTAGTGTAGTAGATAACTTTAAAATAGTCTTTGTTTTTGCCATAGAGTGGAGATGTTTTTACAGCATCAAAAGCTGTACAAAAAACTGTTCCCGAATGGACTACTATTGAGTCAAGAAATTTTTCAGCATCTTCATTAAAATGAATATTTCATACTTAACAGAGACCTATAAAAACTGCCATTACTCATGTACCTTAGGAAACTGTGTTATGTTTATTGAACCCGAATCCTTCTAGAAGTAATGTAGTCATATTGTGTGGTTTGCATCTCAGAATTTGCTTAAACTGAATATATTACATCATTAAATCATGCACTTATTTTAGTTATAGAGAGTGCAAATATTGAATATAAAAGGCTATTTTAATGACTACCAGGCCTATCAACAAATCCATCAAAGATGTCTGAAAAGGAGTGTATTGCCAAAGCGTATTGTGAGTCTGTTGTGTGACGAATGCAGTTGCAGGTGAAGTTGACAAAGCCAAATTCGTCACAGCGCGAATTACAATATTTGTATCAGGAATATCTGTATGGCAGGGCTCTTCAAAGGATTTTGGAAGCTTTGTCATCCATGCTGATGCCGGAGGAGGACCTCTAGAGGGTCAGAAATAAGTCTTCATTTCTGAGTCAATAATGGAGAGACGTTTTGGTCAGCTGCTTCCTTTTTGATCTAAGATAGCCTAATCCCCTTTGAGTGGGTGTTTCCTTGGCAGCCCCTGGAATGAAGTTTGAATGGGGTCGGAGATGAGGCTGAGAGGCTGGTATGATGTTTTTTTCAAGAGAGATTTTATTTCTTGAAGTTTTTCTCGTCTGTAAAGTTTTCGAAAGAAATTGGTTTCTAGAAGTTGTGTGCTGAACTGCGATTTTTACTACAGAGGTTTGTCTCTCGAAGTTGTGCTCTTCTATGATTAGTTTTTTTTCGAGAGTGGTTTATCTCTCGTAGTTGGACTGTAATATCTCTTAGCTAACACTATAATAAATTGGACAATTGTCTTGTTAATACCTACAACAAATATAGTACTGCATGGACTCTTCATATGTTCTATTCACCAGCAATGCGATATTTATATACAGTAGGAATATTTAATACTCTCTTCAAATACTGTTGGTAGACAAACATGTGCAAAATTGGAGAGAACGTCTATTGGAGAAGTGATTTTTGATCATTGTTTGGTCTCGTGTGGTACCCAAATATTTTATTCGGCCATGTACCCTTCTTACTATGCGTTTGTACGCATTCAATATTTCTCAAAGCGACATTTAAAAAAAATTACTTAAAGACACTCGTATTTCCATTTGAAACATAAATTTGAGGATATTCCCGCATATTTAAAAGCTAACTTTGGGATTACGGATGACAAGTGCAGGACAGTTTGAGGGATATCTGTTCGTTAGACACCACTATTAGTAGATTTGTCGTGTTGAAATTTATTTCAAGGAAATCATTTGAAAAAATAATTTACGTTATATCTCGATTCTATAATATATGTTTTTGCTAGAAATGTAAAAATATTGTTGAAATATTTTATAATGTACTGTCACCAATGCACTCATAGTGTCAAGCGAATGTGTATTTGTTTAATATTTCATTTTTGCATTGCTCTGGTTAAGAATTTCTCATTAAATATATCTCAGTTGTTGATTGCCATTTTAATATTCACTAGTCCTTTTTCTTCTTTATCTATTTTTTTATTTTCTCTCCTATCATGCATCTATTCCGAACAAAAATTTAATTACAAAAAATATATATATATTATAAAAATATATATATATATATATATAATATATATTGTTTATTATAAATATTATATATGTATATATATGTTAATATATATATATATAATATATATATATATATATATATATATATATATATATATATATATATATATATATATATATATATGTATATATATATATATATATATATATAATATATATATATATAATATAATATATATATATATATATATATATATTATATATATATATATATATTATATATATATATATATGTATATATATATATATATATGTATATATATATATTATATATATATGTATATATATATATATGTATTATATATATATATATATATATATATATATATATATATTATATTATATATATATATAAGTATATATAATAGATATATATATATATATATATATAATATATATATATATATATATATATATATATATATATATATATATATATAATATATATATTATATATATATATATATATATATATATATATATTTTTTATATATATTATATATATATATATATATATATATATATATATATATATATATATATATATATATATATATATATATATATATATATATATATTATATATATATATATATATATATAATATATATTATATATATATATATATATATTATATATATATATAAATATATATTTAATAATATATATATAAAATATATATATATATATTTTTTATCTATGTAATGATTATATCAAATATAAATTATTAAGTATATTTTTCATCATATTAATATTCATACTCTAATCAAATTATTTTTAATAAAACAAAATTTACTATTTCGAGAGCCAAAATTTATAGTAATTTTATCGCTCTCTGCTGTTATCACTGCGCGTGAGCCGTATTTATGTGACTAGTAACGCGAGGCGCGTTACTATTAAAATAATCCCTAATTAAATCTCTTAAATTACTCTATATTTTAAATCTGACATAATATATATATATATATATATATATATATAATATATATATATATATATATATATATATATATATATATATATATATATATATATATATATATATATATATAACTATGAAGTATCTGAAATAACAAAGAGAGATATATTTCTGCATTTTGTAAGAATTATCTTGAATTAATTTATAAAAATTTATTTAGTAAAAATTTAATTTTCAAAAAGTTATGCACTTTATAATCATAAATAAAAAATATAATTTTCTTAAACTTATAAACATGTTGAACTTCTGTTAAATGAAAAATCGCATTACTTACATTAATAATTTCGTTTGTTTGTGTTGTCTTCGATAAATACTAACCATCTGAAATTCATTTTTTATGCATATTAGTATTTCCTCTATAATATATAAAAATCTAAATGATTTAGATATATATAATAATTCATACTTTTACAATTAAAGGCATCCGATATTTGTGAGTTACATTCCAGAATTCCAATTAGCTTCTAGAGGAAAATGGCAAAAATACTTGCGTATGCTGAATTTTAAGTATAAAATTTAAATTACTTTATTATATCTTAAAATTGAATATTAGCCCTGAACAACCAAGCGTAATTTATTCAGTGATAGTTTTAATTCCTAAAACTCAGCATACTTGCTCTTTAGAAAATTAACTTTGGAAGATTGAATAGTTTAGAATAAACCAGTAGGTTTTATATTGTCTTAAGTATTGTGAGAGAAGTGCAATATGTAATTCTAATATAAATTTTAATTAATTTTCAAAAAAAGGTAATCTATAAGAATAGTTCAATACTGAATTTCAAAACATTTTCTAAAGGATATTATCTGATGATATATTTTTTAAATTTGATTTTTTTCATTAAAAAATGTAGATCTCCTTTTATATTATGCAAATCAAAAAAAATAAATTTATTTCCTAACTATAAACTATTTAAATATTTTACTAGATTAGAAATTGCGAATTATTTGAAATTTATTAAATTTAAAACTCACAAAGAATGTAATAATTTTCAATGCGCAATGTTGACACAGCCTCTTATATGTTTCTGGAATAATTTAATAATTTTGTAAAATTATTTTTTAAAACATAAACATAACAGTTTTAGGAGTGTTTTTATTTTCAGTCCTCACAAAAATAGAGTCCCATCCAAAACTTGAAAAAAAAAATGATTGTTATACTCCCTAAAGAAAACACTTTGATATTTGTTCTCTAGTTTAAAATCTACATCCACAAAATTGTTATCCAATATATTTTTCTTACATGGTGTTGACTTTAAAAGTAATCGAAAGTTCTTTTACAAGGTTATGCTTCCAATTAACTTAAACTCTTTGACCTAGTTAGCAATTTTTAATAAGCCATTAAGAAATAATTTTTTAAAACCGTAAAATATAAATTTTACTTTCCATTAAATTGAAGTTAAAAGGTTTAATGTTAAAGGTGGAACTACACTGGTACGAAAATCGTTAAATTGAAAGTTAAAAGAGATAAAACATATATAATATAAGAATTAAATGGTGACACTAGGGCTTATTCTATACAAGAAAATATTTTCTGAACATCTTAGAAAATTTTCTGAAAAGTATACGCTACTAATTTAAAATAAAAAGTATATTAAGGCTAATTTCTAGTTACCAATCAAAACTGTAGTTGGAAGATATCTGAATTTTAATATTGTAATTTATCTTTTACCTAATATGAATATATTAATATGTTCTACTATATATCACCTTATTACAGAGTTGCAAATATAAGTTTGTTCTGTATAATATAATAGAAACATACATATATATGAATGTGTCCTAAAAGGTGGAACTACCTGTAGCGAAATCCGTTAAAATGAGTGTTAAAATACCTAAAAAATATATAATGTAAGAACTAAATGGTGATACTAGGGTTGATTCTAATTAAGAAAATATTTTCTGAACATTCTACAAAATTTTCTGAAAAGTATACGCTACTAATTTAAAATAAAAACTATATTAAGGCTAATTTCTAGATGCCAATACTACAGTAGGAAAATATCTAAATTTTAATATTGTAATTTATCTTTTACCTAATATGAATATTAATATGTTATATTAATATGTTATAATATATATCACCTTATTACAGAGTTGCATATATAAGTGTGTTCTGTATAAAATAATAGAAACACACATATATCAATGTGTGTTAAAAGGTGGAACTATACTGGAGCGAAATCCGTTAAATTCAGTGTTAAAATAGCTAAAAAATATATAATGTAAGAACTAAATGGTGATACTAGGGTTGATTCTAATTAAGAAAATATTTTCTGAACATTCTACAAAATTTTCTGAAAAGTATACGCTACTAATTTAAAATAAAAACTATATTAAGGCTAATTTCTAGATGCCAATACTACAGTAGGAAGATATCTAAATTTTAATATTGTAATTTATCTTTTACCTAATATGAATATTAATATGTTCTAATATATATTACCTTATTACAGAGTTGCATATATAAGTGTGTTCTGTATAAAATAATAGAAACACACATATATCAATGTGTGTTAAAAGGTGGAACTATACTGGAGCGAAATCCGTTAAATTCAGTGTTAAAATAGCTAAAAAATTTTATAATGTAAGAAATAAATAACGACACTATGGGTGATTATAAGTAAGAAAATATTTTCTGAACTTCCTACACATTTTTCTGGAAAGTATAAGCTACTAATTTAAATTAAAAATTATATTAAGGCTAATTTCTTTACCAAAACTACAGTAGGAAGATATCTGAATTTTAATATTGTAATTTATCTTTTACCTAATATGAATATATTAATATGTTCTAATATATATCACTTTATACAGAGTTGCAAATATAAATGTGTTCTGTATAAAATAAAAGAAACACACATATATTAATGTGTGTTAAAAGGTGGAACTACACTGGAGCGAAATCTGTTAAATTGATTGTTAAAATAGCTAAAAACATATATAATATAAGAATTAAATGGTGACACTAGGGCTTATTCTATACAAGAAAATATTTTCTGAACATCTTAGAAAATTTTCTGAAAAGTATACGCTACTAATTTAAAATAAAAAGTATATTAAGGCTAATTTCTAGATGCCAAAACTACAGTAGGAAGATATCTGAATTTTAATATTGTAATTTATCGTTTACCTAATATAAATATATTAATACGTTTTAATATATATCACCTTATTAGACAGTTGCAAATATAAGTGTGTTCTGTATAAAATAATAGAAACACACATATATCAATGTGTGTTAAAAGGTGGAACAATACTGGAGCGAAATCCGTTAAATTCAGTGTTAAAATAGCTAAAAAAATTTATAATGTAAGAAATAAATAACGACACTATGGGTGATTTTAAGTAAGAAAAAATTTCTGAACATCTTACAAAATTTTCTGAAAAAATATACGCTACTAATTTAAAATAAAAAGTATATTAAGGCTAATTTCTAGTTACCAAAACTACAGTTGGAAGATATCTGAATTTTAATATTGTAATTTATCTTTTACCTAATATGAATATATTAATATGTTCTACTATATATCACCTTATTACAGAGTTGCAAATATAAGTTTGTTCTGTATAAAATAATAGAAACACACATATATCAAAGCGTGTTAAAATTTGGAACTAACTGAGCGAAATCCGTTAAATTGAGTGTTATAATGCCTAAAAAAAAATGTATAATGTAAAACTAAATGGTGACTAGGGGTGATTGTAAGTAAGAAAATATTTTCTGAACATCTTAGAAAATTGTCTGAAAAGTATACGCTACTAATTTAAAATAAAAAGTATATTAAGGCTAATTTCTAGTTACCAAAACTACAGTTGGAAGATATCTGAATTTTAATATTGTAATTTATCTTTTACCTAATATGAATATATTAATATGTTCTACTATATATCACCTTATTACAGAGTTGCAAATATAAGTTTGTTCTGTATAATATAATAGAAACATACATATATATGAATGTGTCCTAAAAGGTGGAACTACCTGTAGCGAAATCCGTTAAAATGAGTGTTAAAATACCTAAAATGTATAATAAAGAATAAGAAACAGAAGGGTGATTCTAAGTAAGAAAATATTTTCTGAACATCCTACAAAATGTTCTGAAAAAGAATACGCTACTAATTTAAAATTAAAAAACTATCTTAAGGCTAATTTCTAGATCCAAAACTACAGTAGGAAATATCTGAATTTTAATATTGTAATTTATCATTTACCTAATATGAATATATTAATATGTTCTAATATATCTATTACAGAGTTGCAAATATAAATGTGTTAGTAAAATATAAAAGAAACACATATATATTAATATGTGTTAAAAGGTGGAACTAATAGAGCGAAATCCGTTAAAGAGTTAAATATAGCTAAAAAAATTTATATGTTAATAAATGACACTAGCTTTTTAAGAATATATATTCTAAAATACAAAATTTTCTGAAAAGTATACTCTACTAATTTAAAAAAAACTATATAAAGGCTAATTTCTAGATGCCAATACTACAGTAGGAAGATATCTAAATTTTAATATTGTAATTTATCTTTTACCTAATATGAATATTAATATTTTAATATATATTTTTTTATTAGAGTTACAAATAAAGTGTTTCTGTATAATAAATAAAAACACGTAATCAATACGTGTGTTGGTTATTAGAGAAGAAAAATTCAATTTCTAAAACTAATGACATAAAATTAAATTTTAACATATTTCTTTTAAAAAAAAATGCTTAAATTTATATTGCGGTTCTTCTTAAAAAAAGGTTTATGCATAAAAAGAAAACAGTGTTATAAAAGATATAAAACTTTCTAATTTTTCTTAAAAATTATTCATATATTTTTATTTGAAGCAAAATTGTTTTAAAAAACTTTTTTTTAAAAACAAATTTTCCAGTAAAACAATCTATTTTTTTATAATTTTCGGAACAGAATCAAACAATCTTTCTGAAAATTTGGAAATTTCTGGATCAGAATCACTCCTGGGAAACAGGTCACAAAGTTAATTCAATTACAAACATTAAATCATGTAAATGCAACATTACGTCATATATTATCGTATTGCACTTATTATTATGGTTATTGAAACAGAGTGAATGGTTCTTAAAGCGGAATGAATACTTTTGAGATTTAGGGTAGGATGTCATTCTATGTTACGCATAAGAACATAGTAATTCAGGAGGAAGATAAGCGTAGTAATATCGTTTCCATCTGGAAATCTGCTCTGCTAGAGGCACCATACCAAGGCAATTTGATAGGGCACCATACATGTATATTACAAGTATCGAGTTCAGTGGAAACGCGTAATGTCGAGTTCTAGACGGGCAGATTCACAAAAGCATCCACTTGCACGTGAAGGATAAAGCTATACAATATATATGTAGGGTATAATACACACGGCACACTACGTGCTACTTACTTTAGCTATTATCATTTCTTAATTGTTATTTTCAATTGTTATTATTATTATTACTATTTTAATTGGTCTGTATTCTCCTTCATTATTACTATAGCGTTGTACTGTCATTGTTATACCTAGCACATAAATAGAATGTATCTCAGTAAAATATGGTACCCTGCCTGCCCTATACTTTAGCTATTATCAATTGTTAATTGTTATTTTCTATTGTTATTATTATTATTACTATTATAATTGGTCTGTATTCTCTTTACATCTTTATTACTATAGCGTATTACTCTCATTGTTATACCCAGCACATAAATAGAATATATCTCGGAAACATATGCCACCCTACCTGCTACATACTTTAGTTATTATCAATTGTTAATTGTTATTTTCTATTGTTTTTATTATTATTACGATTATAATTGGTCTGTATTCTCCTTCTTTATTACTACAGCGCTGTACTCTCATTGTTATACCCAGCACATAAATAGAATATATCTCAGAAACATATGGCAATATACCTGCTAAATACTTTAGCTATTAACAATTTTTAATTGCTATTTTCTATTGTTATTATTATTATTAATATTATAATTGGTCTGTATTCACCTTACTTTAATACTACAGCGCTGTACTCTCATTGTTATACCCAGCACATAAATAGAATTTTTCTCAGAAGATTCCATACCGAATCAGCTTTTCCCTTACACTTAAATTCTAAAGTAAAATCAGCTTATTTTCTAACAATTCTATTTGTATTATTTTATTTTTGTATTTTTTGTTCATTTTTATTTGTATTTTTATTTTTTTCTTTTATTGCCTTTGATTTATTTTTTTGTATTTTTGTTTAACATGCTTGTATTTCTTGCTTTTTCTGTCAACTTTAATGAATGCACTGTGCGCCATCGTAAAGAATTATATATTTACTTAATTAAAGAAAACGACTTGAAAACCGGGTATATTTCTGGGCAACTGATCCCTTAACAGTTTACAAACTCAACAGCTCCAAATTATTAAAATTCAGCCATAATTTACCATTAATGGTTTGTTATATCTAAATTTTTAAGCATTGCGCGCTTTTATATATAAGAAAAGAGTTACACAGGAAGAGTTGTATGCAAATATCATATAATTATATATATATATATATATATATATATATATATATATATATACTGATTGTTATACGACGAGATCAAGAGAAAAATGATATACTATACTTAACTATTATCGCCAAGTTTGTGGGAGAACCCAGTTCTTCCCCAGGGTACCACTTAATAATAATATGGTAAGCTGCTCATAGAGGGCACTCAGTAATATATATATATATTATATATATATATATATTTTTATATATATATATAATATATTTATATATATATAATATATATATATATATATATATATATATATAATATATATATATATATATATATATATATATATATATATATATATATATATATATATATATATATATATATATATATACATATATATATATATATATATATATATATATATATATATATATATATATATATATATATATATATATATATATATATATATATATATATATATATATATATATATATTATATATATATATATATATATATATAATATATATATATATATATATATATATATATATATATATATATATACACTCATGTCCATAAATTAAGGATAATTCAAAATCACACAGAAATTGAGCTCTAAAATAAAACTTTCACCTAAAGAATTATTGCATACATCTTGAAGAAGAATATGCAAATTGCTTTAAAAGCCTTTCAGTGCAATAACCGCATAGTTATGGCACAAAGGAAGCCTTTGGATGATTTTTTACGTGGTAGAATTATCGGACGACTGGAATGTGAACGTACCCAGCTGGAAGTATCCGAGGAACTTGGAAACGCCCAGAGTGTCATCTCCAGGATTTGGAAACGATTCAAACATGATGGTAATGTGAGTAGATGTTGCAGCACAGGTCGCCCCCGAGTTACTACGCCGAATGATGACCGGTATTTGGCAGTTACTGCCAAAAGAAACAGACGGAGCACAGCATCAGACCTGTCTCGTCACCTCTCTTCAGCTACCGGTACGACAGTTTCAAGGCAGACCGTGTACAGACGCTTAGGGAACATTGGTCTATATGCTCCTAGGCCTGTCAGATGTGTTCCCCTTACCGCAACTCACTGTCGCCTGCGATTATGCTGGGCTAGAGAGCATGCATTGTGGACTCCGCAACAGTGGTCTTGTGTGATGTTTTCCGACGAGTCCAGGTTCAGTTTACATTCTGATTCTCGCCGGACTTTCATATGGAGAGCGCCAGGTACCCGTTACCACCAAGAGAACACCATTGAACGACACCGTTACGGTGGTGCAGGATGGCTCGTTTGGGGAGGAATTATTCTTGGTTCCAGAACTGACCTGCATGTTCAGAGTGTAACGATGACAGGCCACATCTATCGGGATGTCATTCTGGAACAACATGTACGTTTGTTTCGGGGCGCCATGGGTCCTGAATTTCTGTATATGGATGAAACGCCCGAATCACCGTGCAAACATTGTAGACGAATGCCTTCAATCGGAGGATATCATCCGTATGGATTGGCCAGCATACTCACCGGACTTGAATCCAATAGAGCATGTGTGGGACATGCTTGGCCGACGAATTGCAGCCCGTCAACCCCTTCCCAACTGTCTATCGGAACTTCGGAGGGCATTGCTTGATGAGTGGTGTAATTTTCCCCAAGATCAGATTGATAATCTGATACTCAGCATGCGTAGGCGTTGTAACGCTTGTATTGCATCGTCCGGGAGACATACTCCGTATTAACCATCATACTAACCATGTTATACTGTTTTCTGTAAATAGGTTCTTTGCTACAGGGTTCTTTTTTGAAATTTGCTCCAGGGAGTAAAAATCGCAATTTTTATTAATTATGTCAAACATATAGCATCTTTTTTGCTCTTTACCTTTTGTTTAATAAATAGACTTTACAAATAAGTCAAATTTGTTTTGCTTCTGTCTCTTTCATTGCCTGAACTTCATTATCATTAATTTATGAACATGACTATATATATATATATATATATATATATATATATATATATATATATATATATATATATATATATATATATATATATATATATATATATATATATATATATATATATATATATATATATATATATATATATATATATATATATATATATATATATATATATATATATATATATATATATATATAATATATATATATATATATATATACTAATATAAATGATAATTCTACAGATTTGAAACATCTTTCATTGGAAGAGATTTGTGGCAAAGACTGCTGGAAAAAACTAAATTTTCCCTCTTGAAGACAATGGCAAACAGAAGAATGCTTTCCCATTTGGGATCTCAATATTGTTTTATAGTCTAACATTAGCCAGCTTATGAAACCTGTTACATAGTGAGAACATGATGTTATGAATATTCAAGAATACGTATTTCTTAATTGAATGCTACTTTTTACTGCATATACATTGTAGAAAAAATAACTAAATTAATCCCCAAACGCAGAGAGGATAGAAGGAAAATGATAAGTAAAGGTAGAACAGTATGTATAGTACAATATGTATAAACAATGTACAGTATGTATAAACAGTGTTACATAACAGCTACATATCATGTTATTGCTCCTTTCTGCAATTTTGGCAGTTATTGTGCAAGAAACTGCTAATAAGCATTCTTATTAAAGGCTGTAACAAATAAGTCTAGACTGTGACGTAGTTTATAGCGCCTTCTATAGGATATATCAAGAAAGAACAGAGTTCGAGACTTGCTGTCAACCGGAATGGCCGTATATTGTTGAATTCCCATTGTTTTATATTTATGTTTTGTTTGTATATTTTGATGTTTCATGCAAGTAAATGTTTGTTAAATTAACACTGGCATCTTTATTTATCACAAGGGAAGTTAATGATTTCTCATTATAATCCAAGTTTTAACGGGTTGTTATGTCCAACAAACTTGATGATAGAGCATATTACGTTCACTTAAAAGATTTCATTTTAGTCTATTTTTTTAATATCCAGTAGATAACCTTACAAAAGTAATTTAAAAAAAAGAAAATTTGAATAATAATAAAATCGCTTGGTTACATTTAACAATACTTATAATTAAAAAATAATTTTGAAATCAATAGTTTAAAACATTTAAAGCTAGTAGAATTTTGAAGAATGTAAGCAAAATAGTGTCTAAATCAACAACAGTAACGGTTTAAAGAAATTTTCTCCACACCGATGGGTTTTTAAGTAGGGATAATGGTGTATAAATTGGTTTATGTTTTCTAGCATGTTTTCTGTTAAGCATTGATAAGCTTTTTTATCACAATACGGATTTTGCACTTTTTATAGAGACTATTCTGGCCAGAGTGGTGATATTATCCGATATTTACAATAAATTATTGATTTTTCCATAAACTTTTCATTTACCAAAATTGATAATATAAATAGGATAATAAAAATATATTTGTGTCGGCGAGAAAATGAAAATTTCATTGTAAAAATGGGAATACGTAACCATTTCTAACAATATATTGTTTATCATGGTGTATAATACCACGCGTTTATGCCTTCGGCGTCTGTAGTCTTTTCAACGTTGTAGAAACTACTAAAATGATTTCAATTAGTAGCAATACTATTTGCTTTTAATTTAACATTTTAGTTTACAGGAAATTCTGTAAAATAATAAATCAATCTCATTTAAGTGCAACTAATAAATACTAATGTCTTTCACCTTAATCCGTAAAATTGTTTATCCTCACCCTTTCCATGAAGTATAATGAAAAATTCAAATGCCATTACATTTTTTTGTTGAAATTAGTGAATCCATTCCTGTTGAAATAATGTATTTTCTTAAATAGACATCTGATACGCTATCAAGATCCACAAAGCTTAATATCAATGCAACTATCAAAATAATGGATATAGTATTCTCTTGATACCATAAGGTTTATACACATACTTTATTAAAATTGCCACTGAGAACGCAATAATTGTAAAAGAACTGTCAAGGGTTGTTTTACTCTTATAAACAAATATAATGTGTGTCATAAGGGGAAAATGGCAACCATTAATAACAGAAATATATGTTTTCCATTTGTTTAAAGTGATTTTCAGCATTTGAATACATATGTATATGTGTAAAACGAAGAACATTCTGACAGCAGACTAATTCTGTAATACACACTAAAATATTTATCTATTTTGTAGATAAATTTTACGTAAAACAATTACAAGGTACAGTAATAATTAAATTCAAATAATCATGGAGAGTATTTTTTACACCAAAGAAGTTTTTTTAGAATAATTTTTTGTCGTAAAAGTAACAACTGTATTTTTAAACATCGCTTATTCAACTTATATATGTCTTTTTTTTTTGGGGGGGGGAGGGAATGACCTTGAAACATTCATAAATTCGTATTGGTGTATACCTTGTCCGATATAATAAAGTATTGCAAATGTTTCTTTTTATAATTAAGTCATTATGTCAACTAACACTTTTTCTATGTTTAAAATGTATAACAAATGTATACACATTTTAAACTTTAATTTTTTAAAAATTGTTAATGATACCAATATTTTACTTATCTTATTATTGTTATTTATATGATATTTTATATTCTTATGTTTTATATTTTTAGATATCTATAGCTTATAAATGATAAAATATTAAAATATGTCTTTTCAAAAGCTACTGTACAGCTAATCCCTGAATTTTTTAGTACAGTTTGCATAAAAGTACATTTATAGGGTATAGTATCAATA
This sequence comes from Pardosa pseudoannulata, assembly GCA_032207245.1. Classification (NCBI taxonomy): domain Eukaryota; kingdom Metazoa; phylum Arthropoda; class Arachnida; order Araneae; family Lycosidae; genus Pardosa; species Pardosa pseudoannulata. The sequence goes on along the minus strand of CM063508.1, from coordinate 109,961,812 downwards.
AAAGTAACAAATATGATAAATCTTACATATAACAGAAAATTTATAACAAAAATTTAAAAGCTCTTAAATATTAAATACAGAAAGTATGTTATAATGATCAAAGCATTCATTTAAACGAATATCCAATATTTTAGAATTCGATATTCCTCTGTTTCAAAGTAATATTGTGATCAAGGTATGAAAAAGAACAAATTTCAAACCTTTCATTTTAATCAGAAAAACATTAAGTTTTTTCAATGAAGATTGAACATTATAGATTTAAGACTGATTACTTTCCCTAATGCAAAAAATATTGAAAATGTATTGCTTATTTTCAGGTATATTAATATAAATTAATATATGACCAAAATGCTATACATGTTGAAAATAATAAAATTCGAAATATTAGCACACATGCGGTTCCATATGTCGAAAAAAGCTACTATGTAATTAGAAGTCACACGAAGCAACAGGGAGTTGGTGGAAGAGATTTTAACTCTTTAACATGTCTCTTTTTATTTTAGTACTTTTTTTGCCAAATTTCGCAAACTAAAAATTTTCGCTTACGTTTAAAATTTTAAGACGGGATGAAAAGAAAGTGACATGGACAAGCTGCGCATAATGCATAATTTTAAAAAAAGTCTTGCATAAATAGTATTTAAGGTAAGTAAAAATCGATATTCAATTTTGTTTCAGTAAAACTTTCAGAGATAAAATTAAAAAATAAAAGTGGTTCGTTAGTATGCTGTGCACAAGGAGGATGTTTAAGGTATATTGTTGAATGACTCAATTTTTATTAACTAGTCTCATGTTTTAATTAGAAATTCTTTTCAAAGAGAATTTTGTCTCGTTATATATTTCATGTAACAAATTTATTAATTTCTATCCTAAAAATATTGTTATAAATGAAACATTTTACTCAATGACACTTTACATCTTTAAGGTTTTAATATATTGTTCTTTTAAATGCTACATAGAGTAACTAAAGAGATTTTTGATTTCAACTTTAAATGCTGAAAATTTGTAAAGCAATAACCGGAAGAACAATTTCTCATTCTTTTATTTCTAACGTCTGTGTTTAAGTTGAATACATGACATAAATACAAATATGCAACATAAGTCAATATATATTAAATCTATATAATAGACTGACATAGAGGGAGTATAATAAAGTAGAATAAAACACCAAAATGTATAAATGTGTTAGAACAAAATGAAAATTTAATACCGAGAAAGTAGATGCAAGTATTCTTGTATAAAATAATTCTACATTTTTAAGACTTATAAACACAATGCGTTTTCTAATTACTATAGATTTTGAGTTTTGTAATATGAGAAACATTCTAGCCCTCATACATATTGCACTAAATTTTACAGACATTTTACTCCTCTAAACAGTTTGCATAATTCTAACCAACTTCAGAAGTATTAATTACGATGTTAGGGAATAATATTTCTTAATAAACGCTAAAAAGATTATTTCAAGGTAAAATTCTCTTAAATTTTATGTAGTGATAAGGAGCAACACATTTTATTTCTTCTTTTGCAATTATTAATTGCTGGTGTTTATCTATTTATTTTCAGAAAATTTTCTTGTTGAAATAATCAGATTCTGGAGAGTCAAAAAGTATAAAAGTAAAAAATTAGAATAAAGAAAACCTTGATTTTTTACATAAATTATATGCTAGCGCAATGTTCGTTTATAAATTTAACTTTTTTAAAGATAACTTTTCAACTTATCGGCAAAATTATACTCGCATTTTTACAAAAGTAATATTTGAAAGGAAAATGAAAATTATTATGCAAACAACATTTAAAAATCAACAAAATATTTTTATGTGTTCATCTTGACTACCCGCTTATTTTTTTTAAATAAAGATTCTTGGATAAAAATTAAATATTTGAATATAATATATGTATTTTTAATTTTTTCTTTAATAAATGACAACACTAACAATAACAGTTAAATGGTGTGCTAGTAATGTTTACTTTGCCTGGAAAATAAATTTTTGTCACATATGACACCTTAGAGAAATATGCTACTGAAACCACATATATATATTATTTTCCTGTTTTACTTCACACACAATTATGATAATTATTCATTGCTCCTACAATACACTTTTTTTAAATAATCATTTACACTCTGTCAAATTATTCTCACTTCCATCAATATAGTTATTTTTCTATATTTGTCATTAATATGGTGTATATATGATATTCATAAAATAATTTAGACGAATCCGGAAGTAATTTTGATGGTGTCTCTAAAATGGTTAAACTTATCAGATTTAAAATTTTTTTAAAAAATATTATTTGTTTTGTTAAACGCGAATATACATGTGTACACAAATAAATTAATCTATGGCAGTATCTGGTACGTTTAGCAATGTTCAAAAGTACCTTATTATTTTTAAAGTTCAGGTATAAAATTTTAACTTGGAACTTTGGTTATGCACATTCTTTTTGGAAATGACCGACCAAAAAAATCGATTTTTTTCTTTATAAAATTACAATTTAAACGTTGTCTTGCCATAAAAATTACAAGAATACAAAAATAATCAAAATTTTTATTGCAGATTTTAATAACATTGCACAAAATAGTCGAATATTGTAATATTACACAAACATCGACTTTTTTATCTTTATTTTCAAATTCCTGTTTGAAAATAAACATTATTATCTGTATAAATTATCTCGAGTTAACTCGAGCGTGCACGTTAAGGGGTTATTTTTTTTTATAAAAAGTAACAAGTTTGGTATAATAAATTATAGTATAATCCCTTTATTTATATACATAATTTCCATTGTTATTTGTTATTGTATCAAAATGGAACCCATCTGCCAAATATAAGTTTCTGAGTAAAATTAACGTTAACATTAAAGCTCCATATTAATAGAGAAATGCATCATCATTTTTTTTTGTATTTTAGGAATGGAAAAGTTTCTCTATTTACCGTCCGTAATTCATTGAAATTACGTTCAGAAAGTGCCCCTGACTGTTACTTTATTTCTATAAAGTAATTACCTTTGGTTCCCTTAATGTAATTTATTCTTTCCATTTAATGAAGGTCTTAATTATTTAGATTTATCAATGGCAGCCGGTTATGAGAATAATTTTTCGAATTCCAATAACACTGGAAAAGAGATATTGGACTTCAGAAAACGTTAGGTATTTAATAGATTCATATATTTTTAATTTCTTATTTCCAAGCGATTTTATCAACTTTTTGTATTTTGTTAGTGATGTAAATTTAACGTTCTTAATTAGGGGAAAGATTATCTAATTAAAATGATTCAATTTTATGTCTTCTTATTAAGTTTGTTTTGAATTTTTATTTGTATTCCCTTTACCTAGCTTTTTTTATAATATTTACTTTTTTTCTCGAAAAACCCTTACGCAATTAGCGTTTACGTACGTTTGTGTATAATAAAAATATAGTTCTCGTCATTGAAGGTAAAATTTTGAAATTAAAATTTAATTGTATTTCTAGAACTTATAGTTCGAAATTTCTGTTCTTTAAAAAATATCAAAATTTGTTTAAATGAATAATATTTCTAGATATGTAATAATTCTTAAAAAAAATGTTTATGATTGTTTCTCTCATTTGATTGATAATACTAAAGAAGTGATTTAAGAATTATTTTGTTTATTTTTATGTTAACAGTGTAAAAATTTAATAATTTTGTTTATTTTGCTGTGCAAATTATGCGTAAACAAGAATCAAGAAACTTAATTTTGTGAACAATCAAACAGCAGGACTTTCAATTATTTTTTCTATTTACCGTTTCTAAGAGAAATTGTTTTAATAATTATTGATTGCATTTGATTTTAAAATTCATGTTGAAATTCATTGAAAATTTTGAAAAATATTTAAATTAGAAATTGATATTTATATTGTATTAGTGATTTACGATGTTCGGTGGTTTCATTTAAAAATTTTGTTTACATAAATTATTCTAAAATATAATAACATTTTTATTTTTAAATGTGGTTTGAAAATTTTGTGTGTTAACTCCCAGGTTAATTTAATAATTTGGTTAGGAATTTAAATTTTTGATTTTAGGTGAATTTAAATAGTATTTTGTGATGTGCGATTTTTAAGAACGAAGTAAATAAAGTTATTAAAATTCGATAGCACGAGAGAATGAAAAACTTTCAGTCCAACGAATGGAGTGTCTGTGACCTTGGTCAATAGAGACATTGGAAAGCGAAAAAGCACTTGAACATTGAAAATTTTGATTGTGACCTCTAAATTATCATGACGTGGCAGTTTCGGTTCGACCTGAATTACAGGAGTTTTTAAAATGCTTTCATGTGATGTTGGGACGTAAATGTAAGAGTTGTTTTGACTGTACAATTGTGAACGGGATTTATACAGTAGTAAACAGATGTGTCGACACTCGTCAGTTGAATTGTTGTTTTGATACTTTTGTTGAGTGTGTTTTGGGATTACGGGTTTGATTTGAAGGACTGCTCTGATGATTACGAACTTGACGATTCTAGATATCTGTGTTTTTTATATTTTATTATAGTATTCACTTTTTATATTTAGCCAATTTGCAATTCATCGTTTTTGAGTTTTTCCTTTTTATTAATTGCAGTGAATCTAAAAAATAATCAGTTTGAAATATTTTTATGACTTTCATATTTTACTATTATTTCTAAACATATGTTTTTTGAGAATCTTGATAATATAAATTTTGGACATAGTAACTTTGAGATCCTGCTTTCTAAAAGTGAATTGCAAAAATTATTTGATTTAAAGTGTTCAAGTATTTTATATTTTTACATTTTTATATTCGTAGTTTCTCATAATAACTATAAATGTGTTTTTTATTCTTTGAATTCATGGTGTGTTATTTCAAAAATAGTAAGTGAATGTTTACAATACAAGGAATATCTAATTTGATTAATTAGGAGAATTTTCATAGAATAGGTAATGTTTTCATTTTAAGTATGAAAATTTGATTGAAATTTAAGAGATAATGCAGTTTTACGTCTAAATTCCTAATGTGAATTAAATACAGGATAGTTAAAACTTACAAATGAACAATGTTTCGAAGAGTAGTTCAGTTTGATTTTCAGTGTGGAATTAAAAATTTTTCTAATATTTAACTCCGGAGAGACCCTCTGCAAAGTCAAGGGATAGCTTAGGCGAGTCCTTTGTCGTTTTTGCTCTTCAGCTTCCTCTAGGTCATGAACGGTCATTCCGTCATCGCCTTCGAGGCAAGCCCCTTCCACTCTCCGAGATATTTTTGAAGTTCAATCTGATTATTGTGTTTCGGTTTTTTCACACTGAAGATGAGTAAAGTTTGTAGCTGATCAAGATGTGGGAAACTGTTACCCGCATACCTCTGATCTTTGGTAGAGAAAAAAAAAGGTTTCAAAATGTTGTTCACAAATATAACGTTGGAGAGCCCTGTCATAAAAGCAATAGGTAGTCGCCTCCCACAGAGGGATGAACCTTTTGTCGTTTTGTGTGAGCACCCTCGGGGTCACTAACAATTTTCACGTTGGTCACCACAGAGGACAGCCATTTTCCTTCTCCAAAGTTTATTTCAGTAAAATTTTAATAAAGCATAATTTGAACAGTTTGAGTTAAGTTTTGCTTAGGAAAAATATTGAATTTCATAATGATAAACTTTCTTAAATACTTGTTTACTGTAAACCTTCATTTGCGTGTATTATTATGTTTCTGTTTATATTCATTGTATATTATCTTTTCATTATTTAGTTGTTTAAATATTGATTCTGTATAGAGATTTTGTGATGGTGCAGGAGAGTCAGAGGAACGGTATAACTTGATAGATTTAAATTTTGATGTGATGGTGTGGAATTACTTATGATGAGTTACAGACCAAGCTTCTGACTCTGTAACCCTGATGTCTCCAATTCTGACACACTAGAAAGACAGTTCTGACTCTTCTACACTAAATTTATTCGTTTAATGTTACAATTTCTTGTAAAAAAATTTTGATAATCATATATTTGTACTATTATAAGTTGTGAAAATGTCACCCATCAGCGAGACGATTTTCTCTTTTTTCGGGGGGGATCTGTAATATATCAAAATTATTTAACTTTAATATTTCTTCAAAAACCTCCTCTCTCCTATTTTAATTCATCTAAATATCTTTATCAGCCTCTAAATGGTTTAATCAACGAAGTATTTTCCACTTAACATTCCTTTCTGTCATAAAACTGTAAACTTTCTGTCTATACAGCAGTTTCCCAGGTGTTGGCGGAACATGTGTTCGTGTTTTGCTGATATTGCAGTTAATTCGCTTAGTAAGTTGTTTTTGTTGTGGGAAAATTCTTGTTGTCAGCGTTCTTGGGTGTACTTGTGTGAAAGCAGAGTGAACTCTGTGGCTTTTGATTATATATTGTCCAGAAGGACAGATGTGTCGTGTTGCCGCTCTGAAATAAAGTTTTAAATTAGACTTCTGAGTTCTCTTGAATATGAGACCCGACTGCATCTTTGTACTTTATGAATGCTAGCTGTTGAACTTTCTCCTTGTGAAGGAGTTTTATAAAAAATGGATTACATATATATATATATATATATATATATATATATATATATATATATATATATATATATATATATATATATATATATATATATATATATACATATATATATATATACATTTATATATATATACATATGTGGGTGGGTGTGTGACTGTTTATGTGTAAATGTTATATTGTAATTTAATGAATATTTTTTTCCTGAAAAATGTTTGATTTCTTTCTGACTAAGAGCAATGTTATCTACTTATGCAACTTGCGTTGTTACTCTACCCTGGAGTAAGACATCTGGAGTATTTAATTAATGTTGAAAGAACAATAATCTTTGAATACGGTAGCTTATAAATTAATTAACACATGACAAGGATTGATTTATTATCGTAAATTGGGTGAACGTAATCATTAAGTAAAGTTCCTAAAAGGTATGAGATATGCAATACACTTTCTTTCAGGAGATAGTTTTCAAGGTCTTATATTGATTAATAGTTTTAAAATTCGCCTATACTTTGAATTTGTTATGTACATCGACATTTCCTTTCTCTCTTTATTAATAATTTCTTATGCGATGATGCTGAAACTTTTAAATATCAAATAGATATTTAACTACAATTAGTAATCGTCTAATAGATGTAAACTGAAAACTGATATAAAATGAATACATAATAGTTTTGTATATGTGTTTTTGAAATTACCGTTAAGAATAATGTTATTTCTTATCACAAGAAGGAAACTAAACATAGTTGTTTCCGGTTATATGGTATATATATTTTTTCCTTTTCTAATACTGCGTAAAGGAGGAAACAAATAATGAAATACTGAATCTGCGATTTTATAATTTATGTCTATAAATAATTTATGTTTGTTAATATGTAAATTTCAAATAGCATGCTAAAAATATCTTTGTTTATGAGAGTGTATACATATCCTAATAACAATGATTCTTTCTTCACTTACAACTGAGTTGTTTATTATTTTGTTCTTTCTGTGTCTAAAGTGTACTTTAGTGTTTGCGTGCATACGCAGATTATTCATATTTGATATTTTTCTCGATTTTTCTCTATTGCGCACGTGTTGTTCATTACATTTCTGTTTATCAATAGGTGTTTTCGTCCAGTCATTTCTGTCTGTTACATTTTGTATCTCTATTACCGTCTTATTTCTCATCATTATTCAATTATTTCTCTACTTCAGGTATAATTAGGCCTAACAGTGCAAGCAATGGTGACTTATAACAGTTCAACTCCCGGTTTTAGTCTTGAATTGTATGGAAGTGAGGTTAATTTCTTTTGTAGGATGTCTTTTTATTAATAGGTAGTCTATTCTTGCAAGAGTGGTGGGGGAATATATTTACAGTTAATACGTATATTATTGTATAAGTATTCTATTAATAATATACTTATCAGATTTTTTCTATTGTTTGTCAGCAAATTTGCGTTGTGGTAATAAATTGTAGAATTGTATATATATATATATATATATATATATATATATATATATATATATATATATATATATATATATATATATATATATATATATATATATATATATATATATATTACTACGTAATTATCGAGCCAGACTTCAATGTTATAAATCTTGGATTTAAATCACCGTTAAACGTTGCGGCAAATGTAATTTAATTCATTTCTACTTCATATTTAGTTAAATCTAGAAATTACTAGAATATTATTTATCCTACAAGAACGGTATTCCAGAATATTCCAATAATATATATAAAGCAAATGGCTGAATTTGTCAGTCAGTCCATATTTCCATCAACCAAGTGTTGAGCATTACAAAAAGCGCTTTGCACCACTACTTTTCGAGCTTGCTTATTTCTTTTTTTTTCTAGACTTGTCTATGCTATACTATAACTGTTCCTATTGATCATATTGTGACATTCAGAAATAAAAATACATGTATGTGAATTGTCATCATTCAGAACCGTGATTAGAATATAAAATGAAGTGAGTGCACATCAGAGGCAACCAAGAATACAAATAGAAAACGTCTGCATACCCATTATAGGCCTCTATGTAAAATTGAAGTCCACACTTTATCCATACTAAAGGGTTTTTCTTTTTACATTTCAACTTTAAATATTTACGAAATTGTATTTTATAAATTACTAACTTTTTGAATTTGAAATTAACTGTAAAATATTTTAAATTATCGTTTTTCATTTAGAATTTATGTCTTTTAAGAAAATATCTGAAAAATCTGTAATGCTAATTTTATTTTATATAGCAATTTGTAGATATATATATTTTACTAATGATCCTAATTAAATAAACACATAAAGTTCTTATTTATGAAATAAATGTTTTCCTGTCATCAATTGTATAAAGATAGATTTATTTTGCTTCAAATTAGCATTTATATTTCTGTTTTACTTGAAGACATTATAATCGTTTTAGTTATGAACGTGATCAAACAAAAGAGAAAACTTTTCTGTTACGGTTTTTAGTACAAGATCCACCACTAACCTAACATAATGTTAAGAAAATATAAAATAAAAATCCCAAAAAAACACATTTTTTTAAACATTCTAATTGGAAGTATTTCTCAGATAGAAAATTTAGTTTGGAGCAAGCTTGCAGCCAAATTTGCTTTGCAAGCCTGCAAACTTGCAGCAAGTTAAGCATGATAAGTTTGCAAGTTTAAAACAAGATTGCAGAAAGTCTAAGAAATTTCGCTTGTTTCAAGGTTGTCATGACAAGGTTGTCACAGTGTTGCAGCAAAATTACGTTGCAAACGAGTGGTCGCTTTATGTTCCATCTAACTTACACGAGTTTTGCTGTAAGTGTGTCAAGTCAAAATTGATGTAATAATGCATGTTATCTGGAATGTTGAGACGGAACGGTCTTATAAAAAAACTGATTAAGTAATTTACTATGTATAATGTATACTACAAACTATAATTCATGATATTTAGTTAATAAAAGTAGAATTTTATGTTTTGAACTTTAAATATTACACAATATACTTTTCTCATTTTTAAAATTTCCCCACATGATTGATGAATAAGAAGTGTGGAAATTTTAAACCATTTGCTCGTATAGTGTTATAATGTAATTATATAAGCTATTTGATAATAATTTTTAAAAAAAAATTGCAATGTGAATACAAATGTGAAATATGTGAATGTCAAATACTTTCTGATGAATTTCTTGCAATAATTTTATTAGCTGTTACTCTCTATTACCAAACAACGGTTGCGGAGAAAAAAGACCGGTTAATTAATTCTATGAATCATGTATACCAAAAATTAAAATTCAGAATGTTTAATTACTATAAAACTAGAACTTTACATTTTGAACATTAGATATTTACTAAATATACTTTTCATATTTTTAAAATTTCTCACATAACTTCTGAATAAAAATTGTAGAGATTTTAAACCATGTATTAATATAGGATTATGATGTAATTATATAAGCTAATTGACAATTAAAAAATGCAGTATGAATTAAAATGAGAAATATGTAAATGACAACTATTTTCAGATAAATTTCTTGTAATAGTTTTAATAACTGTTACTATCTATTATATAAAAAAGAAAGAAAATCATTAAAAAAGTAAGACTTAAATATAAAAAAAAATTATAAAAATTAAATTTTTCATTTTAATTTTAAATAAATGTTGAAAATGATAGTTAAAAATTAATCTTAAATATAAAAATATTGTAAAAGATCATAATTATTAATTGTCCTGATATTCATTATATTAAATTTATTACTAAATAATCATGCAGCCATGAACACTTATTACAGTACTAGATAAAAAAAAACTTGTTGAAATGTTATCTTTGGTTTTGATAGCTTTCCTCAATTTACTTTGAGCACTGGAAATAGATATATAGAAGAGAAAAGTACCTCTCCTCTGATAAACATTCCTCTCTCAGTGTTTAAAGTTTGATCACGTGAATTGCTGTCTTAAAAAATACATAGATACTTCGATGGAATGCTTCTATTACACTTTATTATTTATTCAAGAAATTTTCTATTATGCAGACAAAGTGCTCAAAGTTATCAGAAGGAAAGTATAAGAAGTTGTTAGCTGATTTCTTCAAGACCTTTCAGTATATCCAGATGGAGACGGCTTATGTATTTCCTCAACACGATTTTCCACTTAAGCCTCATCGTAAGAAAGGAAAAAAATAAAAAAAATAAAAGTATAAATATAAATGATCACGATTCAGATACTTTATAGTTAATTAGTGGCACAAAACAAACATAAGATTATTTGTTTGTTAAATAAAAATATCAGGTATCCATTTAAACTTTAATGATCAGTAGTAAGTATGTTTCAGAAAAATAAATACTTAAGTGATGCAAGAGAAACACAAGATTGGCTACATATGTCATTAAATTATCATTTGATAAGAACCATGGAAGTTTTGATTTATCTTTCGGATTATACTTCAACTATTATGATTATTTTTCTTGCAGTTTTCAGTATTGATGATAGAATAAAAATTATCTAAATAGAATTATAGTAACCGTTCTTTATTTTATTATAAATTTAATAATCTATTTTTGTACAGTGTTTCTTGAACATCGGACTTTTAATCCCAAATGAATATGAACACTTTCATTTATATAGCACTTTATTTTACTAAGTTGCTCTTTGTCGTACTTCGTTATAAAATCATTTCAGAAGTCTTCAAATTCGAGAAAATTCTAGACTTCATGCTTAGAATTAATTGAAATTTAATGTATTTCTATGTGGTATTATTTTACCAAATCAGGTCCACCAAACATATATATCTTCTCTAATTGTTACTAATGCTGCAAACTATATATACACACATAGATATATATGTATGTGTGTGTACATACATGAATACACACACACACACACACACATATATATATATATATATATATATATATATATATATATATATATATATATTTATATATACGAATACACACACAGACAGACAGACACACACACACACACACACACACACACACACACACACATATATATATATATATATATATATATATATATATATATATATATATATATATATATATATATATATATATATATACATATATGTGTGTATAAAAAGTAAAATAGTGGGTGTTTATAAAGCAATTTATACATTCGTAATTTGAAATTTCAAGTTATAATATAGACCGGATTGAATGTCTATCTTAATTAACCTCCCGTATTTACATATTGTGTAAATACTATAATTCTGTACTAATTATAGCTCCCAGTTAAGAGGAGATCACATAATTGACAATCTACTAAAACATCGAAAAGCGACAAAAATTATCTATGCTTTTAAAAATATTTTTTAAGTGTGTCTTTAATACACATAAAACATTCGTTAGTATGATTAATGATTTAATTACTGAAGAATTGAGGATTTTAATGTTTCTCAAATCTGATAAATGAAATTTCCAATAACCTGAAAAGAAATCAAAATACCTTATTTGGAAATGAGCTTATTTTCAGGTAATTTGCAACTGATGGATAAAGTTTATAATTTTATTTTTTATTCAATACAGAGAATTGACAAAGTATTTATCGAATTTCTTACTTAAATCGCTGTTTAGAGAAAATATTTTCTTATGGATTTTATATACGTCACGATAGTAAAGCTTTATATATTATATACACTTAATTTAATTTTAGACTAGAAGATGTAGTTACGGAATTTGGTTTGCAAATAAGTGCAATGTAATACTAAAAACAAAACTACGGTTTTCCTATGAATATTAAGATAGAAATATGATTATTCTCACCTCTACTAAAATAAACATTCATGTAAGTAATTTGAATGTTAACACCTTTATTACATCTCGTGTATAAACAGGAGCATTATCATAGTGTTTTATTTAAGACACAATTTTGCTAGCTATATAAGCAAACAATTATGCAAACAATTATGATGTTTAACGTACAAATGTTAATTGCCTTTTGTATGATTTAAATATGAATTATTTTAAGCAATAAAGTCTGACCAATGATGCTACACATTAATAAAAGAAATTTTGTTTTGGAAACATCTTCTTATACTGATTCTCTCTCTCTCTGTATATATATATATATATATATATATATATATATATATATATATATATATATATATATATATATATATATATATATATATATATATATATATATATATATATATATATATATATATATATATATATATATATATTATATATATATATATTATATATATATATATATATAAATATATATATAATATATAAATATATATATATATATATATATATATATATATATATATACATATATATATATATATATATATATATATATATATATATATATATATATATAATATATATATATATATATATAAATATATATATATATATATATATATATAATCATATATATATATATATATATAATATATATATATATATATATATATATATATATAATTATATATATATATATATACATATATATGTAATATATAACACTCCTTCACAAGTTGAAAGCTCAACAGCTATAAGTAATAAGAATGCAGTCGGGCTTCATTTTTAAGAGAACTCAGAAGTCTAATTTTAAAACTTTATTTCAGAGCTGCAACACCACACATCTATCCTTCTGGACAATATACAATCAAAAGCCACAGAGTTCACTCTGCT
>CM063508.1:109931142-109936142 GCA_032207245.1 Pardosa pseudoannulata | reverse complement strand
TATTTTCTGAAATATAATTTATAATCTTCTAGTATATATATATGAACAATATAGGTTTGTAGTACCAAAATACATTTTTTTACCATTTCGACCGTTGTGTAGTCGTGTTACTCGGAACTTATCAATATCAGGATAATTTTGTGGGAGTTTTGTATATAATTTCGTTTGTGATCAAATATGCAGTTTTCGTCTATAAGCATTTCTAATAAAAATAGCATGTCTCCAAACAAAAATATTGACGAACTTTGGGACCAAATATACCATACTACCATACCATATTTGAGTACTACATTAAAAGATGTTATACACTGTTATGAATATTTATTATTCGGAATCATCAATATAAAATATCATGCGTGAAAAATATGACTTTTATAAAATCGCTAGTTATTTGGGGAGAGAAATTTAAACTGTAATTGAATTATCCGATAATATTCAATTTCGACGGATTTTATTAACTTATTTTTAAACTACTCTTCTATAACTAAATAAAAATCATACCAACACTAGTCCTATTTAATGAGGAATAAACAGGACGCTAATCTTTCTTCTCTCATTTGAAGAGTTGAAATACCATTGTTAATATGAATATTCAGATTAGATCTAAAGAATCAGCTAAAACAGAATGTAATGGTCGTATTATTTATCGTGTTCTTTTATGGTAGATAGCAACGCACTAAGCCAACGTATAAACGTTAAAAAAAAAGAGGGAAATATACCTAAAGAGATTTTAGATTTTTCTGAATATATCGGATGTATTTTGCTTTCAAAATACCTACGTAATACCTTACGTAAAATATATAAATTCAAATAACATTAAACTTAAATGTTTTTACGTTTTCAACTCATAATATGTAACGACACACATAAATGTTTTAAGTTTCAACTTAAATTTCAAAGCCTATATATATGACTTGTGCATAGTAAAATCCTATCGATGGTATGGAAGGTATGTAAAATTAGTGATATAATCAGTAGAAAAATTATCTATAATTTATATGCATGCATATATATATATATATATATATATATATATATATATATAATATAAATAAGGTATATATAAATAATAAAATGAGGAAGAAAACTTATATAATAAGAAATAAGATCGTCTTTACAGTGTGCAGTTGTAAAAGATTTTATATAAGCTTGTATATTTTTTGTATTGTCATGCACGTATATATCTGTGGCATAAAAGTTATAAATATAACATATATTTTTATGTCACTGTATGATCAAAAAATCGAAGAATACAATTTCAAGTTTAAGCATTATAACTTAACAATAACTTTAGCATGGTTTTATTTGTCGATATTCAGAAATCTTTAAATATTTAGAATATATAAACAACTGAATTAAAACTAAAAAAAAACTTAAAATAAGTTACCAATTTATCTCAAAGGAACTTGATACGTTAAACTACTTAAATTAGATTTCCCCAAATTTACAATCTGGTCAGATATTTCATATATATATATATATATATATATATATATATATATATATATATATATATATATATATATATATATATATATATATATATATATATATATATATATATATATATATATATGTATATTAAAATTTCTGAAAAGTTATTTTTAAATATTTATATTTTATAAATAAAATACTTGTACAAGCTTTATCTTATTTATGATAAAACAAGCAACTTAAAATTTGTGTTTGTATATCCGATTTCTTTTATTTCTAATCATCATTAAATAAATTGGAATTTTCCCACCTGTAAAATACTATCTTTTAGTTATTAAAATATTAATTAAGGATGAAATGTATTTGATAAATATACTTAATATTAATCAGAGTGAAATAGTTTTCAAAACCTGTTTATCATTACAGTTTTAAATTACTACTTTCTTCAACAAAGTTTAGGTTTATTTTTCATGAAGTCTATGAAACTATGAAAATATATATAATTTTTTTAAAAATTGGATTCACAGAAGAACATTTTAGTGATAACAGGAATATTTTAGTGATAAACAAATATAATAAATTTAGTATTTCAATAAAGTGTCAATAACTTGTTAAAAGTTTTATGTGCTTATATCAATTACTACTTTCTTCAACGAAATAGTTGTTTATTCTTCATGAAGTCATATTTATGAAATTATGAAAATACTTCCAAATTTTTAAAATTAGATTAAACAGAAGAACTCTTTTATACACAAATATTTTAGTGATAAACAAATATTCTTAATTTAGTATTACTATAAAGTTTCACTAACTGACTAAACGTTTTAATTGAATACATTAATGTAATTTCTAGAAATACTATTTGAAAATGAAAAAAAAAATTCTCTACTAATTTAAAAATAATTATAATTTCAAAATGAGCATAAAACTTTTAAAAGACAAAATATGTGGCGTACTAGAGAATAATAAAGAAGCTATAAAATCCTTATAAGAAAATTTTATATTAATATATTTAAATATCAAAGACTTAATTTTTATGTTAAGAATATTAAGGTTTTAAAAGTATTATTTTTATTAATAATAAAATCTTAACTCACCTATATAAAAGTACAATCTTGATTAATGACGATGAAAAAAAGTTTCATTTCTGTTCAGAGTTCTAATTAAATAGTGAACCAATTTTCTTGAAATTTTCAAGTCTCTAACTAATCGCTGATTAAAATTAAATAAATTTAAAATATCCCCTATTAAACTATTAGAAAATTTTAAGAATAATTCTTAATGAATGTTTAATCCACCGTTAAGATTAATGACTTTTAAATTGAAGAAAAAAAATTTCTAATTTTAATTACTAAATCATAAGGAATGGAAGCAACAGTTACTAAAGATGTTGCGTCTCCAAACAACTGATGCTTCATTCGACCGGTTCAGTCGACGGTTTTATGATTATCTACTTCCGAAAGGTATGGGGGAATCTCAGGAAAGATTCCAACCGTAACCGCTAGGTGGCGGGTCTCTGGGAAGCAATAACCAATAGGGGATTTCGAAAACAGCGCAAGCTTAGAGCGCCTACGCCTAAATAGCAGTTTTAGAGAGGCATTCATTCAAGTGAATAGATGCTGTGAAGCTCCTTAGCGAACAACACACAACTCAAAGGAAAGAAATAATTTTCGACGATTTGGAAATTTACAAAAAAATCAGCAACTTACATACATATATATATATATATATATATATATATATATATATATATATATATATATATATATATATATATATATATATATATATATATATATATATATATATATATATATATATATATATATATATATATATATATATATATATATATATATATATATATATATATATATATATATATATATATATATATATATATATATATATATATATATATATATATATATATATATATATATATATATATATATATATATATATATATGTATATATATATATATATGTATATATATATATGTATATATATATATATGTATATATATATATATGTATATATATATATGTATATATATATATATATATATATATGTATATATATATGTATATATATATGTATATATATATATATATATATATATATATATATATATATATATATATATATATATATATATATGTATATATATATATATATATATATATATATATATATATATATATATATATATATATATATATATATATATATATATATATATATATATATATATAGTATATATATATATATATATATATATATATATATATATATATATATATTGTTTTTTATTTACTAATTATAACTATTTAACTCATCATCACATTTTTTCTTTTTTATTTATCTTGCTAGTCATGTAATAAATTTAAATTCAATGAAAATGTAATGTTCCTGTCATTAATAAAATATGAATTTTAATCAAATATTTAACTTACATAGTAAATTCCAAAGCTTCAGGATTTCCACGTTTAAAATGAATTTACTTATTTCAGACCATATTTGAAACAGTATTTTATACAACGTATTTGATTTATGATTGGGAATTGGTTCCAGTTTTATGCACAATGTCATTTCACAAACGTTTGGTATTTCTTTAAACATTTGGATATTTCTTTGAATCGTAAGAGTGAAGTATGAGTACGACATTCCTGCTCTAGTGATCGAAATTCCGAGTAGATTCTCCGGATATATTCTGACTATTTCTTTTTAAAAGGAGAGATTAAGGATTATATTCAGTGTTTATATCCCAACCCATTTAGGATAAGAAGGAAGGATCTTTTTTTCTTTTTTAAAAATCGAGTGATTGTTAAATTAAGCTGCTATATACTTTTCCAGAGCATTCTATATATCATTTCACTTTTGTATGTAAACACTTATTTATGCTGTAGAATTAAATAGCTAAAAAGTTATCTACTTATATAATATTGTTTATATAAAAGTAAAATTTTTAGTCATTGATCGAAATTTTTAAATTACATAAATCAAATTATTGTTAAATGAATATATTTTAGACGTACATATATCATTTAAATTTATATACCCTCATGATGATCATTTAGTGTTGTAAAATTAACTGACTGTAGAATGTATCTCAATAAATAATAATGTTAGTTTAAGTGTAAACTATGCTATAATTCTTCAATATCAAGTAAGAAATAAAAATAATACTAAACAAAGCTATTATGCATTTTTGAAGGTATTTAATGTTTTCTTTCAGTTTTGGTATTGTTACTACATCCTGCTTTTGAACTTCATAATATCTAAAGAGTTGTTTGTGCAGCGTTTCGGAATTTTAACCAGAAGCAGTGAATACGTTTACTCAAAAACATTCATCCATTTTCAATATATTTAGAAGACAAACAAAAATTAAAGAGATTTAAAGTACAAAGAGGGTTATACTGTACTTAAAAAAACTGTAAATAATCTATAATATGAAACAATAATATGTGAACATTTGCAGATTTTAGAGAAAAAAGAAATGGTAAATTATGCTGAAGTTCAGTTCTATTTATTGCATGATTCTTGCTCTTTACGTGCTGAGTAT
>CM063508.1:109871142-109926142 GCA_032207245.1 Pardosa pseudoannulata | reverse complement strand
TGTACGAAATTCAATAAAATTGATTTTGTATAATTTTAAAGTACTTCAGTATACGATAATAATCTAGGTCGAAAGTAACTCATCTTTCATTAAGATTTTTTATTTAATTTTTTCTTTTATTATTCAATATACAAATTTATTTTTTGCTTTATATAAAACCTGTATATAAAGTTGAAACGAGTATTTTAAATAGAAAATAAAGCATTCATATTTTGAATGCATATAAATCACAGAAAAACAAATATAAGGGAAAGATCTATTAAAAAACTTGCTGTATTTTCAGTTTTTCCCAACAGTAGAAAGTAATGCCAAGACTTTTTAAAATCAATAAATACCCTTATAGTTATTTTGAGATAATTATAAATCAGTGGTGTGAAGTAGGTTTTCATTCAGGTTTTACAGAGAACATGGATTTTCCAATAAATCTTTAATTATTGAGACATCTAAGTTCTCCATTCTGATAAGGGTTATTCATTGTGAATATAAATTTAAAGGTGACAATAAATAAAATATTTATCTAAGAGTAGTCTAAATATAACTATAAAAACAGCTAAACTTATGAGAATTCTACTAGCACTGAAGTTAAAAGCATGTCTTTTGTTGTATGGTATCATATAAGCGTCGAAAAAGCAACGTTTCGGGCTTCTACGAAAAACTTATATGTTCAGCAAACGTTGCATCACATGGCGCCCGCCGCTTGGGTGCCTCATCCGGATGCTCATTGGTGCCGACAAACCGAACATCTATTCCACTTGCAGAGGATTTCACAGTACGCTTTCACAATAGAGCGAACTGTTTCTTGTTCGGTCAATGGATTAGATTATATTTATTGTTTTCAACATTTGGAAATCATATATTCTACTAAAAATATCTTGACGATTTTTAAAAACATAACCAGGGATACGGTGTTACATAATATTACTTACATACTGTCTATAAGACACAATGAATGGTAAAATTTGGACTGTTCTGTTAAAATTCGCTTCTTTAAAACAAAACAACATTGTTTTTCAGCTAATTATTTCAATAAATATAATACATCAGCGAAATTAATTTACCACACTAAAACATTTCACTTTATATTGATGAAGTACTTCTTTTATATTCCCATGAAAACAAAATCTTACAATATATAAATTTAAACATAAACCGTCTGCAAAATCGTATGGCCAGTTAATCAGTTAAAAAACTAAAATCGCTTCAGCACGTAAGTCCCCTCTCTAATACAACGCTTAATAAACCGTACCTTCTGTTGATTCCGAATGCCAAGTGCAGGAAAAATAGCTCAACTTGCCTAGTATGCTGTTTTTCTCCAGTAGCCCATACATATAAAGAGTGATTTTCAATTTAGTGCGCAGTGCGTACACATCAGAGCTTCCTATGTTCGTTTGCACTCTACGTGGTGCAGCAACTAGTACAGCCCACACTACTGGAATACAAGCAAGCAAATCAACATAATATTTGAATATATTATAAATAATATTTATTATATACCATATAAAGCTAGTTAGACATAGGTGCAGAAATTATTGTCCCTCATTTTGCCAGGGTGTGCAGTGCACACACTGCACATATGGACCGCACGCCACTGTTATAAATTATACAAAATATTTTTTGAAATATGGAAACTATAGTTTTCAAACTTTTTTATGCATGTAAAGGGAATTTTCACCGATAATTTCTGATAAAAGGAAAAAATCAATATTTGGGGTAATGTGTCCTCTTAAGAATTAAAATATTCGAAACAATTGTTGAAAGAACCCTTAAACCGAAAGAGGCACTTCATACAAGGATAAAACAATTTATTTCCCAAGAAAACTATAGAGAAACTAAAGTCACATAAAGCATATATATTTCATGCCTGAGTGCAATTTATCTTTTCGGAAATTGCTTTCTTTTCTGAATAAAATATAAAAAATTCCCTCCCACTAGTGGCATCTAAGTAAATAGGGATAAACTGAGGGGTTCAGAAGAAACGGATACGCTGGGCTTGTTTTAATGCATAAAATAAAGCCGAAGTCCTAACGTGGTATCGTAATACTCAATTTCAATAAAAACAATATTTCAAATATTTTAGAAATTAATTCTGATAAAACAGTTGTATCAAAGTTTCCAAGAACAGTTTAAGTTCCAAGAACAGTTGTAACAAAATTTCACTGTAAATACTATAAACATGTGTCTTTTCTGTTACGAACTGTAACTTAAATCGGAGCTTAAGGTATCCGTCTACCTTAAAAACGTCATTTTTTGAAAAAAAATCATAATTTTTTTATTTCTCTATTGTAAAATTTCAACTTTTAGGCTTCTAAATCTGTTTTTGTTTTGTCTCTACCGCATTTTAAAGCAAAATTACTGCTGTTTAAACATTAGTGCCAGTTGTCAAAACAAACCGTAAGTAGTGTCTTCGGAACAGGAAGATGTGAATTTAAAGAGCTAAAAACTCTTTATATTTTCATGAAGATTAAAATAAACATTTTACTAGTATTTTGTATAATTAGCAACTTAGCAATTAGAAAGTTTTGAAGCAAGAAAGTGTGGGGAATTTTAAACATGTATTTCAATTTTTTAATAGTTAAAATTGCTTTCATAAATTTCAAAAGCGTTTTTCTAAGAACGGTATTTCTAATAAAATGTTGAAACTTGAAATGTGATTTCTCAAAAAGTTCTTAAAATATTTTTTTGAAAATTAATATAAATGCTTTTGATAGTATTTACTATTGAAAGACCTAAATGCTTTAATTCTGGATAATTTTTAATGATGTTACACTCATAGTTAGATATAATGGTAATGAAAATTCGTTAAAAATTCAATATGTATGATTTTGAAGGACCAAAATTTTTTACCAAAAGTAAATTAAGCAAAGATTTTAAGTGATTGACTAGTACAATATATAAAAAAACGTGTTGCATCAAAAAATATTGAAAAAAAAATATTTTATTAAAAAATTAGCCCTTTTGAAAAACTCGATTTTTTTACTAATAATTCTTCATTTATTACAAATTTTATAAAATCTTTTAAAGTAATAAACTTTTTAAGTTCAATTCTCTATGATAATATAAATTATAAATCTAAAAATGTAAAAACACGAACTAGTTTCTACGTTTAATGAAAAAAGTTCTCAGAATGTAGACGGATACCTTAAAGATTTCCTTAATATCCATCGTATTCTTATGCACTTAACTTTTACCTCACCAAACTATTCTATTGATGGATTAATACATTCTAATACAAAACATTAACAGAGCAGTGGTAGCTCAGTCGGCAAAGTCAAAGCTTTCGAAACTGGAGGGTTGAGATTTCGGAGTCCGAGCCGGCCTAAATCCCATAGTGTTCGTTAAATGTGACTGGGGGAAAAATATATTAGTGGTCCAATGTCCTCCATGTTCTCAATCAATACCTCTGGGGGTGGAAGTCAAAGTCTGTGGGTTTTCTCTTTGGTCCCTGCATCAAAATTGCGAGGACACTTGAGCAAGAAGTCGTACTTTCACCCTTCAGGTGAACGTTGAAACGAAAGGCTTCTTTATCTTAATACGAGTAGCATATAGATCCGTAGTGCTTGGTTTGATCAAGTGGCACAAGTCAACAACAAAACATTTGCAGTTTAATATTTATTAAAACATGTCAAGTGCATTTCTAAGAATCACTTCACTGTATATGTAGAATATAAAATAAAATTTAGTAAAATTAATCTAATTTAAACAGAGAGAAAATGCCTTTTCGATTATGAAAATCTGCTATAGATATTTCGCACTAGATAAATAAATATTTTAGTGACTATTATCCTTTTAAAATTATACACCCATAAATTATTTTACGGTAAACATCATATTTTATTCTTAAGTGTAAGAAGAATTAATTATTATTGTATTAACAAAAATGATATTAACAAAAATGACCATATTATTCGTCAAATATAGGCACAGGAAATATTTTCATCGATTTTTGAATTAGTTACTATTTAATATTAGATTTTTCAAATATAGTAATGATTAATCAATAAATTTAAACTGAATACTATTTTAGTACATAAATTACTTAATTAGTTTACTTACTTAAATTACTTTATTAATATCAAATATACTAATGATTAATCAATAAATTTAAACTGAATACTATTTTACTACATAAATTACTTAATTAATTTGCTTACTTAAATTACTTTATTAAATTACTTCAATAAATAACTTAAATTGTATCTAATATTTAAACTAGAAAGATAAAAATAATATGAATTAGTTTTAATACACCAGTATAATTTTAAAATTAACGGTAGACTTTCTAAAGAAATTATGTTCTTAAACAATCTGATTGAAAATCTAGAATATTATTAGTAATTTAGTATGTAACTATTATTAAAATGTACATGAAATACATGGATTTATTTATTAAACTATTAATTGCTAATTATTCAAAAAATGAAAATAATATGAATTAGTTTTAATATACCAGTATAAATTTAAAATGAACAGTTAACTTACAGAAGAAATTATATCTTTAAACAATCTGATTGAAAATCTGGAATATTATTAGTAATATAGTATCTAACTATTATTAAAATGTACATGGAAAATATATTTATTTATTAAATTATTAACTGCTAGTAATTAAAACAATGAACTTTAATAAAATGCTACGTATTTATCTCTTTTAAACATAAAATAGGTATTTTTATATTTGTTTTTGCATTTACAATAATATTTATTTGTTATCTAAAGCAGGATTAGAAAAAAATTAAAGAAATAAAATAATAACAGTAAAAATATGATTTTCTCTCTATATGTCTCCGAAAGTGCTTTTCTTTACATAATTATTAAAAATTTCCCTTTCGAAACTGAAATCTAACAACATTTCCTTTATATGTTTAAACATAATTTTAAGAGATAAATAATTAAATTCAACTATTTCAAATATTTATAGTATAAAACAAAATGCTTGAGAAAGTATTAAAATTATTATTAGTAAATCTAACTATTAGTAAAATTAATTACTATTAATTATTATTAGTATTTCATTAGATGACAATTAATATATGGAGGGTAGAATAAAACTATTTCTTATTGTTCTTATTTATATTTGCCAGTTCAATGAGAAAGAAAAATTGCCTGTTTAGCCCAAAGTCCCACAGCTGAAAGTCCAAGATCTACTTCTGAAAAGAAATTGAGTGAAATAATTCATCTAATTTTTTCTTTCTGTTTATTCTTTTCTTTCGCCGTAATGTATATGTTTGGTACTAATGCAATTAAATAATATAAGTGAAAGATTTGAGTACGTATAGCATATGTATATATATTTTAATAAATATGTCCTGCGAGCATTTATACAAATATATAGTCATGGGGAAATTATATGCTGCATAAAAAAATTAGTTTCATAGTGTTATGGATTCTTGCATTTAGAAAACGTTTTATGTCTAACACATAATTGCAGTTAGCAACCCATGCTTGTAATAGCTTTAACATTCTTTACTATAATCAAATTTTATATATATTCATGTAATAATATCTTTGGTATTACAATAATACACTACAGTAAAACAGGGATGTAACAATACTAAAACAATTAGTAAAAATATCATTACAGACGAATACGTCATTATATCGAGATACTGTATAGAGTTAAGCAGAAATAATGGACTGAACAATGTACAAAATTTCAATAGACGATTTTAATTTGAACAATTTAATTTGACTAGTTTGTATAATTATCATCATTTCTTTTCATACCCAAAGGCATATAATTCCTTTAACGTAGGTCTCCGCCTAACGATGGCCGATAAGTTAGGGTGCTGGCCTTCGGTACCGGAGTTCGTGATTTCAAATACCACTATGGCATGGGTGTTTGGTGCCGTTCGGAATCGGCTTTAAGCTGTACGTCCCGGTCTCATTAGCCCTCGTATTGCAAAAAGTAGACCGTAGAACTCCAAACGAAACCAAACTAATTTAGGTCTCCCTCCCCGCTTGTCTCTGCAGCTTTCTTTGCCTCAGTCCACCTTGACCATCCCAAATAAACGTCATCTTCTTTATTTGACTTCGCGATGTATGTTTTCAGACATAATTATCTTTATATATAATTATAATTCAGTAATAAAAATTTATATCATTAAGTTTGAATTTTTTTTCGAACGTAATTTATCATTTATCTCAAAATATCACCAGTTTATTGTTTTAATTTATATTTCCGTTTGAAGATATGTATACAAAAACTTAAAGACACTTAATAAAATTTGCATATTTCAAAAAGTGTACTGTTGAATGAACTTATTTTTATTTACATTTAGTTCACTCTTTAACTCAAAAAGTAAAGTATGTATTGAGTGTAAAACCAAAAGATATTTTCACTTCTTATGTGGAAATTGAAGTACCATTGCATAGGGATAGGAAATAGCGATCGGGAGAGAAAAAAATATTTTCCCGAAGTTTATTGTTGTAAGGAAATCGTTATATCCAGGGAGAAAATATTACCCATCGTATTTAATTTCCCTGAGACCTCTAAATATTTTTGTTAGAGAGGGATTTACTATTATGTCAGATAATGTTGTAGCGAGATTTTCCCGGTTAAATATCTTAAATATTTTTTAGGAAAAATATTAAATTAAATAATTATTCCTCGAATCTTTCCTTTAAATATACACTATACCTGAATTTTTGAAATATATAAAATAAATTTGAAGTAAAATATATTTTATACACATAAAATGTAATTTTTTATAATATATGAATTAAAATGTCACAATTCTAAACGTTTGTTTTCAATATATATAATTTTGACAGAATGTATTAACATTGTACAGTCTCAGTTTCTGAAAAATTAAGTTTTAATTGCGTAAACCATAATATTTTTAATCTTAAAATTAAATATTAAATGGAACAGAAAATTTATCTATTATCAAAACTTTATCTATCTAATATAAGGCACAAAGTGCTAAAAACCATTTTCATCCTAATCATAGTATAATATTACTACTCGAAATATAAAATTTATATCTTAGTCTAAAATATTTCACCTGTATATATATATATATATATATATATATATATATATATATATATATATGTGTGTGTGTGTGTGTTTGTGTGTGTGTGTGTGCGCGCGCCATGAGAAAAAGACACTCAAAACTAAAAGGAAAAGAAACGCAAATTATGTGTTTACAAGTTTGCAAACACATAATTAAGCATAGCTCTGAATTCTGCATTCCAAAATCGAGAAAAAAATCAAAAAATGTCAGGGAGAGGGAATTCTTCCCTTTTTCAGCAATGATGAGTGCATCAGTGATGTTTTTATCTTCAAAATGTTTACTGTTACATGCAGGTGGCTCTCCCAAGTACAAGGAGTACTGAATAAATTAATACCTCTTATCGAATTTTGAATACAGAACTCTCAGCTGTGCTATTACCAAACCAGTAAACAAATAATTGTTTTTTCTCTCCTTATGATGTTTGAATTCAGAATTGAACTCATGACAATATATATACACATACCGAATAGTCATTGCATTATGAGCATCCTATGAATATCATGTAGGACCCCATTTAGCCCCCAAAAAGCACCTGGCGTGGCGTTGACTCCACAAGGTTCTGATAGATAAAGTGAGGTAACTTCTACCAAGCCCTAACCAACTGGTCTTGTAATTCCCGCATATTCCAAGGAGGAAAAATGACAACACGAATTTGGTTTTCCACGTATGACCACGGCTGCTCTATTGGATTAATATCAAGTGAATTTGTAGTCCAAGACCTAATTTGAAAGTCACTAGAATGTACCTTGTACCAATTCCACACGATTGAACCCTTATGACAAGATGTATTATCTAATAAATAAACATCATTATCCCCCGGAAATACTATTGTCATGAATGGAAGAATCTGGTGTGTAACGATGTTCATACAGCACACAAAAGCCAGGTTCTATGGGGATTATGGGTCATAATATGCTGCATAACTCCCCAAACAATAATACTAACTCCCCAGCTTGTATTCATCCAACTGCACAACAAGGGACCAGGGTTCCTTTTTTAAATTATATCATGGACAAGAAAACGTTATTCGTACCATGCAACTATCTTTCATTTTTCTAATCTTGAATTCTGATGTTTCTTGTCCCATTACAGATACTGCTGACGTATATATGCCGACAGTGCAGGGACGTTCTATTCTGGCTGAGTAAGGCCATACGCAGCAATGTACGCACATAGTGTGTCGCTAAATACTGTCTTCGATATATATTTATATATATAATATATATATATATATATATATATATATATATATATGTGTGTGTGTGTGTAAAAATATGTGTAAATGTGTGTGTGTGTGTGTCTTTCATTTTTCTAATCTTGAATTCTGATGTTTCTTGTCCCATTACAGATACTGCTGACGTATATATGCCGACAGTGCAGGGACGTTCTTGGGATTCTGGCTGAGTAAGGCCATACGCAGCAATGTACGCACATAGTGTGTTGTTAAATACTGTCTTCGATTATATATTGTGTGTGTCTTTCATTTTTCTAATCTTGAATTCTGATGTTTCTTGTCCCATTACAGATACTGCTGACGTATATATGCCGACAGTGCAGGGACGTTCTTGGGACTATGGCTG
Source organism: Pardosa pseudoannulata (assembly GCA_032207245.1). Lineage (NCBI taxonomy): Eukaryota > Metazoa > Arthropoda > Arachnida > Araneae > Lycosidae > Pardosa > Pardosa pseudoannulata. The sequence goes on along the minus strand of CM063508.1, from coordinate 109,917,546 downwards.
AGTATATACGCAGCAATGTACGCACATAGTGTGTCGCTAAATACTGTCTTCGATATATATATATATATATATATATATATATATATATATATATATATTTATATATATATATATATATATGTGTGTGTGTGTGTAAAAATATGTGTAAATGTGTGTGTGTGTGTGTCTTTCCTTTTTCTAATCTCGAATTCTTATGTTTCTCATCCCATTACAGATACTGCTGACGTATATATGCTGACAGTGCAGGCGTTCTTGGGATTCTGGCTGAGTAAGGCCATACGCAGCAATGTACGCATAGTGTGTTGTTAAATACTGTCTTCGATATATATATGTGTGTGTGTGTCTTTCCTTTTTCTAATCTCGAATTCTTATGTTTCTCATCCCATTACAGATACTGCTGACGTATAAATGCTGACAGTGCAGGGGCGTTCTTGGGATTCTGGCTGAGTAAGGCCATACGCAGCAATGTACGCACATAGTGTGTTGTTAAATACTGTCTTCGATATGTGTGTGTGTGTGTGTGTGTGTGCGTGTGTGTGTGTGCGTGCGTGCGTTCGTGCGTTGTGCGTTGCGTGTGTGTGTGTGCGTGTGTGTGTGTGTGTGTGTGTGTGTGTGTGTGTGTGGGTGTGTGTGTGTGTGTGTGTGTGTGTGTGTGTGTGTGTGTGTGTGTGTGTGTGAAATACCTTTCAAATCATTTTAAATATTTATATGATTTTTTAAAATATTTCTAACGAGAAATCATTTCAAATAAGCAAAACCTTCTAAAATAATAAATAAATATATTTTCCAAATTATTCTGCTTGAATTGTTTTCTTATCTATGTAAACCTTAATATCACTTAAACTGATGTTTTTCTAAAGTTGCCTTATTTATTCAAAATACCATGAAGGAGGTTGCACATACGTCATTTATGTATATTTCTTTAATCAAATATTTAATTTGAATCGCTCGTTGAAGTAATAGGATCAGGAATTCAATCAATTTAAATCTGTTAAAATAAAAATACTAAATATTAGTCCCTCACTCCGGAAAAAAGCATTCGGATATCAGACAGAAAAGAAATCTAGTATCTGAATACTTTGATGTGATTTAGTAACAGGTAAATCCTTTTACTGAATGTAAAAGAAAATATTTTCTTTTCATTAATAATGTTGATATAACACATTCCTCAGGGAAAATCAAATTAATCGAATAGCTGAAGTCCGTTTTTTTATGAAAAAGTTTAAACCTATCTTACATCTAAACTCTAGGATTAAATTTGAGGGGAAAAAGCAGTATTTCATTTAATATAAATATATAAAAAGAAGTAACAAAATTGAGAGAGGTTTTTTTTAACTAATAAATTCAGCACGGCATTTTGAATTGGTCTTGTCCTTTTTGTATTAGAAGAATGTTCTAAATAGTGTTTTTAAATTTTAACCACGGTGAATATATACCTCTGATTTTGTAGAGAAAAAACTTAGTTATATATTTAATAATTTATTATTCGGGGGTATTTTAAATTGTCATTAACCCCTTCCGGTAAAATGACGAGTCTAGCTCGTCATTAGTTTTTCATTCCATACAGCACAATGACAAGCTACGGTTAAAGTTACTGTTAAATATGATAATTAATTTTGTTTAAAATTTCTAGTGTACTGAATTTGGCAACACTTTTATCACTTGTGGAAATCACAAGTCACTATTGCATATTGTTTACTTAGATTTTCTTGGTACAAGTCATTGCCAAATTAAGGAGTGAGAATAAAAGAAAACCTACTAAGAAATCCCATGTGTGTTACAAGAATCAAATTAAAAGTGAGACTACTTGGCGGTGTAAACAATTAAGAATTCCTTTGCACTTTGTTTTGAAAAGTACCACTAGCTTGAAGACTATTATCTGTATACCTTATTAATGTTTTGCTTTGATATTTTCTTAATTTTACTGTTTCTGATATTGTTTAACACTATGTAAAAAGTGGATTTTAATTAAGAATATGTAAGAATTGTAAAATGAAACAAGTTTTTTAAATAAAAATTAAATGGTTATTTCATGCACAGTTTTTCATTATAAATCATACCGGAAGGGGTTAATAATTACTTTAAAATGCTATATTTAACTGAAAAATTAAAAAAGGAAAGTCAATATTACAAAAAAGTGTACCGTGTATTAATATTAAAGAATTAATATTAAATAATAAGAAATAATATTATATAACTAAAAGTAGCCTTTACAGTAGAATGGATATTATTTTAATATCTAATTACACGAGACAGTAACCACCGTAATTTGAGGAGCGTATATCTCTGCATGTAATAGTTATACGTTTGTTAAAGTTTAATTGGAATAAATTAGGAGAAAACTAAAACTAGAATTATTTCGCACGATAGAATACAATTAATTTATTTTCTATATGAAAATGCTACTTGTCATATTGTTCCATTTCCTTAATTTTAATTCTGTTCCATTTAGTTTCCATTAATTCTATAAGCTTCCCTTAAAAATTCCCTGTTTGTAACTTTCCTGCCATGCTCCCAATTATCACGTTGGTGAGGCGAAAAACCTATCTTTTATCGCATAAGCCGCTCTGGATATTCAATCAGATGACATCACACATACCAGCAGCGTCACTTGGCGTTTTAATTGGCGAGATCTGCATTGCAATAGTTTTAAAAATTCACCCTCTTCATGATATGACATATCCCCTCTCCACCCATTGGCATGTTTTAGTATTGCTCTTGGCGGTTTTCCCCCGTGTCACCAAGCAAACGGAATTTTGATGAACTTTCCCAGACTGGCGGTTCTCATCCGGACAGACATGATGGAGGAGAGAGAGAAACCTGGATCCCGAAACGAGAAGAGGAGCTCAGAGTTCCATCCTCCATAATTTTCTTATTTTTTAGTCCATTTTTTTCTTCTTTTTTATTAATTTTTATCTTTAAAAAATTCAATCAATTGTCTTCTATTAATTTTTAAAATTTTATATTAATATCAATAAAATCCATTAATTCAGTAACTTCTCCTTTCCTTTTATTTTAATGCCTATTGTGTTTTTTTTTTACTTTAAGATTTAAACGTAAGTTGGTGAAAAGCCAAATTCAATTTATATATTAAATATTGGGTTAAGGACATAACGCGTATTACCACTATACGTCACCCACTTAAGTAATATATTTTTTATTGTCTTTTCTATGGGTTTCTTTTTCAGGTACAAACCTTTTTATGTTTTGCTCGACTTCTAGTTCCCCATAGAAACCCCAATTCCACAGAAAACACCATTACCAGACTACTCTTATTAAATTCATAAGATTATGCATTTTTAGAATTAGTAGAATTGCCTATTCCACAGTTTGAACTGAATAAAAACATTTAATGTATTTGTAGTTATTTAATACTATGCTCTTAATTAAAAGTTTAAATCATGAAATGGTAGACTAAAGCTTAAAATGCGATGTAAGACATGACTTGAAGAATAATAATTAATTTTAGCTAAGGAAACTGTAGAAATACTGTAGCACATGCAGAACTTGTGTAAATATGTTAATATTTAATTTTAAATACTTTATATTTGAAAAGTTAAACTGTACCTAAAATTTTAATAAAACGGATCAAAACTAGTAAAATACCTAATACAATAAAAATAATTTATTGTACTTAAGAAAACTGTACCGATACTTTAGGAGCATGAATCATATATATTTCATGAGGCTTTTTTACAATTTTATTTTACTGAAAACAAGTTTTTCTTTCAATAAAATATACAAAAATATCCCCCTGCTCTTGGTATCTAAGGAAATGGGGATAAACTGAGGGCTTAATTTGAAACGAGATATTTGAGCTCCTTTTCCTGCATAAAGTAAAGTTAAGGTCCCTACATCGTGTGGAAGAGCTCAAATTTTAAAGAGTATATTTCTTTCAAATCCTTAAGCTATTTGTTTTTATAATTTTTTTGAAGTGATAAGTTTTTTTTTCAACCCAACAGTCAATGAAAAATCATTTTTCTATGATGGTAGTCGTAGTTACACTGATTTATTATTATTGTTTCATTATTAATTCAAAATAGGAAATATCTGTACTGTGGTATAATAGCAAGATGGGAGGAATACCTTGTTGTACTTAGTTCACAGAATATACAAAATGAAAACTTTCTGAGAATCGTTCATCAGAGAGGTGTAATTTCAGTCATTTTCTTAGTATAAAAATATTTTATTTTATTTTTAAAATCAGACACTTAAAACTCTTTAAAGAGATATCACCCTATCACCATTAAAGGATTATTACCATTAGAAACGTTTTCCAAGCAATGCAAAATAATGTAATATTTTGATAAAAAGCTCTTATATTATATTTTGCATAACATTAAAGCTACGTCTTTTGCAATTTAACATATTTTAAAAAGCACTATACAGCAGAAAATTTCCGACAACACAACTGATATTTTAAGTCTGAAAAACTACAATAATTTAAAATTTCATCTGTTTTTATAGTATTACGGACTGATTTTCTACCCAGATTTGAAAGTGAATACTAAGGGATGCCCAATACAAATGTTACATTAATTTGAAAGTGAAATGATATGAGAAACACAAACATGCAAACATAATATTATTTTATATCTGTTTAATTGGATTTACTGTTTTAGTATCATATAAAATGTAACTTTTATTGTTGATTTCTATCAGTGAGAAACGTAAAGTATAAATTTATCAATTTTAAAAATATTTTACAAATTTTAATCTTTTGTGTGCTGCAAGAAAGATTTATTTTCATAAATAGCAAATTTCCTTGTCTCTAAATAGCAAATTTTTATTTTTTTTATATTTTTATTTAGTATATTTACACTGATAAATAATTTACATCATAAGCTTGTAAAATGGGAAATGATATATACCCATATATATTTATACATATATATATAATATATATATATATATATATATATATATATATATATATATATATATATATATATATATATATATATATATATATATATATATAATATATATATATATATATATATATATATACATATATATATATATATATATATATATATATATATATATATATATATATATATATATATATATATATATATACATATATATATATATATATATATATATATATATATATTATATATATATATATATATATATATATATTATATATATATATATATATATATATATATATATATTATATATATATATATATATATATATATATATATATATATATATATATATATATATACATCATATATAATATATATATATATATATATATATATAATATATCATATATATATATATATATATATATATATATATACATATATATATATATATATATATATATATATATATATATATATATATATATATATATATATACAATTTATATATTCAATTTGAGAAATTCTAAAATATTTCTAATCTTAAACTTTTCTGATGCAAATACCGATGAATTTGCTATTTAAATTAAATTTAATCTACAGAATTAAAGGAGAAACTTAATACTTTTCTGTTATATTTATTGATTCCAAGGTAAAAATAATGTTTTAAAACGTTGGTTGCATTGTATTTTAAAGGTTTTCATTTTTCTGTCCAACTATAAAAACACATTTTGAATAACTTTTTTTTCTCGTTTTATTACTCCGAAGGGATCTTTATAGCGTGCTACATCTGATATAACAATAAAAAAATTGATTTCATATGTTTCTGTACTTAAACTAATTTTTTGTAAATATTTTATCTACCAAATAAAATCGATCTGACAAAAAACTTTTTACCAAACCCAGGGACAAACGAAAGTAGTTAAGTTTCTTTCGTTTTGATAATCATTATTCTATTCGAAAATTGCGCGTATACTTAAAAAATTATAGAAGACATGAACTTTTATTGAATTAAATCAAATAAATTAAGTAGAAAGCACAACTTTACATACATTAATATAAAACAATTCAAATAATGAATAACAAAAAATTAATCATCTGTTATAAACTTCAAAAGCCTTTTGTATTTTTTTTTTCATTATAAAATGCATCCTAGAAGAATTATTTTTTTAGCTCTTTCTTTTTTTCTCTTCCCCTTCCCTAGCAAACAAACTTAGAAAAATCACTTCAGAAGATCTTAAAGGCTCCTTCAAGATCCAATTGAAGCACATAAATTCCAGCAATTGATGTTTTTTTCAGCACAGTTCGGTAAAAAAAAATTTTGTAGAAATGGCCTTCGGTTCCGAAAGGCCATTTCCGGAATATAGGAAATAAAATTATAGAGTATTCGGAATATTAACAGACAAGAGTGTATTGAGTATTATATATTAAATATAAATTTGGTGAGCTGGAAAGAAAAATTCAATTTTCAGTGAAAGATTTTTGTTACAATAACTAAGTGTCGTTTTCTATTTGAAGGCTCACTATACTAGCATTTGGCAAGATTTACTGATTTTTATAATCTTAATGTAAACAATTTAAGTGTTAAAGTTGAAGAAAATTTTGAAGAGCTGGGAGATTAAAAATATTTCCTTAGAAATATTAAACTTTCTAAAAAATTAAGAACAGCTCTTAATTTGGCATATAGCGATGTTTTGTATATCCAAGAGTAATGTAATATAATAATTTATTGCCTATGCCTGCGTCAGTATACTTACAAACCTCGATAAATACTTACTGTTTCTTTCCTAATATTTCACTTCTTCATTCTAAAGCATATTGTCTTTTCAATGTTCGTTTAATCCAAATTAATACCTAAATCATGGATTGGGATATTGGTTTTTAGCAAACTCGGAACTTCCATGCTCTAACAAAATGTATCAAGTTCTTTGTGAATTTTCTATCATTTCTATATTTTGAATCATTTCACAATCTCGATTTAAAAATTATATCCTAAATTAACTCTTCTATCACTGTTTTGAATATATCAGATATAAAACATGTGGAATTGTTGTTTTTGCTCGGTGATCTCAAAGATACTTTTGCTGATTGTTAGTTTCTTGCAACACTATAAATCATACCATTCAAAATAGGATCTCTATTTTTCATAGCAAATTTTCATTCACTCTTTGATCGCATGGACATGATTGTTAAAAAATTAAATATTGGGATGTTTTATATTTGGAAAGTGCGGAGGTTGGCAGTAAAAGGCCATTTCCGGAATATAGGAAATAAAATAAGTGAGTATTCAGAATATTAACAGACAGGAGTGTATTGAGTATTTTATACTAAATATAAATTTAGTGAACTAGAAAAAAATTCAATTTTCGGTGAAAGAGTTCTGCTGAAACACTAAGTTTCGTTTCCTATTTGAAGTCTCACCATAGTGGCAGTTGGCAAGATTTACTGAATTTTATAATCTTAATATAAAAAAATTACGTTTTAAAGTTGAAGAAAATTTTGAAGAGCTGGGAGATTAGTTTCCTTTCAAACCTTCTAAAAATGAGTTGAGTTCATAGTTTGACATATAGTGATATCTTTATATCAAAAGCAATGTAATATAAGAATCTCTTGCCTATGAAAGCGTCTGTATACAAACCTTGATAAATACATACTGTTACGTTCCTAATATTCAACTCCTTCATTCTAAAACATATTCTCTTTTCAATGTATGTTTTACCGAAATTAATACATCAGCCATGGATTGGAATAGTGGTTCTTTTTTAGCAAACTCGGAACTTCCATGCTGTAACAAAATGTATCAGGTTCTTTGTGAATTTTGTACCATTTCTATTTTTTGAACCATTTTACAATCTAAATTTAAAACTTAAAGCCTAAATTAACTCTTCGATCATGATGTTGAATATATTAGATGTAAAACATGCGAAAATTGTTGTTTTTACTGTATGATCTCAACGATGCTTTTGCTGATTGTTAGATTTTTGCAACACAGTAAATCCCACCATTGAAAATAAGATCTAATGGTTATTTTTCATAGCAAATTTTCAATTACTCTATGATCCTATGTGCAGGATTAAAAAAAAACAAATATTGGAATGTATTATGTTTGGAGAGTTCAGAGGCTAGTAGTAAAATCGCTAAAATGTAAAAGAGAGGATCAATGAGTAGGTTCACAAGTCCAATACTCTTTGAATTTCGAATGTGATAAAGACATCAATAGTGTACGGTAATTCTAATTCATTCAGTTTGCAAAGTTCGCACCACCTGCCAAATACAGCGTTATATTAAAAGCCAAACCAACGTTACCTTATATTGGTTGATATAGATACAAAGTTCCTTCCTGGACCTGACCGCTTCAATTCTGAATACCATCAGTGAAGTGGTTAACTTTTTGTTGTATAAGATTAACACACACAGTGATTTCTTTTAGAATGTTACCTTCTATAAGTTTATGGATAACATGCAGTCCGTTTGCATGTCTCAGATTGCTCATGCATGTCTCAGATCAGAGTTTGTAACCGATGGAAAAATGATGGATAAGCCGAACTTCCTACAGCTCGAGGACTCTTCGAAATAGTTTTCTGTTTTATCCTTACATAAATGAGTATCTAGGAAGCCAACAATTCACTTCAGACGAGCAGGTGAATCAGTTAGCAACAACATGGTTAAACACTGAAGGCGAGGATATTTACCAGTAGGGAATATTAAATTAGAGACATAAAATTGCCTAAACTAGTACGGCGTACGTGCCTAAGTTTAATCAAATGTATATAGTATTATCATTTGTTTGTAGTTGTTGATTGAAACAGAGTAAACATGTTTCACGGCAGGTTATGTGACTTTCCTTTTTCATCACCCGTCGTTTCAAACAGTTTCGTTGAACTATGGCCGATTGGTTAAGGTGCTAGTCTTCGGTACTGGGGTTTGTGGGTTCGAATCCCACAGTGGCATGGATGTTCGTAGCCGTTCGGAATCGGCTTTAAGCTGTAGGTCCCGGTCTCTTTAGCCCTCGTGTTGCAAAAAGTAGACCATAGAACTCCTTATCGCACTTCAAACAGTTTCTTTGTGTAAAAATTTTATAAAAAAACAATATATAATAGTTTTTTAAAAATAAGGAATAAAATAACCTAAGAACATAATTGTAGGTAAGAGAACTTATATTTTGTACTTTCTGTATAGTAGCTGCAATAAATAGCATAATTATTTTTTTCTAAAGAATTATTGTACTAAATATTTTGTTTTACTAAAGATAATCTAAGTAATGAAACAATATTTGTTTTATTATGTATCCCAATAATTTTAGTTCGGAGAAAAACTTGTATTCTTAAAGTTTTCAGATGTTTCAGAAGCAAAAATTTTCAAAGATTCTCTTTTAAACGGAATTAAAGTATTTAAGAAATTATTTGCTATATGTTTAAAAGTTTCATTGTACATTGCGGTAAAATAGATATCGCTATGAAGCATTTTCTGTTTGACAAAAAAGAAAAAAATTATAAAAAATGATTTTTAGCAAGCATCTGTTAGAATCTTTGCCACTTTCATCTCTTCAAATAAAAGAGATTTCTAAAAGCTTTTAGTTGGAATCGAAAATTCCTTAGATGAATCAATAAATAAAAATGGGATAAAGTCTGCAGCTATTTTTTTTAATTAAAAAAATTTGAAATTTTTACAATAATACGAATTATTTCTTTCTGATTTGGGAAAAATAATTCATTACAGGACAGCATTTCTCTAGATTCAGTTTTGCTTTTTAATTTTTAAATTAGCGTTGCTTTTTTAATATACAAAATATTCCATCTACCACTGAAGCACTCTTCAACATTTAATTTTACTGAATTATTAAATGGATGATGGGTTAGAGCAACTGAAAATATTTCAAATGTCTGAAGACTTTCTAGACGTTTATGGAAGTCTTCATGAAGAGGATAAATTCTTAATGATCATAGCTAACATCCGCAATTAAACGGGAACAATTTATTTCTCTCATCTAAGAAGGCGGAACTTATGAAGTAAAATATTCATAAGCGTAAAATTCTGCTTTTAATTTAAAGCTTTATAAGTCTCGCATAAATTATTGTTTGTCATCCGACTATTTCTGAATGATGCCAACATAGTTTTGTACTTTGGAATCTAGATGTAATTTTGTATTGTAAATATTTATTTCGTTATATCTTGCTGTAATTCGAAAAGAGTAAAGCAATATAATATATTTATCTTGTTTTTTCGCTGACTCAGCTTTTAAGGTCATACGGCAGTAAACTTGATGTCCAATCACCACAACAGCGACCTATGACGTCTACCTAGCTGCTAATGACCTACGAAAGGTCGTCATGGTCTGATTTTAATGTGGTGCAACCCAGTAAGGTACACTACAGAGGTAAAGGTTTAGACTACCAGGAAGAACGCCGAGGAAAGATCATGAGGTGCGGGCTTCACCGGGATCATGAAGCCCGTACATACCTAAAGAAGGTATGCTCCTGGGGGAAAACAACACACTAAATGCAATCATTTGTGAGAAGTTTAATTTGCTTTTAACTGAAATGGTTAAAAGTGCTTTGTTGTTAAATATGTTTTAAAATTTTTGCAGTACATAATTTGTTATTACTTAATTGTTTATATTTTCAGGTTTCATATATACCTCAATAACATAAGCATTCAAAAATAATGTTTGAAAATATTTAATTTCAAAATATCTTGATTTTTAATACCAAACAATTTGAGACAGTGGTAAAAAAATTAAACTCTTAAAATGAGAAAAGGTTAGAGATTCATTTTAAAATGTATATATCAAAAGTATAAATAAAAAATCAGATAATTGAATGAAAGATATTTTTTTATTCTTCTCAATTTTAACATTTTGCCACTGGACAACCGTAACTGAGAAAAAATTTGTGGACTGTGTTGAATAAGGGACACGAAATAGTAGTTTTACCATTAAACCTTTATTCGGACAACGCTACAAACCACTTTGAACATTACAAGGTCACATCACTAATGTCTTTCTCCCGCGCTTTGACACAACCTGTAGATTAACCTTGACCTTCCTTGTTAACAGAGGAGTTGAGCAGTTACAAGGTGTGAAAAGACAGCTGCCTGGTTGAAGAGAGGAATCCGTTGAGATGAATTTTAGGGATTACAACTAAATATAACGCCCCCCTTGAAATCCAAGGAGGAGTTTCAAAATTTCACTTACATGATTCACACTGGAAATTTAACAGATGAAAATTAATAAATGTGAATAATAAGAAAAAATACATTCAATAGATGAATATATGACCTGTATATGCTAATTATTAAAGGGTAGATTAAAAAACTTTATTTACATATCGTTTTACTTCTCTTTCTTTTTATAAAGACATTTTCAAAAAGCCTCTTCAAAGAATTAGCTTTGTTTTTAAGCATTAACTGTGTTAAATCTAAGTTCCCTATAAGCGCTAACTTTATATTTTGGGGGAAGCGAATCCTTACCCTGACCCATCTCGAAGGCATGCAGCAGCATGGATACTGAAGACCAGAAGTCAGGACAGTAATCATAATACCTATTGAGCTACTTCTTACTACGAGAGTTCCATTATGGTCCGAGTTATTGTTGTCAGACCCGATAATGAGCAAACACTGCAAAGGTAAGCTGGTCTATCAGGAATAACTGAAGACTCAGATCACTCAGATAAAGGTGGAGAACACAGTTTGCACCCAGGTGGGTGCAAACCGTGTATACCTAAAGGAGGTATACCCCTGATGTTTTCTCTCATTTATCACGATCCAGAGGACACACACGGTTCCAGCTCGTGGCCGCGGGAGGGAAAGTCATTGTACCACTAAATTGGGGGTTAAAAAAATATTCCCAAGTGTAAAGGTTATGTTAATATAATGGATTAAACAGCACTTTATAAATAAAAAAAATCTTTGAAAATTAATTTTCCTTTGAAACACCTTTTGCTACATTATCCCTTTTGAAAATGCTTTGGTACTATTTAAGGAGTCATATTTCTCATGCTCGATTCCTTTGCAAAATGTACCGAGCATATTTTGTGAGCTCAAATGGGCCCTAATGAGCAACTCATTAGTCCATAAATGGTCCTTTAGGATAAAATCATCCACATTTTATTTTATTTTTTCGTCTGTTGTGTATGTGGAAGTTCCAAATGGACATGAGCAATATTTCATGTCTTCTCACCAGTATATAAACATTTAAACTACTCTAAAAACCAAAGAGTATGTTAAACTTTCATTATATATATATATATATATATATATATATATATATATATATATATATATATATATATATATATATATATATATATATATATATATATATATATATATATATATATATATATATATATATATATATATATATATATTATATATATATATATATATATATATATTTCCCTATAAGCGCTAACTTTATATTTTGGTGGAAGCGAATCCTTACTCTGACCCATCTCGAAGGCATGCAGCAGCATGGATACTGAAGACCAGAAGTCAGGACAGTAATCATGATACCTATTGAGCTAATTCTTACTACGAGAGTTCCATTATGGTCCAGTTATTGTTGTCAGACCCGATAATGAGCAAACACTGCAAAGGTAAGCTGGTCTATCAGGAATAACTGAAGACTCAGATCACTCAGATAAAGGTGGAGAACACAGTTTGCACCCAGGTGGGTGCAAACCGTGTATACCTAAAGGAGGTATACCCCTGATGTTGTCTCTCATTTATCACGACCCAGAGGACACACACGGTTCCAGCTCGTGGCCGCGGGAGGGAAAGTCATTGTACCACTAAATTTGGGGTTATAAAAATATTCACAAGTGTAAAGGTTTATATTAATATAATGGATTCTACAGCATTTTATAAAATAAAAAAAATCTTTGAAAATTAATTTTCCTTTGAAACACCTTTTGCTACATTATCCCTTTTGAAAATGCTTTGGTACTATTTAAGGAGTCATATTTCTCATGCTCGATTCCTTTGCAAAATGTACCGAGCATATTTTGTGAGCTCAAATGGGCCCTAATGAGCAACTCATTAGTCCATAAATGGTCCTTTAGGATAAAATCATCCACATTTTATTTTATTTTTTCGTCTGTTGTGTATGTGGAAGTTCCAAATGGACATGAGCAATATTTCATGTCTTCTCACCAGTATATAAACATTTAAACTACTCTAAAAACCAAAGAGTATGTTAAACTTTCATTATATATATATATATATATATATATATATATATATATATATATATATATATATTGCTGAAAGAAAAATTGAGATATCAAGAGTCGTCTTTGCATGCCAATTTTCCTTGTCCTGCTGAACTTATTAATTTTCTAACTCTTAATTTAAAACTAAATATCAAATATACACACATCAGAGTAAATTTTCTTTTGTAGAAACATGGGATTTATAAGTGTTGTATATCACCGTCAGTAACGTTTTATAGATTAAAATATATATTTAAAAACTTTTCCTATTTGATTTCTTGTTTTTATTATTCAGTATCAAGTAGAAAATTGTACTTTACTTACACAAACAAGATAATAAGAAATTCCAACAATAAATAAAAGAAACGAATGGAAGTCTGAAATTTTCAATCGTTGAAAATCATAAATTTTTAAATATATACTGATCTCAAGTTATTGAAAAAGAAACAACCAGATTACAATGAGTTTTGTGATTATTTAAATAAGTATTTCAGATTGTTATATTGTAATTAAACCATACTTCATAAAATATTTTTAGTATAAATTTATATAACTCACTTAAAATACTTAAATGGATCAATAAGTGACATTGTTAGTACATCATTCATAATTAATATATTGGTATTCACCACAGAAAATTTATATTTGTATAGCAATTTATTTTTATAAACAAAATTATAAAAGCGCAAATAACAAAAAATTATATAGATATTAGTAATTTAAGATTTTGTAAGATATAAATATTTTTTAAAACATTTTTGAAGGTCATATTAACATACAAATAGTGTACACAATAAATATATATATATATATATTTTTATATATATATATTATATATATATATATATATATATATTTATATTTATATATATATATATTATATATATTATATTATATAAATATAGATATATATATATATATATTTATAATATTTATATATATATATATATATATATTATATTTATATATACATATATATATATACATATTATATTTATATATATATATATATATATATATATATATATTATATAAAATATATATATACATATATATATACATATATAATATATACACAAATATATATATATAACATATATATAAATATATATATATATATATATATTATATATATATATATAATATATATATATATATATATATATATATATATATATATACAGTCTAATTACAGTCAAATATGTCTGAGCACTATCTCTATGAATATGTGTGTATACATATATATATACACACACATACAGTACTTAGTCTAGTTAGCAATGAATGCAGTAGTAAATATCCTTTTCCATATCAGTGTTCTATGTTCTCTAATATTTCTAGAGACATTCTATATTAACTGGATCATTAAGATCATTTAGAGCTCTTAGAGCTATTTGTGCCAATTTACATGACATATTTCAATTAAGATTATATTCAGTTTTGAAGTGCCTTATGTTATAAAGGGGGAATATCTATAAAGTGTTTGTAAAGACAAGATACATTCATAAGTATTTATTTAAATTCTAAATTCTAAAATTTATTCAATGAAGACATTTTAGCTTAATTGTACAATAAGCAATATTCTCAATAATACAAAGAGTTTTATTTTATTTTTGATCGATGGTAAATGCTTGAGTATAATGTTAATTAATCCCTTTATTACTACATAATTTATTCTTCAATATGAAATATTTTTATAGTTATTTTGCATTAGAATTCAATACATGTTTTCTGTGCATATTTAATAATTTTAATGTATCATCATTATTAGTTTATTTTATTTTCCTCGATTACAACATTTTCTAATTATAGTTAATAATTTTGTAATCGATCATTATTTTTATTTTTATTTTCATTACTGATAAATGCTTGAGTATAATGTTTAATAATCCATCGATTATGAAATACTTTATTCATCAATATCATAAATTTTTATCTTTATTTTTCATTAATTAAAAATAATCGCTAATACAATTGTTTTAGAATCGTCTTTGCATCGAAATGTTCTTTTAGTTTTGAAACCTAAATGATGTTTTGTGTACAGGTGTATTTTTAGAACAATTCCAGATGAGTTCATCGTTTATATACTTTGCTTGTTTATGTTGTTATATGTTTTAATCATTACATTCTAAAAATGTTTAAATTATACAAATAAAATGCGTAAACACTTCACTCTATGGGGAACTTTCTGAAAAACTTATCTATGAAATACGAAGCCTCAGAGAGAAAGTTTGATATCGTCTCAAAATTTTAATGAAATTTCAAAGCTTGTCTAAATAATGGGATTAGCATTATGTGAAATTGGAAGATATAAAAATATATGAATACAAGTAATAAAAGGCTTCGAATGAGTAAAAAATATGTTGATTATCCAATGATGTCATTCGATAAAGCGCATGCAGTAATGAAAATTCTAAAATGCTAATACATTTCCTTTGAATTAAAGTATTTGAAAGAGATATCGATGAACTTTGGAACTTTAGCAGAAAAGAACAAACACTCGAATTCTTTGAGTTACTGCCAGAAAGATTAAATTAAAAATGTTATAAATAGCCAGAGAAATCTAGAATAATATAAAATAATCAAATTTAAAACTATCTAATAATGAAAAAAACTTGTTTTATCTTATAAAAATTCTTTTTCTTTACATATGTGTTTTATAACATCATTCATGTCTCAGAATAGAAATAAATAGTAATTTAGTTAAATCGAAATGCAATTTTTGTTCATATCTTGAAAGGGATGTGCATTAAACGTATATCATTAAAGTATGTTTGACTTTCCTTATTTATAATATTTAATTGATTCTAAATAATTTTGCTATTGCATTTTTAGAAAAATTCCTTTTAAGACGTAAGTTTGTTTGATTATCTTTTATAATAATTAATGGATTGAACATACATGTCTTTATTGTACGTGATTAAGAATACAGTTAACCATACGTAATTTGTGCTGAAACTAATTAGTAGATTAAAGAATATTGTTGGGAAAAATAATTGATCTACGTTGAATGAGAAATACGATGCATACTGAATAAATGTGTAGGAATAAAATCTTATTATGTAATTGTTTTTCCTAAAATCCTAACATGCACATTTTGTACAAATACTATATATAGCAAATGTTAGAGAATCAACAGTATTGTGCAACAAGGTAGAAATTCGAGATTTTAGTTTGGAACTTTTAAAGTCATTGTAACTTACGAAACAAATACTTAAACTACAGCATTTGTCCATTAGACAGTAGAAAAATTTGTTTGAGCGGAAGAATAGTTTATCGTTCCACATGTCTAGATATTTCTGTAACCTTTAATCAAAGGCAATAAAATATTAACTAATTATTTTTATAAACAATCTATTTTTCTTTATTGTATTTCCTCTTATTAACAAGAGATTTAAATAAAGAAAATCACGAAGATGTATGGAATATTTTTGTTTCAATTTTAAAGCTGCTCTTAGATATTTAGGCATTTAGGTAAAGAGTTTGTTATCACACCTTTCATCTATATTAACATGTGAACTATTCCATTGTTTAGTGCTAAAGTCGGAACAAAAACGATAAATCAAAATGATAATTCATAAAAAAGTAAATGTATTTGGAGGACAAGCGAAACAAAATGATGCCATTTTGGTGACTTTATTATGTAGATAATGCATTGAGTTCTGAAGTAGAAAGTTTTTTGAAAACTTTATAAAAGGTCAAATGGTCATATTGGGCTGAAAGCATAAAAGTAAAGAAAAAATACCGTTTACAGACATTCTGGAATAAGATATTAATACGTCCACCAAAGTTGCACAATTCCTGTCATACTCTTCACAACAATATCTATCAACTGATGGCAGTTTATCGCATTCCTCTGTAAACATCTAAACACGGATGCGGTAGTCATCCTTTATTGGTGAGCACTATCAACCAACATGAATCTTTTCAAAAGCATTTCAAACATTTATAATATCATTCCGGTCTAGAACGTGAAATAACAATCCGAGAAGTAATATATCCTTATTCTGTAAACATCTAAACACGGATGCGGTAGTCATCCTTTATTGGTGAGCACTATCAACCAACATGAATCTTTTCAAAAGCATTTCAAACATTTATAATATCATTCCGGTCTAGAACGTGAAATAACAATCCGAGAAGTAAAATATCCTTATTCTCTAGACACTCCTAGACAGGAATTCTCAAAGACTTGTTCCTTTTTTCAATGAAAAAAATTTCGTAATAGAACAAATAAGCATGTGAACATGAGGATACAGAAATCTTTAATGGATTTTGACTAGTTATAGTCACTTACGGAAGTATATAAATCAACGAAAGGCTACTATGATTGCAGTCCATGAAATGAAATTACAAAAAGAGACATGGATTCTTTTCTTTAATGCCAGTCCCACCCTCATTGTCCCCCATAATCAAATGAGAGACCTAGATACATTTAAGAATAATTCACAAGAACTGTAGTTTTCCGTTCTATTGTGATGCTGAAGACATAATTGCAAACGAACGGTACACATTGAGACTGTTGACATAAGGTCTTCCTTGATACAAATGTTTTGTTACAAAATTAAAGAAATAAGACTGACTGTAAAAACATCAATGTGATGTGATTTCTTAGTAGCTTTGATGCACCGGTGCCTTTTCATAGATATCACTACGTACCGAAATACTGCAATTGTCATAATGCTAATATAACCTACCCCGTTTGGTTATACATTCCATTAATTCAAAATAACTTCCATACCCTTAAAACAGCAATGTAGCTGATATAGATCGGGAAAGTAAAAGTAAAGTATATTTTACTTTTCCGTTATTCCGCAGAGCCGCTTCTAGGACAGAACACCACACCGACTATATAACTGTGTCTATCCCTGAAGTATATATTCTTAGTATACACATATCTCATTCATAGTATACACCTAATATGAATGCGACGAGAGAGCGTGTCAGAGCTATCAGGGTCATCTAGAGCCGATCAATTCCGGTATTTGGAGCCGGGGGTCCGGCAACAAATGTACTATCTAGATTATCCTCAAAGAGCCTGTGCTCCTTAAGTTTCAAAGTCTGTGCCCCTCGCCTATGGTAAGTAACAAGGTTTTTGATTGCACGAACGACAAGCGGATTATGTTTGATTCTTCAAAATGTTAAGAAGTCAACTCAGAAGTTTGTAAAAAGCATCATCTCATTAATTCGATTTAAAATAATCCTTAAGCCATAGTTCAGAATGTACTCCCGAATGTACGGCCATCTGATGTTGTAGCAGATATCTTACCAAATCTGATGGAAGATACAACGAGTGAGTCGTTAAGACCATTGTTTCATTCGAAAGCTTTCTTTTTGAAACATTGATAATTGGTGCTGGTATTATATTCTCCGGCACTAAGGTGTGTGAGAAATGGAAACTTCTCCTAAATAACAGATTTTGTAAAGTCCGTGTGAAGGTTATAAAAGCCGAGTTTCAAATGCAATGGTTTTGGAAACATTGTTAAGTACTGCACCTGATAGTTTATCTATTGCGAAGGATATAAGAATTGGTTTCGGTACAGGAACTGTGTATAGGTGATTTCCGAGCATGGAAAGTATTTTCTGTAAACCATACGTTGTAGGCATGTACTTGCCTAGCACGAAAGTAGGAGGTCGGCGGTATGTTAATTCTACATGGTTTTTATCAGAGAATCTGTGAGCTGCTGAATCTGCAAATTCCTACTGAGCACTGTTTATCATGGAAAGCGAAATCATTTGCATTTTCAAATGCTCCGTACAATTTTAAATTTTAAAAAGACAGATGCGAATCATCTTCAGAAAGATACACCGACCTATTAATATTGATTCTCTACCTATCTTCTCTGTAGATTTTAATGCTATATCCACCCATCTAGAGACGTGACATTATCGAATTAGAGAATTAGACATAAAGTCATGAAATGAAAAATTGAAAAACGTCTCATCATTCTAAAACCGTTATAAAACTCAGTTCCGAAAAGTTCCTCGAATATTCTTGAAAAAAGTTCAATTTTCAGAAACTGAAGTCCCGTTACCTAAAATGGACTCGATGTGACAGTTCTCGAACTCATTTAGACCAGAAATCTAGAAATGCTCAAAGAAGTTATGGTTAGCTATCAGGAGATGAGACAATTCCCAGACTCAGAAGAAGAATGGTAAGGTCGTAATAACATCCAGACATGGTAGGGTCATTCATTCAGTCATTCATATAAAACCTTTAATTAGTTCTTAAAGGGAATTCATTGATAATATAATGTACAAACAGCTAGAGTACTTTGTTGAAAAGATAGAATTCATGAGTGAAGAATCATGAGGTAGAATTTTGAAAGGACAGGTGTGCGCTCGTCGCACTGTAAATGGCAAATGTCTCTACTTCATTTATTCGAATACTCAATCTGTAAACCTCTTGCTAAGATGATTAGTTTGCTAACATGTTTAGTATTTTTCACATATTGCTATGCTGGTGCTCAATATTTGAAAGTTTATTGTTAACAAAATTCAACTTCTCAATGTTTAGACTTGAATTAAACGTGCAATCACAAGAACTCACTCACTCACACACACACACATATATATATATATTATATATATATATATATATATATATATATATATATATATATATATATATATATATATATATATATATATATATATATATATATATATATATATATATATATATATATATATATATATATATATATATATATATATATATATATATATATATATATATATATATATATATATATATATATATATATGTGTGTGTGTGTGTGTGTGTGTGTGTGTAAAAAACATTTCCACTAATCGCATTCATTATGAAGCCCCTATTGCTTTTACTTGCCCGCGCTACTGAGCAAAGGATGTATAATCACCTTACATTAATAACGATGCAGTGGGCACACATTGAAGAGAAAGGCAGAGCACTAATTAAAATATTGTTTTTGAGCTACTAAAAATGTCAACTTTACTAGTGAATGACAGACAAGAGAGAAATATAAAAATCATTCTACTCGAACAGAGGTGCACACAAGAGCGAACACAGAAATAATTATCCCAAGAGACAAAAACCTTAGTCAGCTAATTAAACTGTTAAGATCAGAAGAAACGTGGAGCCATTTGCCAGCGACAGCTGGAAAACGTGTTGAATACACAGAAAATTTATATCTATAAGACAGAAAGCTTTGGGAAATGTATCGAAAGAATTTTAAATCGAAGACACTCCTTTCATTAAGACAATTAGAAAATGAGAAAAAGATTTTAAGGAATTAAAATGGAAGAGATAATGTTTTTGAGGAAATATTACAGTTAAACAATTTTCATGTATTACATACACACATACACACACACACAACACACATATATATATATATATATATATATATATATATATATATATATAATAGAAAATCATCCATTTTTAGATTCTCTGAGATAAATTTATTTTATCCGCTTAATTTCAGAATAATACTATATCTTACCTTGCAGAATATATTATGGATATGAATTTATACTTAAATTCAAATTGGATTTCGGGCAAAAAATTAAAGAAAACTCTTGCCCTTAGGGAAAAATAAATTGAATCTTGGACAAAAGAAAACCTTAAACAATATTAAAATTGACAAACAACAAGTAATACAATTTCTTAGACACATCACATGTCAGTTTTGATGATTTTTCTAAATCCACTTTTCTGTTATCTTAAAATAACAGACGTATATAGATCTGATATTTTCTTAGGTTTTTATCAAAAATATTTTGTGCCGAGCGTTGTTAATAGTACAGAATTATCTAAAGTTAGGTATTACTTAAGGATGTACGTGATGTGTCACAGTAATATGATACTTCATATATTTATCATGCAATGGTAGTTGAGAAATGTCATTACTTGAATATTTTTCCTGCTATTTCTGTAAGTACAAATTGCATAAAAGAGATTATTCAATTATGTATGCTAGTTATCCTCAAGTGATCTAGTGTTATACATAGCACAATGTCACTGTGCTAATTTATGGTAATAGCTAGCGGCCTTCCCTAAAATGATTAGTTTGAACTAACAATAATATAATTTAATTTCTCTCAAGGTATAAGTTGTTTTCTACGTACTTAATTAGAAACCGTGCTTAATAACATATATTTCAGTATATACTGAGAAAAATATTTCCATCAAAATATATGTATATAGTTATATATATATATGTATGTATATATATGTATGTATATATATATATATATATATATATATATATATATATATATATATATATATATATATATATATATATATATATATATATATATATATATATATATATATATATATATATATATATATATATATATATATATATATATATATATATATATATTTATATATATATATATATATATATATATATATGTATATATATACGTATATATTATATATATATATGTATATATATATATATATATATATATATATATATATGTATATATATATATATATATATATATATATATATATATATATATATATATATATATATATATATATATTATATATATATATATATATATATATATATATATATATATATATATATATATATATATATATATATATATATATATATATATATATATATATATATATATATATATATATATATATATATATATATATATATATATATATATATATATATATATATATATATATATATATATATATATATATATATATATATATATATATATATATATATATATATATATATATATATATGTATATATATATGTATATATATATATATATATATATATATATATATATATATATATATATATATATATATATATATATATATATATATATATATATATATATATATATATATATATATATATATTTATATATATATATATATATATATATATATATATGTATGTATATATATATATATATATATGTATATATATATATACGTATATATTTTGCTAACAGTTTATTGTAGATTAGAACTTAACATTACAAAGCAAATATATTACTATCAATAGAGAATTAATGACTACTCACATTTAAGATTTTAACACAGAAAAATAGATAAGAATAACATGAACCAGGGGTATACATAGAACATAAACATAATCAAATGGAATTATTTGTATATGGATTGGATCATCGTTGGGAAAATGAAAACCCAATAAGATTTATGATTAAAGGTATTAAGAATTTACTTACTACAATGACTTTGAATATATTCACTCCAAACGTCTTCCAAACCATCCACTTTAAAGAAACCAAGAAAAAACAAAGTATATAGGTTCGTAGCCGATTTAATACTCTCCGCTTTCTAAGCGAACACTATTATTTTTCCTTTTTTTTCAGATGGCGCTAAGCTCAACGGTAGCAAAATAAACACACTTTACAAAACTATTAAGCAATTGCTGCCAGTGATCCAGTATCATGGCTGCTGGACGGAACAACCGTAAACATTGTAGGTATATCAGTATTTAAACGGAATCACATTCTTCATTAGTAGATTATTCTGTTTGTTGCATAATAAAAACAAAATCACCATTTGTTGTTGGCAAGTGTTAACCATGCGACAAGTTTGCTCACGTAATTTGTCGGTGAAAATATCCTAAAGATGAAGCGTATGGTAAAAATGCATTGTGCAACATATATGGAAACAATTTTGGTTCAGAAATTTGAGAGTTATAAAAGGTAATAAATTTCTAATGTAAAGAAGCCAAATTTTAATGAAGATTTCACTGTGAAGAGTTAAGTAGATAGAGGAAAAATTCATACCCGCTCGAGTTTAGATTTTGTTTTTCGTAAAGTAGACAATACCGTTAATACATTTTGTTCTAAAATGATGGTTTTTAAAACAATTATAGTTTTGATATGAATACATTGTTTGAAGTCGGATATTTTATGAAAGATGTCCCATCTATAGAAATATCTTTAATTCACTCAATAATCAGTAGTACTGTGCATTGTTTCTAAAAATGTGGCTGCTAAACTAATTTACCACATATACTTATGCTGGCAGGCACGAACTTCTAAGTAATTCAAAGTGCCACCAGTGTTTAGTTTGAACTAATATATTACTATAACTTTATCATATTTTGAAATTTAATTTTCTAACTGCAATAACATTTTAGGTCGCAAAATTTTTATTTTTTTACGATTCTTTATATTAATTCCTTTGATATTTTTGATTATATTAATTTGATTCATTAGGTATCGAAAAATAAATAATTAACATTATATTAATTTCCCTAGTTGTAATAATAATTTAACCTTTTGTATATTCTATTTAAATGTTCACATTATTTATGATCGATTTCATAAATTTTAACAACCATTTTTTTTATTTATTTAACTTATTCAAGGTATCAAAAATATTTATCGTCAGGGTAATTTACCTGTTCAAAAATCTTGCTTCTATTTCAGAAAAGATCTTATACTAATTTAAATGACTACTATGTTTATAATGTTTAGGTTATTTAGGTAATTTGAAAAATGAAAGGAATTTCAGCACTTTAATCTTTATAGCTTCTAGATGATTTGGAAAAAATCTAATTTCGAGAATTTAGCAGTGGTATAGCTATTGATGAACTTAATTGCTTCTATTTAGATGGTAGAACACCTGTTAACCAGTTTAATACGTGAATGGTTTTTATGCCATGTAAATTAGTGGTGGATACCATGCCTCTATCACCATGCCTCATCCATATAGGAATTTTGTATCTACTAAAACAATATGCAACATTTTAAACACTAATGGCTTAACTCATTACTAAGTGTTACTTGATCAATTTGTATTGAAACAAAATAATTTCCATACACATAAAATTAGCAAGAATAAAGTGATTGAAATGCTATTAGTAAAAATCATTTACTTTTTGATTTTGTAATATATATACTAATATTAATTTAAAATTAAATTTTTTAGTTTTGCTTAAGTATTTGTTGGCTTATCTAATATATTATTACAAATATATAATAGGAATGTGACGATATATTTAAGCCGATATAAAGTTAAATTGTACAATTTAGGGCGTTATTATATAAGGCGACTATTATTCTATACTATTTTGTATGTGAAATACTTCACTCATTAGTCCCTTTTGTAATACGTAGCTGTATTTAAAATGCTAAACCTGAAATAAATGTTAATAAAATAATGTTTAATGTATGCTTAAAAAGTCTAATAGAACTAAAGAATGATGTTCTATTAAATGAAATGAGTTTATTACTTCAAAATATAAATGAAATTTTATTTTTGATTAGTTTTGTATATAAATTGACATTTGGTTTCAAAAAATCCAATCATTTAATTCAAAATTTAGTGCCTAAAGTTAATTAAAATAGCGATGTAATAAAACAAAAGTAAACGATTGTAAACTATTAATAACTAAATAACTATTAAGACTAAATAATAATTAAAATATCTTAAATCCTAATTAAATTTAATGCCTTCAACAATTTATCTAAAGAATATATCTATTGCTCCTCAAAAGGCACATACAGCGTAATATACATTTATGATTCGTAAAGTATTAAATAAAACAACCTTAATAAAATTTCCTAATTCTTTACTTTTTTAATTGTCTAATAATCTACCGAAGAAATGTTACCGAAGAATATTTATATTGTTTCTAAAAACACATATATGTAGAAATGACATTTTAGAATGTATATAATATAACAGCCTTAAATTTTACAAAATTGTCCCTTAAAAATTAAACTGTTTTTATTTGATAATTACAGATAAATGTATTTTTTTAAAAAGTATGTTTCCTAAATTGAGCATAACGAAATACTCATATGAATATTTGTTTAAAAAATTAAATGTCTGCTATTGATAGCAACTGCAATGCATTTATAAGTTTTCCTTGATGAGTATTGTTATTCCACAGTTAGGCAAGTAAACGGAAAAGAGGAAAAGAAAATTAAACTTGACTGTCTGGAAGTATACTTCCTTCTTCTTCCATCGACTATCTGTAATTGTTAAATCAACTAACAGTTTCTTTTCACTCTAATTGCACAGCGAAATTAAAAGAATGGAAATTTATTCATTTAATCATCAGATAAGACACGTAAGTAGAACCAAAAAAATGAAACAAAACAGAATTAGCAGTCTTAGAAAAGCATCCAAATCTTTTCACATTAATTACACAAGTTTTTAAACTTTCAGCTTAATTTTTTCTTGTTTTGTTTCAGTTATTTTTATAAGCAGTCAACCAAAACATCATTCATGGGATTATTGTAGTAGAAGCAATTTTTATCTTCCCTTAAAGATTAAGATAAGCGTTCATAAATGATTTTCTGTCGATGAGTCTACTTAGTTCTTTGCGAAAAAAATGTAGTCCATGTGTCACTGAAGAATGTTCACTCATTTAAAAAGCTTATAAATACAAACTTTGACAAGTGAAAATGAAATAAAATTAGAAGCAGACAGATAAATTGTGTTAAATGTATTTCGAATTTAATATCGTTACAAGATAAAATAGTACGAATGTAAGAAATTTAGAATACAAGCGACAGAAAATACCACAGCAAATTATTATAATCAAGATGTAGCATCTAATTAAAAATTGCAAGTATTATGGACAACACACTAAGGCATTTAAGCTTACTGCCTGTACAAAATATTTCAGCTACATAATGGAAAAATAAAGGTGGATATAAAATATAGGATTCATTGTTTTATACATTTGTTTGAAAATGCAATGCATTTATATATGTATTTGCATAAATGAGCTTAAATTTGAAATTCAAAATGAACTAACGGAAGGTAATCTCACAATTGAGATTTTTTTACCATTTGAAAAAAAAGTACTCCTTTCTTTCAAAGATTTATTGTACCAAAACAACTTACTTATGTTCTCTTCATTCGTTTCACACATTGTAACATTATAAATAGACCGTAGTCAGGCTTATGCAGTATTGTTCCAGTAGTAAGGTCGGAGAAAACTAGAAAATTCATGTTTATCGTTTCTCCACATGATCTTGTTTCACATTTGTTCAAATAGAGATTTCCATTCGGTAAGTATTTTGACTTCACACTAGAATTCAGCAAAATTTTAACTCCGAATTGATGAGAAATTTTAAAAATACATTGAATAGTCTTATCAGAAACAGTTTGTTATCCACTGTTTTATTTCGCTCGATTTATAATACATTCAGCAGTTGACTTTAAGTGTGTTTCAAATATCTGAAACAAGACAAGTTGAATCTGTTTCAGACATTGGGAATTCATTAAAATAACCTTATTTTTTACAAAATTCACTTAAACCGCCTCAAGATTTTTGCCGTAAACTCAAAATCCTTTTTAAAGCCAAATGTTCAAGGACATGCAGAAGGAAAATGAAATCTTTGTTCAATATGGCACAACATTATTTGGTGTACAATATCCATGCACTAAATGTCTTTACGTCAATTAATTTCCTATGTGCATACGAAATTGTTTGTTACTTTTCTCATAAAATGTCCTGCTATGAATATCAACTTGATAAACATTTTCTAATTACCATGCTGAAGCATTTTTTAAGCTTCTATTTCATTTTCTATACTTCGGACATGTATTTCTTATTCTCTGAGTCGCTTCAGCAACTAAAAATAGATGTTATAAAATATTAAGTTCATTTCTTATTTCAGTAATACTCGCAGCCGCAGGAATCGGGTTATTTTTTGCAGTAAAAGAAACAATTTAATCTTCATTGGATAATTGGAACATAATTTCTGTATCAGTATTAACTTTTCAATCATAATTATCATCACAAAGACTTTCAAAAAGTTCAGAGTTGCTTCTTTCGTAAGGAATGTTGTACCAAATCTTCTTGGTAAATACTAGCGAGAATCTCTATACAAGCTATGAAAACACATAACCGAAAGCTAACATTAGTCGAGACGTAATGAAGTTAGACTTATTTATATTTGTTGAAAACAAAATTTCTGTTACAAACGATTGCGCAATTACTTAAAGCCAAATTTCAAAGACGTATTTCACACTTCCTCCCTTATTCTTTGGCCCCTTCAGTACACATTCCTGATACTGTAAAAAGTGCAAAACGTCTCTTCAGTATAGATCGATACAATTTTGGATAAGATACTCTTAAACTTCAAAAGAACTTCAAATACTTTTATACTTATTAGTAACCGTAACATTAGGCTGAGACGGTAACGTTTTCAAAAATAATTTTTTACGTAAAAATATATTTTATATGCATAAAAATATATTTTCTATGTATTCTCCGATTTCTTCGTTTTCTTCGTATTTCACACTTCCTTCCTTTCTTTTCTGGTCCCTTCAGTACATATTTCTAATAATGTGAAAAATGCAAAATGTCTCTTCAGTGACGATCGATACAAATTTGGATAATATACACTTAAACTTCAAAATAACTTCAAAAATTAAAATATTTTTATACTGTTTAGTATCCGTAACTGTAGGCTGAAACATTAAAGTCTTTAAAAATATTTTGTTAAATAAAAAATATATATATTTTATATATATATAAAGTATATTTTCTATATATATTATTCGAAATATAAAAGAAGGGGTAAGGTTACTATTTTCATACTTTTTATATGTTCCTTTAATAATACAATTTCTAGTATTTAAAAAAAAATACTGTAAATTGTTGCATTTCGAACACTATCATTTTCAAAAAAAATTATATTTCTTGCATCTGTCATTAGTTCTCAAAAAAACACTATACCATTTAATAGAGGAATCTCAACCCAAGTAAACGGCAGGCGAACTATTTTGAGGCACATTATTTGATTTCAATTCAATAATATCACCTTCATATTCTTCTAAATGTATTAAATTATATTCTTCTAATGAACTAACTCCAACATTCAAATTAGCATCATCTTAATCATCAAAAATCCGTAAAGGTTCTTCAGTGGATAGGAATTCCTTTTTTTTAAATATCTCTAAATATTATAGCACAAAGGCACAAACAAACGTAGAATAAGACTAACGTAATAATAAAGCCACCTACAGTATGTTGCCAGCTGCGCAAACAAGCGACTTAGTAGAACAGAAGCGGTGCTAATAACTAATTTCAACTTTGAAAAATCATAACTTCCAGGAAAATAGTAAGATGATCTTCATATTTCACTCGTGGGTAGGAATAATACATAAGGTCTGTTACCATGAATGTTATTAATACAAGTTTAAGAGGGAGGGGTTACGGGGAAACAATTGTAAAATGACAGTTGAAAGACCAATACGTGATTATTTACGAGTTTACAGACCATTGCTGAAACAAAAATCTGTTTATTTCAGAACATATTAATCTAATACCAAGAAGAAGAGTATGTACAATAAAATATAAATATTGATACATTTATTGTTATATTCAATTGTTATATTCAACATAAAAAATTCTTACTGAATGTAAATTTTGCAGTAGTTATTTTTACATTTTGTTGGAACTCATATTCAAGTTTTTCTTCATTTATAAAAAACAAATAAAAAAGATGTAGACATCTTGTAAAGATGGTTTTAATAAGATTAAGGAGGTGGTCCGTGGAGTAAAATCAATCTTTCCCAATCTTCTAAACTGAATTACAAAGTAAATGGGAAAATAAGAAGAGAGTTTATAAAAATAGTAGAAACATATTTATGGAGAGAGCAAATGAGTCGTTTTCTTTGAAAGTGTTGCGAGTGTATTTCAATAACATGGAGATAATTAAGGTTTTGCAAGTGGTTAATCTGAAAAATATGGATATGAGTTATTGCTCTAGTTTTTTATTTTTTAATAAAGTAATTTTATGTAAAACATATTTTTATATTAAGTTCATAGTAAATTGTATTAATTTTATCATTAACTAATTTTTTGTCAAAATGAACTTACACCACTTTAAAAAAATGGCTGAAATAAATAACATTTAATTTAGAAGATGTATATTTATAATATAAATGGTTTAGGACACTATACATTTCAAAGTTTAATATTTTTTATTTTTATAGTGAAACTAAAAAAATAATTTTTAATTAGATCATAGAATTTATTATACAATTTTTGTGGAATATTAGTTGGAACATAACTTAATATTATCTGACTGTAAAAATAATGTTACATTGACCTAGTGTTTGAGAAAGAAGAAATTAATACTCATTAATAAACACATGGACAAATATGTATTAATTAAATGAATTTATACAATTAAATAAATGCTAAAAATACAACTGTAATGAACTTATCATTTGTAAATATCGAACACTGCTCTTGAGTCGGCGCCGGCCTTAAAAAAACAATATGTCGATGATTTTTTTCTCAAAAGGTCTATCCCTCAAGACGCGGATGCCAGCAGCGTTCACCTTCTACTCTACTCTAGTCCCAACCTTGTCCTCCTCTAAATAAATCCGACTGTCCTGCGGAGAAAAAAAACAGGGGTCCACTCCCAAACGCAGTGGTCAGAAAAAGTCAAACAAATAGGCTCTTCTACTGTTTGGGAGAAGTCAGAAGTTTCTTTTTAGTCCAAACCGGTCCTGTTCCACCATATGTATATAATATTATATATATATTTATAGTATATATATATATATATATTATATATTATATTATATATATATATATATATATTATAATATATAAATATATTTATATATATATATATATATATATATATATATATATATATATATATATATATATATATATATATATATATATATATATGTGTGTGTGTGTGTGTGTGTGTGTGTGTGTGTGTGTGTGTGTGTATGTTTTGCAGGGAGTACTAATTTTTTTAGATTTCATTGATGAAAATTCAATATTTGAGTAACCAACATTTTTAGTAACAATAACTGTTACTAAAAAAGTAGAGTAACCAGCTAACTAAGTTTGAAATGATATTAATACACCAGAAAATATGTATTGTTTAAAAAATTTTAACACAAATATGTTTAACAAAATAACTATAAATATATAGATGAAAATCATACCTCAAAATTTACCATCAATATTTATACTTTACAAAAAATATTAAAAATTCGTATTAGCTTAATTTTTCAAAACTTTTTATTCCTCAAACTCAAATAACAAATTTATTCTGAAAGCAGTATTTTGTTTAAAAAAAAATAACAAATTCAAAATATTTATTTTTTGTTGGCTGGATGTATTATAACTTGATTATAAGAGAAAGGGATGAAAAGAAAATTTTACACATATATATTGCAATGCTTTTTTCAACATAAGATATATTGTATAGCTTATTTAATATTATCACTAAACTTTTTAAAATGGAAAACTTTATAAATTCTGTTATAATACTGATATAAAAATTATTAACGTTACTACAATTTCCTACTTTTAATTATAAATTTTTTTCATGCAATAAATATTTTAGTATATCAGACGTTTATAAGTTGTAATACATTTAATAAAACATTGAAGTAGTTTTATAAATAGGAATTTTACTCTTTAGATCAAGGATCCGAAACCTTTTTATAATTTAAATTATATTCTAGAATACCAATGCAGCAAACACAATTTTTTTTGAAGGTATGAATTTTTGCGGACGTAATTTACAATAATACTTTTGCTACATAACAAAATGAAAACGTGAATTTAAATTTAATTTTTTGTAGTAATTTTAATACAGAACATTCATTTAGCAAATAATACAATTAATGGCCTGTGTAATTAGTTGAATCTTATAACTAAGTTTATGATAAAATGAAAGATTTTTTAATATTTAATAATTATTAATTAAATACAGAATGTGACATCCCCTAGCCTATCATATATCCTTAATAATTATTTAAATCTTATAACTAAGTTTTTTGATAATATGAAAGTTTATTTAATCTTTTATAACTATTATTTCAATACAGCATCTGATATCCCCTAGCCGATCATATATCCTTAATAATTAGTTGAATCTTTTAACAAAGATTTGATTATATGAAAGTTTATTTAATTTTTAATAATTAATGAAATACAGAATCTGGCATCCCCTAGTCTATCATATATCATTAATAATTAGTTGAATCTTATAACTAAGTTTTTGATAATATGAAAGTTTATTTAATTTTTAATAATTATTATTGCAATACAGCATCTGATATCCCCTAGCCGATCATATATCCTTAATAATTAGTTGAATCTTATAATACAATTAAGATTATATGAAAGTTTATTTAATTTTTGATAATTATTGCAATACAGAATCTGACATCATCTAGCCTATCATATATCATTAATAATTAGTTGAATCTTATATCCAAGTTTTTAATAATGTGAAAGTTTGTTTAATCTTTAATAATCACTGCAATACAGAACCTGTGTTTTCGATAATTCTCTTTAAAGCTTTTGCTTGCATAAGGTTAAAAGCTTAATATATTATGCCATTGGTAAAGCAAGTAAATGCTTGCAGCAGTTTAGTTAATGGAAGTTATATTGAGAATTCAGGAATCACTAGTTTATAATCTGATACGTCATACTGTGGCCCCTTTAATCCTCCATAAGTCCTTTACTGCTTGATTATAATACAGATTCCGACTGCTATTAGACCTATACGCGTAAGCAAAATTTAAACTCAATCAGGCGTTGTAAAGTGTAGGGACATGTCCCTAAATACGCTTTGTGTTTGATACTCGTTAACGATTCCTTAATAATGTATTATGATTTGGTTTATATGTATAAGTGAAACTTAAGGTCGATGATATGTTACCAAATGAAATACTATTTAAATTGAAAATACATATATTTATTTTTTTTTACAAAGTGAAATTAAATGTGTAAAAATGATAAATATGAGAAATCAGAATTAAACTAAAATGTTTATTTATCCCATAAGTGACTAAATTTATAGCATTTCATTTTAAGTGTTACGTTTGTAGGTTTATTAAATGAAACTGAACATTTTCACAATTTCTGAACTAGTTTTGACTAACTTTTACTTGATATCTGTATATCCTTATATATGTATCTACTATAATGCAAACGCTATTAGCCTATTATATATATATACATATATATACATATATATATATATATACATATATATATATATATGTATATATGTATATGTATATATATGTATATGTTTATATATATATATGTATATATCGATATATATATCTATATATATATATATATATATATATATATATATATATATATATATATATATATATATATATATTGTCAAACTTTGCATCACCCCTACTGGTTGCATTTTAAACTCTTTACAATGAAAATTTTCGATATAAAAAGTCATTAAGATGTGGGATTAGCTAAAAAACTGATAGCAGTAGAAAGTCAAACTATTGATTTTAATATTATTGTAATATCTAGCTGTGCATCTCCTCTTCTTGCAATCTAAAATCTGTGAAATGAAAATGTTCAGTATATCGTATATTAATGATCTGTGACTTAGTTCAAAATAAATGATCCGTTAAACGCTGAAATTCTATATTTAAGAATATCCTAACTTCAAGTTTAGCATTTCTCCTTTTGATTGCAATCTGAACTTCATATAACGGAAACATTTAATTAAACGTTTATTAAGGTTATGAAATATAACTATTAAATTGTTAGTCATAGAAGATCGGAATTTCCATTTAAAGACTATGATACCGTCTAGTGATGGTGTTCCACTTTTGATTGCAATCTTTTTTCCATAGACCATAAAATTGCAATATATCATATATTAATGCATTATGGATATAAACAAAAGTTGTTGCTATTTGATACTTAGGACTGGTACATTTAGTACTTCACTTCTTTATTTGATTCCAATCAACAGTCTATTCAACAAAATACTCTAATAACATGGAATAAGGCTGTGCGGCCAACTTAAAAATTGTTAGGCGTAGAAGATAAAAATCTCTAATTTAAGACTAATACGAAATCAAAGTGTGGTCCGCAAACGTCTGAATAGAATCAGAACCGTATTAATGTTTAATTCATTATAGAGCATATTAAGGCTCTTAATTAAGCCTGTATGATATATTAAGGCTGTATGATATAACTGAAAGTTAATAAGTTGTAGTAGGTTGAAATGTTATATTTAAAACTAATATAACATCTAGTTTTGTTTTTCCATGTTTGATTGCAATGTGATCGCTAACAACAAATACGAAAAACAATGTATTAAAGCTATAAGATATAACGAAATGCCTATTAGCCGTAGAAAGTAGAAATCTTTAATTTAAGACTAATATGAAATATAATTGTGGTCGGCAACTTATGAATACAATCAGAACTCTACTAATGAATAATTCAACTATAGAGTATATTAAGGCTATTAATTAAGGCTGTATGATATATTAAGGCCTTTATGATATAATTGAAAGTTGATAGGATGTAGTAGATTGAAATGTTATATTTGATACTACTATAGCATCTAGTTTTGTTATTCTATGTTTGATTGCAATGTGATCTTTAACAACAAATAAAAAACTAATGTATTAAGACTATACGGTATAACAAAATACCTATTAGCCGTAGAAGGTATAAATCTTTAATTTAAGACCAATAAGAAATCTAGTTGTGGTCCTCAACTTCTGAATACAATCAGAACTCTATTAATGTATAATTCGATTATAGAGTATATTAAGGCTGTATGATATAACTAAAAGTTGATTAGTTGTAGTAGGTTGAAATGTTATATTTAATACCAATATAACATGCAGTTTTGTTATTCCATGTTTGATTGCAATGTGATCTCTAACAACATATAAAAAAAAACAATGTATTAAAGCTATAAGATATAACGAAAGGCTTGTTAGCCGTAGAAGGCAGAAATCTTTAATTTAAGACTAATACGAAATTTAATTGTGGTAAACAATTTCTGAATACAATCAGAAATCTATTAATGAATAATTCGATTATAGAGTATATTAAGTCTCTTAATTAAGGCTGTGTGATATAAATGAAAGTTGATTGGATGTAGTAGGTTGAAATGTTATATTTTATACTACTATAGCATCTAGTTTTGTTATTCCGTGTTTGATTGCAATCTGATCTCTAACAACAAATAAAAAAACAATGTATTAAGGCTATAAGATGTATAACAACAAATAAAAAAACTAATGTATTAATGCTATAAGGTGTAACGAAATACCCATTAGCCGTAGAAGATAGAAATCTTTAATTTAAGACAAATATGAAATCTAGTTCTGGTCCTTAACTTCTGAATACAATCAGAACTCTATTAATAAATAAAACAGTTATAGAGTATATTAAGGCTCTTAATTAAGGATGAAAGATATCTCAAATTATGATGAAATTTTCACATTTTATAATAAAAAATTTAATGTAACGTATATTAAGGCTATGTGGTATAATCTAAAAAAGATTAGATGAAACTGTTAATAGTTTGTGTTATAAGATTTAGTTCCAACGACACTCTATATATAAAAATATCATATAACGGCTGTTATCGGTAACGATTCTCAGCAACGATCTAAACTCAAAAACAAGTTGGGGCTACCATTAGTAACATTGTTTTTTACGTGGATGAAGTAATGATTTAAAATATAAAAAACAAAAATAAAAATGTATTAGTTTTGGAGAATAGTTTTGAATCTTTATTCTTTATTATTGCCTGATAGGATTTAAATAAGATCTGTAACTGCAAATTGTATCGATTTAGAACAAAATGCCTCTGTCAAATAGTAATCCTTCGGGAGCAGTACTTAAGATTAACTTACTACACCAGAGACGAATTTGTTTTTGAATATTGAAGACAATATTAGTATAGTGATTTTCGTCCAACATTATTAAAAATATAAAAAAATATGACGTCATATGGAACGAAGAAATCATCTCGTATATACATCAGATATTTTCCTTACCCACTCTTAAGTACTAAGAGGATTTCGATTGCCGGTCTTAACATGGGGTGGAGCTATAGAAGAAAAATATTATTGCAGCAGGCAGGGCAAAAGAGGACCACCAGCTTATCTAAAATCTCTCTTCACTTCCAATGCATCCAACGTCTGTCTATGACAAGAAAAATATTTTTTCTTGCCTACTTCAAAAACGACATCAAAAGCTGTAACTAGCAATTAAATTAGACAGCTTACTTTTTAAAAATTTGTTAGGATATACGGTTATTTAGGGTGGGGGAAATATATGAAGATTCAGTATATGTTATAAAATATACTTTCTTATGTCTTTTTCCAGCCGACAGGTTTAAGTATCACTGTTCTTCTGGAGAATAATCAATAGAATAATTAGTGTAATTAAAATTCCTATACTTGATAAAAATTATGCAAACTCACACAGTACAGAAACACCATATATATATATGACATGGACGAGTGGTTAAGGCATGGAAGACACACTTAATATTATAGATAAAACTTCTTTTTTGTAATTTTTCTATGCATGGCTATGCCATTTACATATCATTTGTTCTCATCTTCGATCAACAAACGTGGAGGATATTATCAGCCCAAGTTCGGTCTCAGAACTGTCTTTATTGGCGTTGCTACCTAAGCAAAATTCCTATACCAACAACCGCGTTAGCTATTTTACTCTGTATAGTTTAGCTCGAGGATGTGTCTCTCTCCCATTGCTTTGTCGATAAGGAGTTCTATTTTTAATTATAACTCGCATAATTCCTAACCCCCATATTTGAAGCTCACACACACACACACACACACACACACATATATAT
The DNA here is from genome assembly GCA_032207245.1 of Pardosa pseudoannulata. Taxonomy (NCBI): domain Eukaryota; kingdom Metazoa; phylum Arthropoda; class Arachnida; order Araneae; family Lycosidae; genus Pardosa; species Pardosa pseudoannulata. The sequence goes on along the minus strand of CM063508.1, from coordinate 109,881,808 downwards.
ATATATGTATATGTATATATCTATGTATGTATATATATGTATATATATATATGTATATATATATGTATATATATATATTTATATATATATATATATATACATCTATATATATATATATATATATATATATATATATATATATATATATATATATATATATCCTATACTATAATACGAGGAATGGTTGTCAAGTCGAAAATCGCCCCAGAATTAATAAACTGTAGTAAACTTGGGGATCTGGGGTTTTGGGTCACGAGGAATTGATTGGCATCGGTTTTGACGCGCTACGGTCACGTAGTTCGGCGCTACAATTAGGGCCGGGTTCGAACCCCGGTGCGGGCAAACCTTTTTCTCATGCATCCAAACCAAGTGAAAATTGGTACCCGGGGGTTTTCGATCACGAGGAATCGATTGGCTGTAGTTCTGACGAATTAATAATAATAATAATAAAAGTCTTTATTGATTTGTCTTTATTCCTTGATATCGGTTTCCATATTTATTTTCTATCAACTCTAAATATTAAATTAATGTAGCAAAGTATATATAACACATAAACGATATAGTAAAAAAAAATAATGCAAACAAAAATTTTGAAAACCAACCACAAAAAATTAAAAAATAATGCTTCACTAACGTGCCGAAACAACCTCGCCGTTCAATTTTCAAAGCCACAATAAACACAGAGCATATAACTTATCAAAGTCCGTCGCCGCGTTAGTGCGTCGTCGGCATACCAGGAGATGCCGCTCTGACTCGTCAGTGCGTCGGTGGCAGCGAACGTGTTAAGGAACTGATTTTGATTTCAAATCACCGTCAACAAAGTTCGACATTTCAACATTCATCAGATTTCAAGCTATATTTTCAACATGCAGAACGCACCTCTACATGAAATGCTTCAAGGAGCCGGAATTTTGGAACAACAAGCGATCAACTAAATTATACCCGCAAATGGACAACTAGAAGATACCGTCATTGTCAGAATGCTTCTCCATTCAACACACTTCAATCTTTACACTGCTCACTTTGTACCATTTCTTTAATTGTATAATTTTTTGTTATCAATTACATTTTATTTTCTATGACTTTTCAAACTTTACCTTTGTATAGAATAATTCCCTTTCCAAACAACTTTGTTTAGAATAGTTAACAATGGTGCACTTTAACCGGTTATCTTTTCACTAACGGTTTCACAAATTTTCTTATGGCATGTATTGTTTTGATAAATCCCAATTGAAAATTTAAATCTTCGAGTTAGCTTCGATACCTGTTTTCTCCGAGCGGAGCTCGGTCACCCGGTACTATATATATATATATATATATATATATTATATATATATATATATATATATATATATATATATATATATATATATATATATATATATATATATATATATATATATATATATATATATATATATATATATATATATATATATATATATAGTACCGGGTGATATAAATTATATCTAATCTGACACAATGCTGAAATATCCAGTCATTATTATATATATATATATATATATATATTCATATATATTATTATAATTATTACTATATATTATTATTATTATTATTATACCTACTAGTACTAAATCGGTAAACTAATGGAGAGACTTTGCTTAAAACCCCGAAGAAATATAGTGGCATTGAACATCCGGGATATAAATTTATAGCCTGAAGCCCAGTGCGGTCCGAAAAAATTTCTCACACATTTTTAAATCTAAAGTCAAAAACCCTTCTCTTTCCTTTTCTGTTTTTAACCACTAATCTAAATTGACAACTCGGATCACAGTATAAGCCCTCAGAAAAAACAGTGTAACAAATTAAAACATCTTAGTGCTCTACCGACTAATTTAGAATATACTGAACAAAAAGAATACTTACTTAAAATAGAGTAAGTATTCTTTTACTGAGAATAAGATATTACTTAGTTTTTTAAGTTAGATTTTTCAAGTTAAGTAATCTCTCCGTTTGTCTCATCCCTATAATGATATGGGAACGAGCCCAAGTGAGAGTTATTTAAGGTATCACCTATTCTTCCATTATATGTTTTCAATTAATAGCGCTGATAATACCCGTCTTTTAACTATCTTAGTCTGTATCAATAGATTTGCAAAGAAAAATAACGTATTGTGACCGCATATCAAAACAGATGGATAGAAGGCCAATTTAAATATAAGAAGAGATACTGACATACATTTACTGTTAGAAAACGTTCAAAAATAAAGTAAAATAAGAAAATAAGAAAAAAACGAAAATTATATTTACCAGTCTTGTACAATTTATAGACAAATGCGAATGATTTCAATTTAGGTCGAATATGAAATAAAGAGCAAAAAAGAAAATACGTAAAATCTAAAAATGGATTTGTCATTTAAAAATTGAGAGTTTTAACAATCAGGTAACCGAATAGATCCAGAGAGTTCTTAAAATTAATACTCCAAAACTAAATTCTATTTTAGATACATAATTTCCTTTTAAAATATGCTCTATAACATTTAAAGTTTATTGATATCAAACATACTATGAGAAATCATTTTTTTTTCAAATTACATTATACATAACTCCAGAAAAGGTACATACATACATATATATATATATATATATATATATATATATATATATATATATATATATATATATACTCATTTTTCCTGCATTTAACCCTTTAATGGTTAGAGTCTCACTTTAGATACCACTAAAAACAGCTTTTGGATTTTTTATATTTTCGCAGAACAACTTCTCCTTTAATAATAAATAGAGAGCAATGGTATAATTTAAAAAAAAATTCTTACTCAGATATTACTATATTACTTAGTAAAAATGTAACCAATGTAAGCCATCCAATAACCAATGTCCGTCTCTGTCGGTGTTTAAGATTAGAGGCATTAAAAACGAACTATTGTGCATTGTAAAACGCCGAATAGATTTCTTATTCGGCGTTTTACAATGCACAATAGTTCTTTTTATCGACAGTATTGTGCCAGAAATGGTTTTCTTGAATTCGACTGTTGGTACTTCAAGCGGAGAGTTTGTGAACGCTCCTAAAGTGAAAGGAAACATGCTTTGTGCGACAGAGTCCGTCGTGAAGGGCTCTTTGGCTACACCATGGACTAAGGTCAAAAAGAGGGGGGGGGCAGTGATGTTACCTAAAACCAAAGTTTCCTGAAGAAAGAAGAAGACAAGGCACTTCCATCTAAACTCTTGAAGGATAGGTAATTTCTCTTTTGAGACATATGCTCCGACATTATCGGATGGTTTGATTGATTTTTCCTGTATTGGAAGAAAGTAACATCCACAACGTAATTTTCCAGCAGTTTTTTTTTTCTCTTAAATAAATCACCTTTTTGTTTATCCTTAAATATCAACGGTCTGCTCTATTTCTCCTATCCTTAAGGCTTCATTATTTCTCTGAACCCATGCTACGCCACACCCAAAATGATTAGGAAATTGACAAGTCAAAGAAATTAGAAAATAGCAACAGCTCGGCTATCCTGTTTATACAAATCCTGATTATGCAAATTTTTCAAGTAATTTGTATTTGATATTTACTTCAATTTGTAAATTTTCCATTTAGATCGATACTTTGAAATTTACCTTTTCGGCAGATACAGACTGAATCATGACCAATCCCTTTATATATTACAAAACTCCATTTCACAGAACATTTCACCATATAATGTAAAATGAACCTTTTCTTTCATGTTTTTTTTTATAAATGGCCTCTTATGCGGTTCAAAATAATAGCTCAATAGTAACGTGGTGTGCTGCAGTATTCAAAGATGTTAAAACTGCATATTTATTTTATCCTGTGTAGTCCATAATAACTTAGATTTCAGAAATGCATCGATATGTTATCGATAGTAATGAACCGAAGCTTTAATCACTATACGAATTTAAACACGAGAAACAGTTACTTATTAGTCTATCTTACTTAATAATTTTTATGTTTACATTCATTGAAATGTCTCTTTTGTCGAATTTTTCATCCTAATTTAGAAATACGTTCCGTAGATTTCTTATCTGACAATTCATAGCAATTTCCCAGCATCGGGAAGAATTTTTCTGTTTGACAGATCGCGTTTATTATGCATCATATGTTTCTTCATTGTTGCTGAAAACCGAAGAGAAAGTTTTGAAATCTGTGAATGCAAAATACTAAGAAGGATGAAAAATGTAAAAGTGTATGTGACATACATGAAGATCCTGATTACATAGGCAAATTGAATTGCCTTTTTTAAATTTTAAATTTATTTCGCTATAAGATACATAGAAGAGTGCCATTTTAGTCAAATATAGTTTTTGAGCTTTTTTCAGAATATGTAGTCTAATAACATTCGTAAAGAACCGAGATACACATACTTTCTACTAAGTAAATATTCGATGCATTAACTTGCCTTTGCAGTATGGAGAATCTGCGATCATGCCAAATATTTCTCTGTATAATCATGAAATTCCTCATATACTAGGAATAGAATTTAGTCATCAGGATTTCTACAACTGCAGTATTATAACGATTAGATTATAAGTCTCGAATTCAGATTATAGCTATAGGCCTTAAACCTTCTAATCTATTATCATATACAGTAATACACTATTCAAATATTTTTAATGTAAAAAAGAAAAGAAAATTACTTCAATATATTTTAATTACCGAGATAATCTGTAAAATATATGTTACAACAATCTGTAAAATATATGGGTTGTCTGATAAATATTTTATATGCAATTCTTTAAACGTTTTCTGTAAGGAATGCTATAAAAATGTACTTTGGACATTAGGTATTAAATTGAATATCTATAACAGTGTTAATGTTGTACACCTTAAATAGGTCTATATCTCTATATGCTTAATTGTTTTATGACTTCTTTTTATAAATATAATACATAAAATATCACTTAAACAAAATAACTGACTTCGTGTTTATAACAAATTTCGTGTTTTGCCAAAATTTTATGTCATTACGTTTCTTATCATACGAGAATTAAAATGAAATAAAACTTTTTGTGATGTATGCCAAATGATGTTTTCGATAATATACCACAAAGTAAATACTATATTATGATTTTAATATTTTTCGAGGAACTTCATAAGAAACTTGAATGGATGGAATGGAGGCTAGGTATGTAAGAAAATTACTTTTATTTAAATATTTTTTTTAAAATCTAACGATACATTTACGAGTATTGCCAGTTTAGGTTATTGTAAATGGTATTTTGGTATGATTTATATAGTAGTAATGATATTGTTATAACTTCATGTAGCCAAATTCAGCAAATTTTACATTGCCTATGTACAATTTTATATTAACCCACTGACTGCTCAATTTGTAGCCTAAAATCGGTTCAAAAATTGTGAATTTTTCTTTGTACATTTTAAATCTATATATATATTGAAAAAGTGGAATATGCACTTTTTCTGTCTAGATAATATTTTTTATATAGATTTTTATAGAGTGAAATTAAACTGTGAAATAAACCACTTTCAGGTATTATCAAAATAATTTTTTTAAATAAATTTCAATTGAATTACAGTTAGTTTCTATATACATAAGATAATTATAAATCTATTATCTAATATAGCTACAGTTCTACTCATATAATTCTATTTCTTACATAATTAAACGTCTAATAATGTATATAATTTATTTAACTAGTTAAACGGTCAAAAAGTGGAATGATCTTCTCTAAAAAAAAAAAAAGAAAGAAAAGCAAATGCACGTGGATTTGGTTTGGTTTGGAGCGTTACGGTCTACTGTTTTGCACACGAGCGCTAATGAGACCGGGACCTACAGTTTAAAGCCGATTCCGAACGGCTACAAACATCCATGCCCGCAGCAGGATTCGAACCCGCGAACTCCGATTCCGAACAGTAGCGCTCTACCATTCGGCCATGGTTCGGCCAAATGCACTTGGAAATCGCGGGATAAGCAGCCAGAGGGTTAATGGCTAATCAAGAAGCTAGTGGCACCACAGACTAGGTTGGCTGAAAGGCATATAAGTAATCAGCATTGTCTTTATATATTAATGTTTTTTTTTTTTTTTTGCTTCATTTTAGAAATACAGATTTTACGTGAGTTCTTTGTGTCTTTCATATTCATAAGTAAAGTATATTAGTAAGATTCTCTTGTGAAGGTTTAATTTATAACTTAATTTTCAATCTTACTATTCTGTATTATTTTATAACAATTTCACTGACGGTAATTATTTTATATAATCTGAAAGATATATTTGGCTAATGGTGTGGTATTCTGGTAAAAGTAAATGGTCAAAACAATGAGCGTTAGTACTGCATATTGAAAACAATACACAGATATATAACTCTATATGCTGAAATGTATTATGATTTTTTATAAACATAATACATAAAATGCAATGCTAGAGAGTATCTTATTCTGGAGAAAACATGGTTATTCTACTTAAAGGTTGCATGTGTTAAACTAAGTGAGTGTCAGTGTTTGTGATTACATAGTTATTTTTGTAGAAGTGTGAATTCAGTTTTGTAAAAGGTAATTAAGTTTAAAAAAACATTCAGATTAATGGATGCTTAAGGATCAGACATTATTTCCTGTTCCTATATTGGAAAGGAGTATAGATTATTTTAATGTATATGCAACAGACATGACGATAATGACTTTGTTACTAATACAGTAACATAACTACTATTAATATGAATTATATATTGCTAAATAAATCTCTTGTTTAAATAAATAATTTTTGCATTTTTATTAAGGTTTTACGAAATAGTTAGAAATACATTACAGTAAATAGATAGAAATAAATTAATTTACACTTTAAATTTAAATAATGGAACCCGCATACAGTTAAATGAACATATCATGGTATAAGAAATCAAATTATTTAACTTGATGTTAGATAAAAAACACGTGCCACTACTCACCGAAAAGATGCAATGCAAATTGGACACTGAGTGATAAGTATGCAGGTTTAGACTGATGTTTGGCGGCCAATGCATAAACGTGTGTCGCTATAGCACATCTTATCTGCGCAACTGGATATTTAAGATGAGAAATTTCGATTCCTGGCCGAAATTCTTTTGTGAATTTTATTCTTTGTTCTCAGATAGACTGTAACTATGCCTGGCATACAGGTACGTGAACGATATGCTTAGATGTAAGAGGGGGGTGTAGTAGGGCTCAAAGAATTCGGTTGGTCTCATAAGCGAATAGCTCAGCATGTGGACAGGACTGACCCAAGTATTAGACGATATTGACATGAATAGGAGAACCATGGCTGAGCACATCGTGAAGAAGAAAGCAGTTGGAGTTGAGAAACGGCAGTACTTGAAAATGGCCCTCACATCCCCAGATGCATCATTATCATCGATTGAACATACAACTAGTGGTTCAGTGACCGCAAGGATCATTCATAGGCGGTTCACAGAAAGGGGGCTGAGATCACGTCGTTCTTGCACGACTAACATTGATCTCTGTACAATGACAAACCCGTTGGATGTGGTTTTGTACTCATTCGAACTGGACTGGAGTCTTCAGTGATGAGTCACGCTTTGAATAGAACCCCGATGACCAGTGAAGACGTGACTGGAGATGTACCGGACAGCTGTGGGATACCAACCTGACTGCCTTCCAGTATTCAGGCCGACAACCAGGAGAGATGATCTGGGGTACAAATTTCATAGTAGGATCCATTTGAATATCATCCGTGGCTACCTTACAGCAGAGCGATGGCCATCTATGCCGAATGTCTCTCCTATCGAACACGTTTGGAGCATTTTGGGCAGCACTCCAAAAAGATCGGTATTTTGTTGATGTAACTAGCCAGTTGGACAGAATTTGGCACGATATCCCTCAGGAAAACATCCGCTTAGTATATAAATCAATGTCAAGTCGAATAAGAGCTTGTATAAGGACCATACGTGGACAAACCTGGGTTTGAGTGTTTCAACTTGTAAAATCCTATACCTTGGATAAATTTTCCAATTTTTCTCAAATTGTAGTCATTTGCTGTTCTGTACATGTACAAGAATTTACAGATTTTCATCTCATTCGGATAACTCCTTCTTGGTGTGTCTTTCTTTGGGATTGTACTACTATGAACAAACCTATTTTGTTTTACACCTTCTAACCATAGGATACATTATCAATACATAGGACGCAATATCAATACATATATTACAAATTATTTCTAAATTTCAGCTTTTAGAAAAGTCAAAGCAAGTATAAAGATAGTAATATTCTTTCTAAAAAAAACGCCAGCTTCTTAATTTACTGAACTAAGCCTTTTAGTTAAAATTATAATCGTTATAAAAATCTAGACGAGGAATTAAAATAGAACGTAATTTGCTGATTATTGGATTAGAATATATAAAAATAAATATTATGGAATTGAATATTTTAATATTAATTAAGTATTTGGAAAAATAAACTCATACAAATCTTGAGATTATTAACATACAGACGAGAGGACATAAAACTAATTTAAGGGTGGATTATTAAGATATGTATTTATTTAAATAACTCTAAATTTTAATCGAAATTTAGATAATATTTTTTGTTAATTGACATCTATTAAAAGTCACCCGCTACTCCTATTTTCGTCACTGATTGAGTTACATAATACTCTAACTAGTTTTATGTTTATTTTTGACTTATACTGCGATAGAAAAATAAAATAGGTTGCATAATCAACTTTATCTTATAATAAATTATATGGATTCAAATTATCTTTCAAATTTGCTGCGAGTAATGAACATATGCTTTTATGCTGAATTTATGTAAGCTTAAAAGATCACATTTATGCTTATCATGTTCATCTCACACACACACACACACACACACACACACACATATATATATATAATATATATATATATATATATATATATATATATATATATATATATATATATATATATATATATATATATATATATATATATATATATATATATATATATATATATATGTGTGTGTGTGTGTGTGTGTGTGTGTGTGTGCGTGTGTGTGTGTGTGCGTGTGTGTGTGTATATATAAATAAATACAGATTCAACATTATTTCTTGAGATAAAATATATTTATATTGAAACATTGGCTGCTAAGCATAACGGAAGACTTTTTCAGTCATATTAAGTCATTTTATAAGTATCTGTAATACTCAGTTATAAGAGTAAAAAATTTTAATTAATTTTTTCAATCAAATTTTTTTACTTAGACATTCTCAAACAAATGATTTTGGCACTTATTTTGGGTTCTAGAACTTCACTTCTGTTCATGAGTTGGTTTCCCATTGGGATATACATTTTCGTAGCCGTTCGCAATCGGCTTTAAGTAGTAGGTCCCTGTCTCAATAACCCTCGTGTTAAAAAAGAGTACACCGTAGCTATCCAGTCCAAACCAAGCGAATTCTTTTGATTAAATATATTTTCTGAATGTCAGTCCAATTTTAGGTAGAACATAGAGAATGAAAATAACCGGTTTTTGTATAAACACATAACTTTGTTTTATTACTGCTAAAAACCATGTAAATTAGATAATTAATATAATAAATTTATTTATTATTTTGAAAATTAAGTTTGAAAGCCAAAACTTGTTTATATCACCGCCCGAAATATGTTCACTGTGCAACAACATCAGCCCAATGCACTCAGGGTGTGGTATCACCCTCTTTCAGGACCACTGGTATACTTAGTCCATAGTGTGGTGTCCCAGGGCAAATCACTACACAAGCCGAACTATCCTTGGAAGGTACACTGTGTAGTGAGTGGGTAGTTCTGCCTGAACGAAAGATAGCTTACCGGATCTCAGAGCACAATGGGGGATACCAAACTCATTTGCGAAATTCAAGGAAATACAATGCAATAATCTTCCTGAGCCCTACAAGTACTCGAGGATTTACATTGAGTTAATTTGTTCCGTGTGAGAATGGCAATCAATCACTTTTCTAATTTTCAAAAATTTTGAAACAAATGATTTCGGCATTTATTTTGGGTTTCAGAACTTCACTTTTCAGTTCATGGGATGGATTTCCATTCGGGCATACATGTTCGTAATCGGCTTTAAGTAGTAGGTCCCGGTCTCTATAACCTTCGTGTTACAAAAGAGTACACCGTAACCATCCAGAACAAACCAAACGAATGATTTTGTTTAAAAATATTTTTCTGAATGTCAGCCAATCTTCAGGCAGAACATAGGGAATGAAAAAACTGTTTTGATACCACCACATTAGTTTGTTTTATTACTACTAAAAATCGTGTAAATTAGATAATTAATCTAATAAATTTATTTATTATTTTTAAAATTAATTTTGAAAGCCAAAACCTGTTTATATCACCTCCTTACCACCCGAAATATGTTCACTGTGCAATAACATCAGCTCAATGTCCTTAGGACCACTGGTCTACTTAGTCCATAGTGTGGTCTCCCAGGGTAACATCGTTGCTGTACTATTGGATCACACAATTGCATGGCACATTACCACACAAACTAAACTATTCTGTGGCAGGTAGGCTTTGTAGTTAGTGAGTAGTTCTGCCTGAACGAAAGATAGCTTACAGGATCTCAGCACTCAATTGGAGATACGAGTCTCATGTACGAAATTCAGGGAAATACAATGAGAGTCCTACACGTACTCGAGGATTTACATTGAGTTAATTTGTTCAGTGTGAGAATGGTAATCAATCGCT
>CM063508.1:109848642-109866142 GCA_032207245.1 Pardosa pseudoannulata | reverse complement strand
CTACAATTTTCTCTCTGGTCTGTAAGAGATGATCCAGGTATCGCAATTGATGATTGTATCTAAAAACAGGGCACCTTCAGGAATATAGATATTCAACTGTTTCTGGCAGATGTTCAAGTGTATTTGTTTTCTCTACACTGTGAGTTGTATCCATCTTGCATGCTTATGAAACCGAAGTTCGTAGTCCATTTATCATGATTTCGTAGATCAACCGAATATCAGATTACTAATTATTTTTTGGCTTGTAATTTTAAAATTAAAATATGTCACAATGCACGATCAAAGATTTCCTACGTTATGAAGAAAGACATTCTTCATTTATTAAACAGAAAATCTCTGCTGAATTGCTTTCCCTGATCGCCTTCAAATTACACAAGCAAGTTCACTGCTTTCTGTTCATCTTTAGTATGATCTTTTGGAATGTTTATGATCTATCTGCAATTAACCCTTTGACTGCTGATACCGCGATTTCCACGGACAATACAAATGTAGCAAAATTTGCTCATCCCGCTATTTTCACGGGCATGTGTTTTTCTCCCTGTTTTACGAAGCACATTTAGCCTTTTCACCGTTTAACCAGTGGAATAAATAACATACAGTATTAGACATTTGTTTAGGTAATAAATAGAATTATATGACTAGAACTACAGTTATATTAGACAATAGAATTATAGATAGTATGTTTATATATATACTTAATCTATGAAATAAAAAATACGCAATTTTTAAAGAGATGTCGGTTTACAAATTGAGCAGTCAAACGATTAAAGGAAAGCAAATAGAGGATTTAGATTAAAAATGTTTATATTAGACCTACAACAGCATAAGAATAAAATAAAGAAGGATAACAATCAGTGGGAGCATTGTAAGAAGACTTACGTCAACATTGCGGATAACTTTTGATTCACCTTCGTGTATAAGCACATGTAAAATATTTTTTATAAATTTTATGCATTTTTACAAGCCTCCAGTCACAACTTTTCAGAACTGAATTCGTAGTAGAATAATCACCAGGATTGTACTGAGCCAAACAGGCTCGTAGACAGTTTTTATGGATGTCAACATTATCTATGGATCATAAAAATCAATATAACTTAATCTAGAAGGCACTTTAATACTCAAAAGGCTTGAAAAAGAAGCAAAGACAGTTCAATAATCTAAGGGGGGGGGTAACCAAAAATTGAAACTTGCTATTATAGGGCGAAAACATTATTTGGTCAGAAATAGACCAAACCCAAAAGTTATTCTAACCTGTATCCAATATGAGGAATTTGGGTACCATAGCAACATTTTAGATAGTAAAAATTTGAAAACAGGCTTATTTATCAAAATTTAATGCTATATCGTTGAAACATTATATAAACGGTAGATCAACCACAGCATCCAGGCTAGATATATTCTAGCTCAAAAACACAAGAAAACAAGTAGTGATGTATTCTATTAATAGCTTGCACTATATAAATTTCTTAAAACTATTTTGGGATCTTAAATTCTCCTAATTATTTTCTCATAATATGAAAAAAAATTTCGAGTGATTAAATACAAGAAGTTTTTAAGTTTAAAAAGAGTATGCATTTACAATTTTCCATGATTATCTTTTTTTTCTCTTTCAAAATTTAAAAAGAAAGGATTCCTTAAAATTTTTAATGATGAATTCTTATCAGAATGTAAAGTAAATAAAAGTTGATTCTCAAGGAGAATTCATTTGTTTACTCAAATATATTCTTTCAAGACGTTTGGTACTATTTATATTTGATCAATCTCCAAATTTGCATAGATTTAATATGCAGTTAGCTAATATTTGGATTGTTTTAATATTATTCGTTATTTTTAAAAAAATTATAAAAATGTTTCTTTTTTTGCTCCATTCATATTCATATTATAATTTTATGACATATTTTTCCATTGCACACATACAGTATATATATATATATATATATATATATATATATATATATATATATATATATATATGTGTGTGTGTGTGTGTGTGTGTGTGTGTGTGTGTGCATGTCTGCATATATACATACATATATATGATGTGTGCTTTATATATGTTGTAATGTACATACAACATAAACACCAGTGTTCGTTACAAGGGGGAAACACAGAATGAATATAATACCTTATATAGATTCAGACATTTATTCTATACATTTATTTACAAAAATACTTGGTTAACATAATCATCATTTATATTTTCTATTTATAGACTAATTATCCCATATCACTTTATAAGGAATTATTATCATTAACAGAGGCCTAAGTCAAAGGATTGTAAATATTCTTTATAAATTACCTCCATTCAAGTCACAGGGGAGCAGGCAGGGGCTTTCCTCACGGGCATACGGTACGAGTTGGTGATGGTGAGCGGGCGGCGTCGTTCCGGGCACACGGGACGAGCTGGTGCTAGTCGATCCTTGTTCCACTTCTCTCGACTGCCCACTTCTAACTCCCAGCTCTCAGCTCTCACTCCAAAAACTTCACCTAGGTCCCAACGCCCCTTCTTTTCTCCTCATCCAATCCATTCTCAGTAGGAAATTTTCCCACATCACATGCCCTTCGGGAGTGCAGGTGGGCTCATTAAAGTAGCCCCTTTTTGTTCAAGCTGACATTACATTTTAGCCCCTGCTCCCATAATTCACGCTTACAATTCTGTGCGAGCTTGACCGTTAAGCTGCCATTCCGTGAAGTATCCTCTCTGCAGGGGTCCCTAAACTTGACGTAAATAATTGGGGTCTTAAATTCGTCAAGGAAAATCCTCCCACGGCTATGCATGCACGTGCAACTCACCGTGAGAAAGTACCTCGGTACATATCTCCCCCATCCACGGAAAAAAAATTACAATTTTTTTTTTCTACATACACCTACAGGTAAATAGACCTCGGAGACATCATAGCGACGAATGTTGCGTAGGGCCGAAAGATAACCTGGGATAACAGTCTTAATAAGGAATAAGCATCACAATAAAACATTATGTGTACACACAATACAAATTAAACAGAAAATAAACCATAAAATGTAATCATAACAAAATTATTGTCCTTGTAATTATCAAACATCTTGTATCAAAGATCTTGTAAAGTCCATGTTCATTTGCTTAGCAGTATGATGATGGGTCCATCTGATTCATCCACAAAAGTCTTTGTCAGTGACCGCAGGATTTATATGATCCGGCGCTGGCGGGGTGGAAACTGGAACTCTCTGCTGATGTGGACGTCAAAGTCTTGGATTGTCATCTCGGCTTGGCAATGGAAAACACTGTACACTGATAACACCGCATAGACTGGGGTGGAAACTGGAACTCTGCACACGTAGACGTCCAAATGTTGGATAGTCATCTCGGCTGGGCATTGGAAAACACTGCACACCGTTAACACAGCATACACTGGGGTGTAAACTGCACCAGAAGCATGACCTGGGAGGTATGACTCAACAATATTCACAACCAATTACCTAGGCCTCGCATGCAATTAATAACATTATTTAAATAGTCTCCCTACGTCACTATTCACATACACATTTTCTCTTTCTTTTATTTTCATTACCATTATTATTATTATTCTTTCATACTATATATTTTATTCTTGCCTCAGCATTCTATCTTTTGACTGGTCTTGATATGAGAACCACAATTTAATAACTTTCTATATGTTATCTATTATCACTTACTCTTATTAAATATCAATCATAAAAATACAAGAACTGATAAATCTTCAGACATTATCAATAAACCATATAGTATCATTGCAATACATGTTTTACCTTTTTTTTATATAATTACTATCAATTTACATGCCATATGTCCGCGCAATATATATATATCGCACATCTGCATCTACTCGTCATGAGTGGTTTTTTTTTCTTTCATCTCAAATCTATTACCGGTAACGCTCACAGTACGTTCTTACGCATGTGTTCCACATCCGGTACTGGCGCGTGTATCACGTGACCTGACCCCGGCTAATTAGGCGGGTAACTCGAACGTGTACAAAACCTTATCGGCGTCCTTTCTGCTTTAGACACATCGCCATATTTTTATTTTTTTTTTAAATCTTTGAGCATCGGCCTAGCCGTAACATTTTTTTAACGAAATATTTAAGTAGGACCTTATTGGGTCCCTAACTGTCTGAAACATGGCAGTATTTTATTTTATTTATATTTATTTATTTTCTTTTATTTACGAAAGCATGACTCGTGAAAGCATGCATTCACCAAACTGGATTACCTAAATAAAAGGCAAGTGTTTTATTATTATTATTTATTTATGTGTTGTTTTATTATGTAGTTATGTTCACTTTCCTCCTTAAAAATTCTTGGAAATTGAGTTATACGATTAGTTTATAAATTACTTGTAAACTAGAGAATTATATCCATATTTGCATTAGTGTTGGCCAAACGCTGTTGCAAGCATGAACATAATCGGTATTATAGATACTTTTATTTTCACTAATTAAATTGATCAGATTTAATATGAAAAATAAAAGATGTTGACGAAATTTAGGAAAGTTTTACGGTATTCATCCGTGATATTCTTTAATCTATTACTATTATTTAATATTTAATATTTTTTTTAGGAGTAACATTATTATTTATGAATTATACCTAATCCATATTGTATCTGATGTTCATTTTTTTTATTACTCTCCATGTTTTTAGTGATTTACTTGTTTATAAATTATTTATTTACTTATTTATCTATCATTGTTATTGATTTATCCATTATTTATTCATTTATATTTAAGTTCTCTATTATTTATTTAAACTCTTTTTTTTTGTTATTTATTATTATTGTTATCTCTCATATTATTATTATGAAAGTAATTATTGTTTAATTAAACTTAGCAAATGTTTTTATTTATGTATTAATTAAATTTAATTAAACCTATATTAATTATTTATTTATTTTGGTCATTTCAACGTATTCTAAACTATCCGTATGTATCCATATTTATGTGTATTTGACTGGTTTTCGAGTTCGAAGGTTATATTTATTATTTGTGAAAATTTTTGTATGTTTTCCTCTATCTGTCTGATTATTAGGACGTGCATCGTTCGTATTTTGAGGATTTGTTATTCCTATATTATCTGCTGGTTGTTCTGTAACAGGTTTGTCTCGGAAAAATTGTGTAGCGAACGCTAGCAAATCCATTTGTTCATTTTCTGCAGTTGCTTTAAAATCCGCTGATCTTGTGTTAATTGTTTGCGGTTTATTTTCATAATTTTCCGAGTTATCATTAACAGATTTTTGGCTACGATTGTGTGCTGTGCTTTCATTTCTGTTTGTAAGGTGGTCTCTCCTTTTTACTACCAGTGCTAATCTGTTAGCGTGCACTCGCTGAGTCTCAGAAATGTTGTGGATATTTTGGATGACATAATTTGCATTACTAAAGATTTTAATTACCCTGTATGGGCCAAGAAATTTTTCGGTTTTACCTGGGAAGTTCTTTAGATATACTCTATCTCCCAGTTGTAATTGTCTGTCTTTCGCATTCTTAAGTTGCGCGATCTCTTGTTTCTCTTGAGCTATAGTCAAATTATCGTAGACTTTTTGTACGGTTTCCTGCATAATTTTCATTTTGTGTGCAATTGTTGGAGGTAAAATTTCTTCATTAGGGTTTTCACTCAATACTTCTATACTTAATCTTAAGTCCCGTCCAAAATGCACAAAATTTGGAGATTCCTGTATTGCTGAATGGAACGTTCCGTTATATATATTAGCATGTAGATACATAATTTGGTCCCAATCAGGTGTTGTATCACTTAGACACCGTAAAGAGTTCTTTAAGCTCTGATGTATTCGTTCTACCTGACCGTTCGTATTTGGGTGCGCAGGGCTCGTGTTTTTGTATATATGTGGAGTTTTTTAGTATATATTTTGAAGACTTCAGCCATAAATTGAGTTCCCCTATCAGATAATATGGTTAGTGGTTGACCGAATGTCATAGCATATTGAAATATTTTATCTGCTACTGTTTCAGCAGTTATATTCGTAATGGGGTAAAGTTTCACAAATTTTGAAAATGCATCCACTGTTGTCAAAATATACTTGTAACCATGTGATCTTGTTGCTCGAAATGGGCCAATTAAATCTATGCTTATATGTTGTCCTGGCGCTGTCGGTATCGGGTTTCTGTGTAATGGAACAGGTTTAATCGTTGTTGTTTTATTTTTTACACATACATCGCAGGATAAAACATAATTCCTGACATCCGCAAATGCACCTACCCAAAACCACTTTCTTGTTAACAAATCGTAAGTTTTATCTACTCCCAAATGTATTTTATGCACTAATTTTAATACAATTCTTTGTAGTGATCGCGGTACAACTATTCGTCGTATATAAGTCCGTGGCCGAGCTCGATTTCTAATTGACGCAATTTGCATAATAAGATTCGATTCATCATCTATATAATATGCGTCATAGGATTTATTTTGTGTACATTCACCATTTAAATGATTCCTTATTTTAATTATCGCTGGGTCTTTTAATTGTTCGCGTAGCAAATTTTCAATAGTTATTTTCTCTGTATTGTTTGCATTTTCAGTCGATCCGTACTGAATGTTATTAATCTCATAACTATCATTCTCTTTATAATTCTCAAAAGTTTCGCGCGACAGGAAGTCGGCTAATACATTATTTTTGCCTTCTACGTATTGTATTTCAAAATTAAATTCTGATAATTCGTATATCCATCGGCTGATTACCGAGGAATGCTTTTGAATTTTTAATTCATGTGATAATGGTTTATGATCTGATAATACTATAAACCTTCGGCCATATAAGTAGTCTTTAAAATGCATGACAGACTTATAAATGGCAAACAATTCGGCCTTAAAAGCCGGATATTTATTTTGCGCACCGTGGAGTGCTAAGCTGTAATATGCGACAGGCAAGATTTTATTGTCATACTTTTGACCCAAAAATGCGGCGACATTTTGTCCACTGCCGTCTGTGCATACATAAAATTCTTTTTCTAAGTTAGGTTGTCTCAGTATAGGTGTCTTAAAGAAGCTACTTTGTAATTTATGAAAAGAATTTTCCTGTTCGCTAGACCACTGAAATTTATTATTTTTGCGCGTTAATTTATTCAGAGGTTCCGTTAAATCCGCATATCTTGGAATGAGTGAGCGGTAGAAATTACATAACCCAAGGAATCGCTTTAATCTTCGTACAGTATTCGGTTTGGGGAAATTAGAAATTTTTTGTATATTTTTGTCAGCTGGGCTATATCCCTCATTTTGAATTTTAAATCCCAAATATGTGATTTCCTTGCTAGCAAATTCACATTTGTCAGGCGATAGTGTTAAATTATTATCTTTTAGCCGTTGAAACACTTGTTTGATGGTGTTCAGCATACTTTCAAACGTTTTGGTAGCTATGATAACGTCATCAATATATATGTGTACTCCTGGTATATCTTTTAAAATATAATCCAATGTGCGCTGGAATATTGCCGCAGAATTTATATATCCGAAAGGTAACCTGGTGAATTCATATTTGTCTTTTAGAATTGTAAACGCAAAAAGTTTACTAACATGTTCAGGTAACATTATTTGATGAAACGCGTGCTTGAAGTCTAATTTTGTAAAATATGTAGCTCCTGCAAGTTCATGTAACAATTCTTTGATTATTGGTAATTGATAATCAAATTGCACTGAATGCTTGTTTAATTCTCTTAAATCCAAGCACATTCTGTGTTTTCCTGAGTGTTTCTTTATCATTACTACAGGAGCGGAAAAATTACTTTTAGATCTTTTAATTATTCCGGACTCCAATAACTCGGTTATTTGTTCTTGAAGAGTTGTTCTCAGTTCAAAAGGAATCGGGTACTGTTTCACACGAGTCGGTACATTAGTAGTAATATCAAATTCAGGCATTTCCGTATTAATCGCTCCAATAGTTTTTAAAGATTGCGAAAATATGGTTTTGAAATTTGTTAATAAATTTTGAATACTACTTAATTGTTTTTTGTCTAAGTTTTGCAATTTAAAATGGTTAAGATTAAATTCTTTGATTCGTAACTCGTCTATTATCTCCTGTGTCATTTTTCCTTGTATAGTATTCACATTTCTAATATTTTCAATTAATTTTCCTATCTTCGTGTTTTTGTGCAATTTAATTGAATGTTGTGAATAATTTGTAATTTCCGTGTACAATACATTTTGATTTTCCTCTTTATCTAAAATGGGAGTAATTTCGATTTTCGCCTTGAAATTATTTGGCTCAAAGATCACATTTTCCGGTTGTGTATCAGGTTTTGATATTTTCACAGGTACCACTTTGGTTTCATTTGGTTGTATAGTCATTTGATTTTGTAATCTCACATGTGATAGGTTTTGAATATTTTTACCCACATTGTAAACTGCATTGAATTGAATTTCTCTATCGTAAATTCTAACTGTGGATCTATTACAATTTATGATCGCATTAGTTGATTTTAAAAAATCAAAGCCGCAGATACCTTGATATTCTGGTGGAAAACTTATGTCTGATATATAAAATTCATGTGTACACATTTTATCCATAATATAGAATTTTAACGTTGTTTTGAATATGTAATTTATTTTTCCTCCCGCAAGAGTTGAAATTGATACAGTTTTGTCCTCATTTATATTAGATTGATATTGTTTTAATTTATTATAAGTTTGTAAATGCATAATCGAAACACTCGCTCCTGAATCTATCAAAAAGTTAACATTATCCTTCTGCGAAAATCTTAAAGTTATAATAGGTAGCTTTTGTATGTCTGTTTCTGGACACTGCGTTGTCGCGATACTGTGTTTATTTACACTATGTTTGTTTACTATATTTGGCACCCGCATATTATTACATGAAGAAAACGAAGGGGTGGTCAGGGGGTGTGTCTGGCCTGCCCATTCTAGTTTAAATAATGGTTTTGTCTCCTTCCCCTCTGCACTTCAGTATGTACACTATTTCTCGTACTTTGTAATCTGTCAGGGTTATCCCTCCTGTAATTATGCGAATTTTCTTGACGCATAACATTACGTCCTCTATATTGTTGTGTCTCTCGTGGGCGGTCTCTATTTTGATGACTAAAACGACTTGGCAAATTATTCTCAAAATTTTGTTCTCTATAATTATATTGCTGCCTCATTTCGTTATTTCCGGTAGCCTGTTTAAAAAATCTACAGTTTCGCATTATGTGGTTATTATATCCGCAAAACGCACAACTCAAATCATTCGGCATTTCTTGCATATTATTCCGCCTCTGTGCTCCGCTGCTGTGAGTTCTCTGTGGTGTATTTGTTATTGTTTTATCACTATTTTGTAGACGCATAGCGTTAATTTCCGCGGTTAAGGCTGCAATCTTTTCTACATTTTCTTTATGTGTTTGCATAAGTGTGTTCATTTTTTCTTCTACGTTATTATCTGTAAAGTGATTTACGCTAGCCTTTAAAAGATCGGCAGCTACTAATTGTTGTGCATTTTCTACGCACTTTGCTTTTTCTATAGCATCCGAATAATTCTTTGGATTCATTTTTAAGACATCTAACCTTAAATCATAGTTTAGTGCCTCTAAAAATTTTGACAATTTAATTGTATTGATCATAGGGTTTGAACCCGAAGTTGCTATGTCACCATCCGATAAATACTGCATCGCAGCGTTATCAATTCTAAAAACTAAGTTCTTAATGGATTCACCTGGCTGTTGTTTTATTGTACTGAATCGCATATGGTTGGTAGCCAAGGATGGCTGCTCCGCAAAAAAATTCATCAATTTCAATTTAATTACTTTAAATGATGTTTCATTTCTGAGATTTGGGTCATTTGTAATGAAGGTTAATGCTTGTCCGCGCAATCTAGATTTTAAAATAAGTCCTTGTTCCGCGTCGGTCCAATTACCCATCTGTGCAACAGCCTCAAATTGTACCATAAAATTTTCACATTCTTGGGGATTCTGCCCATCAAAATAATTAAGCATTAAAGGTAAATTTTGTAATCGGGATGTATGCTGTACCGAATTATCACCTCTTCCATTTGGTATACTACTGTGTTCGGCTACTACGGCCGGGTTGGTTTGGTTAACTTGATTAGGGGAATCCATGTTCACAACAAAATAATATGCTAACACTTACGCGTACGAAATATTTTAACGAACCAGTTTTTTTTTTCAGTTAAAAATAAATATGTATATAACAACCTTTACTCACTAATTTGCATGAATATTTATAATATGCATAACACTTCGCAGCACGATAGGTAATAAAAACTACTAATACTCATACACTATATAATAATATAATATCAATAATCACATAAAATGAGGAATGTAAATGTATTGCAATAATACCTTATATATAATTATAATAACACTCAACTCAAATATAAAGTTCTCATAAAAAGAAATGTCAATTCACCCTAAAACTTTATGCCATAATAAGAAATGCCTCATTAGTAAATTAAACAATTCATATCAAATAATTTAAAATTCTTCTGGGCAGACAAACTGTCCAAAAACCCAAGGTAAATAATTTAATTCCCCACATCCTGGTCACGGCACCAAATTAATTGTTGTAATGTACATACAACCTAAACACCAGTGTTCGTTACAAGGGGGAAACACAGAATGAATATAATACCTTATATAGATTCAAACATTTATTCTATACATTTATTTACAAAAATACTTGGTTAACATAATCAATCATTTATATTTTCTATTTACAGACTAATTATCCCATATCACTTTATAAGGAATTATTGTCATTAACAGAGGCCTAAGTCAAAGGATTGTAAATATTCTTTATAAATTACCTCCATTCAAGTCACAGGGGAGCAGGCAGGGGCTTTCCTCACGGGCATACGGTACGAGTTGGTGATGGTGAGCGGGCGGCGTCGTTCCGGGCACACGGGACGAGCTGGTGCTAGTCGATCCTTGTTCCACTTCTCTCGACTGCCCACTTCTAACTCCTCGCTCTCAGCTCTCACTCCAAAAAACTTCACCTAGGTCCCAACGCCCCTCCTTTTCTTGTCCAATCATTTCCTTCGGGAAAATTTTCCCACATCAAATGCCCTTCGAGAGTGCAGGTGGGCTCATTAAAGTAGCCCCTTTTTGTTCAAGCTGACATTACATTTTAGCCCCTGCTCCCATAATTCACGCTTACAGTTCTGTGCGAGCTTGACCGTTAAGCTGCCATTCCGTGAAGTATCCTCTCTGCAGGGGTCCCTAAACTTGACGTAAATAATTGGGGTCTTAAATTCGTCAAGGAAAATCCTCCCACGGCTATGCATGCACGTGCAACTCACCGTGAGAAAGTACCTCGGTACAATATATATATATATATATATATATATATATATATATATATATAGATATATATATATATATATATATATATATATATATGTATATATATATATATATATATATATATATATATATATATATATAAATATATATATATATATATATATATATATATATATATATATATATATATATATATATATATATATAAACATACATATGTCAGGTTTAAAAACTGGGGTTAAGAATTAAGTGAGTTATAATTAAAATTAGTTAGAACTCATTAACGATAACGTAATAGGAGAAAGACACACCCTCCAGCGGAACTTTATAGAGTAAAAAAGCTGATGCGGATATAGACACAAGAATTTGCTTAGGTAGCAAAGCCACATATATATTTCTGATGGGGAACTAGGGCTAATAGCATTCTCCTCGCTTGATTATGCTAATTATGAAAACAAAGTATATCTTGATGTCATAGACAAGGATAGAAGGATTACAATAAAAAAATTTTATATATGAAATTAAATGTGTCTTCCGTGTTATATATATATATATATATATATATATATATATATATATATATATATATATATATATATATATATATATATATATATATATATATATATATATATATAATGTGTATGTGTGTTCAACAGAAAAATATATCCTAAACATTTTTTTTTATTCTACAGTTGTTTTGTGATGATAATGATTAAGTTACAACATTTATATTTTATAAGTAGTTTTTTGTTTACTACAATTTTATAAATAAATGAACGTAAGACTAAGGTAAGTGATATATAAAAAGACAAAATGGTGAACAATAAAACTAAGTGAATAATTTCCTTAAGAATTTTCTTATCATAGTATTAAACTCAAATAACAAGGGATATAACATCATAGGTACTTTTAGACCTTAACTCCTTTAGTGAATGTGCATTGTAACAACATTACAAGGGTTATATTTTCAATGAAATCTTAAGGAAACAAAGATTTATAGTAATATCTAAGAGTTATTCTATAAAATACTACCATAGTGTAAAAGAGAGGTACCTTAATTGTTTTAATATACAATAAATCTTCTTTTTTAACCATTTATTTTTTACTAGTGCAGAAAGTAATCATTTTAATAATTTGAATAGCATTTATATACTTATATTAGTCGCGGATCAAATTTTCAGACCAATTATTATACACCAGATAATTTAAAATCCACTGCCTTCATAATGGTCTAAACCTATATTTATTGGGAGAATTTACCTATCAATACCAATAACTGTCACTTCACTTTGGCATTTGTCGCCCAACTGCGATACAGAAAATTGCATTTACTCCCCTGTGGTGAAATCAATATCGTATCTCATTAAATCTGGAAGTTTGGGATAAATTTTTGATGGATGTACATACACATGTACTTATGCTTATATGAGCTTCACAAATTGTGAAAGGAAATCTTGCTTTCAAAAGTGTAAAATATTCTTGCTGCTAGATCTCAAGTTGTGGATATAAGGAATCTTTTCTTTCAAAAGTTTGGTTTAGATAGAAATTTTGCATTTACTACTGTTAACTAATAAGGTTTCAAAATTTATAATATTATCTATAATTAATTAAGATAGATTATTATTAACGATGTCGTAAAACTATTTGTGTGCCTTAAAGCTTTACTGTTTGATTTAAAAATTGAACTTTAATGTTTAAAATTGATGAAACCTTTTAAATTTTTAGGAGCGTGTCCTTCTTTTAAAAATAGATTTTTAATTTAATGTACTAACAAAAATTTGTTTCAATAATTATATTTTACCTGATATTGCATGTATTTAATTCATACGTCAGCAACAACCTAGTTTATGGCTTACATAAAATTTCTTAAAATATGGCTATGTCTACAAATGTTGATATAAATTTATAATTAGATTAGAATTAACACTTCTGTAAAAAGTATCAGAAAGCTTTCTATTTATTTAAAACAATACCATTCAGAATGTAAATTTCATGAATTATTTAAATGTTTGTAGAGTTTCCTTCTACACTCATGTCAAATTAAGGATAATGAAGTTCAGGCAATGAAAGAGACAAAAGCAAAACAAATTTGACTTATTTGTAAAGTCTATTTATTAAACAAAAGGTAAAGAGCAAAAAAGATGCTATATGTTTATATAATTAATAAAAAATGCGATTTTTACTCCCTGGAGGAAATTTCAAAAAAGAAACCTATTTACAGAAAACAGTATAACATGGTTAGTATGATGGTTAATACGTAGTATGTCTCCCGGACGATTCAATACAAGCGTTACAATGCTTACGCATGCTGAGTATCAGATTATCAACCTGATCTTGGGGAAAATTACACCACTCATCAAGCAATGCCCTCCGAAGTTCCGATAGACAGTTGGGAGGGGGTTGACGGGCTGCAATTCGTCGGCCAAGCCTGTCCCACACATGCTCTATTGGATTCAAGTCCGGTGAGTATGCTGGCCAATCCATACGGGTGATATCCTCCGATTGAAGGCATTCGTCTACAATGTTTGCACGGTGAGGTCGGTCGTTGTCATACATATACAGAAATTCAGTACCCATGGCGCCCCGAAACAAACGCACATGTTGTTCCAGAATGACATCCCGATAGATGTGGCCTGTCATCGTTACACTCTGAACATGCAGGTCAGTTCTGGAACCAAGAATAATTCCTCCCCAAACGAGATATCCTGCACCACCTTAACGGTGTCGTTCAATGGTGTTCTCTTGGTGGTAACGGGTACCTAGCGCTCTCCATATGAAAGTTCGGCGAGAATCAGAATGTAAACTGAATCTGGACTCGACGGAAAACATAACACAAGACCACTGTTGCGGTGTCCACAATGCATGCTCTCTAGCTCAGCATAATCGCAGGAGACAGTGAGTTGCGGTAAGGGGAACACATCTGACAGGCCTACGAGCATATTGACCAATGTTCCCTAAGCGTCTATACACGGTCTGCCATGAAACGGTCGTACCGGTAGCTGAAGAGAGCTGACGAGACAGGTCTGATGCTGTGCTCTGTCTGTTTCTTTTGGCAGTAACTGCCAAATACCGGTCATCATTCGGCGTAGTAACTCGGGGGCGACTTGTGCTGTAACATCTACTCACATTACCATCATGTTTGAATAGTTGCCAAAGCCTGGAGATGACACTCTTGGCGATTACAAGTTCCTCGGATACTTCCAGCTGGGTACGTCCACATTAAAGTCGTCCGATAATTCTACTACGTATGATTTAGTAAAATCACGAGGAAAAAGTGTGCAAGTTGTAAACGAGGAATATTTTTTTTTAATTAAAATTGGTTTTCATGTAAATGAAGTATCTCTGAAACAAATCACTATTTCAGTGATTTGTTTCAGATGATTATAAAATCAATCTTTGCAGATTTCTTTTCATAATAGTCTGTGGTACTGTTTATAAGTTTTGTAAACAACTCAGAACAACTCATATAATGATTATAATAATAATAAATATCCATTTGTTGGAAAATTAAATAATTTAGAACATAATCTACCACACTGTAGTACTTGGGTTCAAATCCATACATGTTGTTGATAGTCAAATTTTCCTTTTATAGAGAAAAATGTTGACCGTTTAAATAGTGCTCAAATAATAAAAACTTCAAATATGGAGAGGCACCGCTCTTGGGTAACGACGTTCACATATTCAAATTCCTCTGCTGGTATACATTTTCGGAATTGACTTTAAACAGTAGGTTTTAGTCTCATTAGGCATCGTGCTGCAAACCAGTAGACTGTAGCCATCCTTACCTAACTATCTTAACCAATAATAAAATTCTCTACAAAACTTGCAGCATTATAGTGATGAAAGAATGCGTAAAATACATTGTTTAAACAATAATCATAAGATATTAATAATGGAAATGAATATATGCATTTCTTCATATTAGATTAATAAGAATACAATACTAAATATTAATTGCAATAATCAAGTATACCCATTGCAAAACGCATACTATACTTATTTCCATGACTTCGGGGATTTATTGAAACTTTGTTTACATTTTTCAAGTATTAACGATATGTAAATTCACTTTCATGAGTATCTCAAGCTATTAATAGTTAAAAAATAAAATTTATAATATTCTTTTTCCTAACATCTAATTTAAAAAATGATTTTTCACTTTGATTTGTGCGTCATTACAAATTCAAATTTTGATTTAAAGTTTTATTTTCCATAGGCTTAAAACAATGATTAGTAAAAAATATAATACATTTTTTTAACTTTTTAAATACACATTTAAATGCTTCTGTATGATATGATTGTAAAATAAACTCTGCTTAATGACAGGTACTATTTTTTCTGAAGTACAGAATTATATATTGACTATATTTTTGGTATTTCCAATATATTAAATAATTTGCAATTTTTTATTGTCATTTATACTGTTTTAGATATTTTACAAGATATCAAAGTTTTATTTTCGTTTCAAATTTTGTATCCAAGTTGTTGGGATATATTCCTTCAGATAGAAAATGGAAATATAGCAAATAACCAGTTTTCAAGTTTTTAAATCATATCACTCTTCAGTCAAAAAAAGTTTTTTTATAAAATATTTCTTTACGAAGAAGTAGAAATATTGGAAAAAGTGTACCTCTCTCACTTTTAAAGTATTTAAAAATCTAATGCTTTTAGGAAAATAATGAAAGTTATATTTAAGTGGATCATTCGATTTCTGGAATAGTTTTTTCTATTAATTTAGTTTATATTTGAAATATATTTTGTACTTTCAATCACTTGAAAATTGCATAAATATTTTTCAGTTACGAGATAATATACTTTAAGAGATATTTTAAAAATGATATTTTTGTTTTATAATAATACTATCTCAACACACAGCTTTCGGCACATCTACCTTGGCTTGTATGAAAGAAGGAATTTTGCAATTAGCACTGTTCTTGTGTACTCAACATTTTTATGGCTGCTCTACTATAAATGTGTTGAGTGTAATGTAACATTATGTTCATGTCTTTTACCATTTTTGAACAGTTTACAAATGTTATTTTTATAAATATTCTCTTTCTACATGCCTGATTACAAGAATGAAATATTATAGTAAACCTATTACGGAATGTGAAATGCAACTATTGGTAAAGAGTATTTTTGTTAAATTTCAATTTGAGTAAAGACAATTGTGCCTTTATCAATTATATGATTCAATTGAAAGTATTTATTTAATAATAATCTTAGTTATGGAACAATTTTAAAATAATTGTTAGTACTATCTAGTTATTAAGCATATCTGATATTTTTAAATAATGATATAAGTTTACATTTATGATTTGGTGTAAATATGGAAGAGCGAATTAACACTCTTAATCTCAAAGTCTGCAAGTTTGAATTGATATCCAATTTTTTTGCTCCGAATAAAGATTATACCTATTGAATCATTGGCTAAAATAACAAAGATTTCTGTATTCAGAATCCAGTAGGCATTTCATAATTATAAATCAAAGTTTAATTTTGATAGCAAATGTGTACTTCATCTAATCTGTAAATGTAAGAGTGATTTATAATTATATTACAAATTGGAACTGATGCGTAATGATTATTAATGGGTATTTTAATGTTCCCGCTTGCAACAAGAATCCAAAATATTTAACAAAGCATAAAATGCTTTTGTCCATTTGCCATTATAGCATTACTGTCCCTCATATTTAACTAATTATGTGACACCATGATTCACTGTGTCTTCCACCGTAATATAATTAATCGGAAAGTGAATTACATTCTATTCGATATATGCGAAACTCATTATCAAGTTTAAATGGAATGAGTCACGTCCTCTGTGATCTTTGATTCGCATTTATTGATGCAAGCAGTTTTATTAGAATCTTCATATTTTAAATAATTAATATAGTAATGAAATAATATTTTCTATTAATAAAAATAAGAGCATAGGGGGAAATTCATAACGCAGTAGTTTTATCACTTACATGTTACATTTCATAATCGTTAAATTATATGTATATTTTCGATGATTTTTTTTCTTTTCGTTTATTTAAAAAAGACTTGGTTTTTTTGATAAATGAAAAATAATAAATCAAGGTACAACACATAATATAGAAATTCATTTTCTATCATAACTACATTGTTTTTATCGTATATCTTAACATAGTGGTTTTACAGAATTAGGGGTTATTGGACTGAATACCGATCCATTACAAAATATTAAAATAAAT
>CM063508.1:109836142-109843642 GCA_032207245.1 Pardosa pseudoannulata | reverse complement strand
ATTATATTTCTCAAATCACTTTCGCACCTAACATATGAATATTAAAAGTAAATTTAAAAAAAGAAGTAGTTGAGAAGCACCTGTCTAAAAGGACCTCAAATATCAGATAGTAAAAGAAACGTTACAACCGTTAAATCTACACTGTGTAGTAAAAAGAGTGGCTGTGTCCTGTCAAACACAGTTGTTGCACAAATAAAGTGAATTACATTCTATTCGATATATGCAAAACTCATTATCAAGTTTAAATGGAATGCCTCACATCCTCTGTGATCTTTGATTTGCTTTTATTATGCAAACGATTTTATTCGAATCTTCATATTTTGAATAATTAATATAGTATTAAAAATACATAATGTTGTCTGGTAATAAAAATAAGAGTATAGAGTGAAATTCATGAAGCAGCAGTTTTATGACTTACATGTTACATTTTAAAATCGTTAAATTATATGTATATTTTGGATGGTTTCTTTTTTTTCGTTTATTTAAAAAAGTCTTAGTGTTTTTAAAAAAATGAAAAAAAAATAAATCAAGGTATAAAACATAATACTAGAAATTCATTTTCTTCCAAAACTACATTGTTTTATCGTATAACATATTATAGCAGTTTTACAGGAGTTAGGGGATATTGAACTGAATAAAAACCTGTCCATTACAAATGATTAAAATAAATGTGTACCCTAAATCATTTATATTTTGGAATACTGTATTTGGATCTGAAATATGGATGAGGAAACATCTTCTTAAGACTATTTATAAATGATTTCTGAAGATTATATTTTTGTGTCCATAGATGCATATATATATATGTATGTATATATATATATATATATATATATATATATATATATATATATATATATATATATATATATATATATATATATATATATATATACATATATATATATATATATATATATATATATATATATATATATATATATATATATATATATATATATATATATATATATATATATATATATATATATATATATATATATATATATATAATATATATATATATATATATATATATATATATATATATATATATATATATATATATATATATATATATATATATATATACATATATACATATATATATATATATATATAATATATATATATATATATATATATATATATATGTATGTATAATGCATATATATATGTATCAAAATGATATTTATGAAGATGACGTTTAGAAAAATTATTTTAATCTGAGTAAGAAATATGAGTCACCGAAATTCAGAATTTTACTTTAAAACAAGAAGAAAGTTCGATGTATATTTTTCAGTTTATTCAAAATTGTTATTTAATCTTTATATATTGTTATTATAGTTCTCAAATCACTTTCGCACTTAACATATGAATATTAAAAGTAAATTTAAAAAATTAGGAGAGAAGCACGTGTCTTAAAGGAACTGAAATATCAGACAGTAAAATAAACGTTACAACCGTTAAATATACATAGTGCAGTAAAAAGAGCGGTTGTGTCCTGTCAAATACAGCTGTGGCACATTAAAACAAAATTTTCTTTTTCCTATGTTTCCTATCAGAGTGGGGAATGAAACAGAAAGTTTCTTTTTGAAAACGACAACTACTGGTCTTAACTGTTAAAAGCACGAGAACTACTAATTACAAAGATAACTATTAAATACAAGGAGAAGATTTAAAATAACTTGTCTGTAATGACAATTTTCAGAGAATAAAATATAGTCCTGAAACTATGAAATTAATACACATTTTTTTCTTTTCATTTGCTGTTATAAAAATGTTATTATTAGTGAAGATGAAGTCAACAAATCAGGGTTTTATATTAAAAAATATCAGGAGATATCAATTTTATTTTTTATATAAAATAGATATCCATGAGTATTTATTTTTTATAAATTCAATATTCTAATTGTTCTCTAAATTTAGATCAAAAGTTTTAAGTTATAAGATAAATTTATTTTCGCCTTTTTTAGTATGATTGTTTACAATAATATTTCAGTTGTATCAATCCATTGAGTAAACAACTTAAACTTTTCTAAAAAAATTTTTTACTAAAGTAAAAGTATTTGAAACTGAAAGTATTTTAGATAATTTGAGGTACACATAAAGCAATAATGTAAAAAAAAGAAAGGACAAAGAAAAATACACTATTTGTAGAGAATCATTTTAAATTTCTACCATTTATTACTTCCTGATAAGAACTGAAGAAAATATTCTAATTAAAAAAAGAAATTCAGATTAGTTTTAGGAATAAATTATCACTGAAATAAAAAATATTCAATATAAAAATATGAAAGCTGTGGTCTCCACCATGTATTAATACTTGAACTTTGCTTTAACAACATAGTGACTTCAACAAACTGAATTTAATATGAATTGTGATGAAAATGCAAAATTGATAATTATAATGATGCATCATACATAATTGAATGATATAAATTATTTAATAGACATAAAAGTGTATCATTCGGTGTCGATTTTTATTTTATAACTATCATTAAGTTTCAATATATTTCATAAATTAATGAAATGAAAATATAAAATGCATTTTGATTTTGTAAATGTTTATTCATTACATAGTTAAATAAGACAAAATGAAATATTTTATTAAATCGTTGTTTTGCAAATTATATTTAATAGAATTTAACACTTTCGTTTATGATTTTAATAGATTTTAAGAAAACCTTAATAACACATAGTTATAAACATTCAAGCAGTTATAAGAAACATGTATCTTACATAAATTTATGCTTTTAATATAAAGGCGAAGAATATACATCTTACATGATAACTTTTGATGAAATTTATTAAATTCTTTAAATTTAAAATATCAAGCGTTTGTATTTCTTATTGAAACTGTCATATATAATTTACAGAAGCATTTATCAAAGCACGTACACGTAAAAATCTAGCATCAAAAATGAGACTGAAATTTTTGACGTTTATGATGGAATACGTGTGCAGATTTGAATCGAGAAATTACATGTGCCAAGAAAAACGTAAATATCTACATTTAAAAATACACGTGAAAGGTAATCTCTGAAATTATTAGATTTGAATACGTGATATTTAAAATAAGATTTTTTTGGGGAGGTGTATAATGCAGCGATAAATTTAATAAGTAAATTTTAGAAAACATACCATAATGTCTCTACGTTTTATGTTAACGTTTCCTTCAAGGTAAACTAATTTTGTTATCTGTAATTTGAAGATTTTAAGTATTTGAAAAGAACAAAATGCTTATTAAATTGAGGTATTTATAGATATTTTCGGAAATTTAAAGAATTACTGAAAACTTTATTTAAAAGTGATTTTTAATTTACAGCAGAAAACTTTGAGTAATTTAAAGGACTTAATCACGATTTATATAAATGCAACAAATATTAGTGTAATTAATATTAATGTCTTGTAATATGCATAAATATTATTATTCATTCAAATGGAGTTCTAATATAGCTTTTATGTGAGATGATAATACTTAACACAAAATGGCAGAAATCATGACTTTTGGAAGATCATTTGCAATTTATGGAAGCGAATTTGATAATTAAGTTTTATGTAAAAATGAACCATTTTTGCAGTGATTTACTTCTGATAACCGTGGTTCTAGGAAATAAGTCTTACTTGAAATTCCCATTCAAGTAAATCATTTACTCAGTGCTGGCATACCAATTTTGTGTCATTCCCATTTCCACTGAGTGTTCTTAGATGTCAATATATCAATAATTACCGAAAGCAAAAAAGTCTGGTAATTTTACACTAATATTAGTTAAATAAATTGTCATTAAATGGGATACACTTATATTCCTATGCATATTTTTTCTTTAGTTTAGACGTGTTACTAGAGACTGTTTATATGAAGCTCAAATTTACCAATAACCTTTCCATTTAAAACTGATATTTATTCAAATTTGGTTATTAAATATTTAGCGGATAGTAAACTAATTTAAATTTTGATTCAATTTCTTTTATTTGTAATTTGCCATTTTAACAAAATCCGGCAATTACAATAAAATCACTTTGGGAAATTTTCGGTGCTATGATGAATCCATTTCGTATGGCTATTCGCTTATTTTAGCAATAAAAAATTATCTTTTTTAATCACATACATGAAAATTCACTCACACCTCATTGAATTTTATCACATTTCTGCATTTTATTTGTTAGTGTTTTTCATAAACTTTTCTACAATTTGTTTTTTTTCTGTAATATGTAGCAAAAGGAGATGAACTTTAGGTTTAAACATCTATAATAATTTGAAACCTGTATGAATTATTTTACTGGTAATGTCAGAAGATATTCCTAGTTTCGATGCGATGGATTTTGAAGTTGGCTTTTTTTCCATTTTTAATGGGGTTTTTTTCTTAGGGGTTAAAGATTTCACTTTCTTGATATTGACCTGCGTTAGAACAATTTTTGGATGAGGTTTTGAGGTCATGTTTTCATTTTTTTACTTTCATATATGCAATATTTTTCCTCCTAAATTTATTATAAATCTAATTATCATTTTTTCAAATGTAATAACTAATGGATAAATGATTTTATAATTCGTTGATACAAATATTTTTTTCTCAGTAAGTGCCAATATTAGAAGCCATTTTTTTTTAAAAATAAATATTTTATTTTGTATTTCAATCAAAACGTAATAGTATCTGGCGATTTTTCTCAAGTAACCAAATTTTAATCTCAAAATGCAAAAGGGAAAATAAATTATAACGCCCCCACATAACGTGAGCCCTAACGATGACCGAATGGTTAGGGTGCTGGCCTTCAGTACCGGAGTTAGTGGGTTCGAATCTCACTATGGCATGGATATTCGTAGCCGTTAGGAATCGGCTTTAAGCACTAGGTCCTGGTCTTATTAGTACTCGGGTTGCAAAAAGTAGACCGTAGCTCTCCAAACCCAAACCAAGCCCATAAATTGGGAACGATTCTCTCTATTTATGTAGATAAGAGTTTATACAAGTTAAAAAGTCCAATTTCACATAAAGTAAAGAATTTATAACTATATCTCTTATTTCTGCTATAAAAGAACGTCTGAGTCTACAACAAAAAGTCAAATTAAATTTTAATGGAATGTTTTACAAAAATGTAATTTAAGTACTCGTTCTCTCTATTTATGTAGATAAGAGTTTATACAAGTTAAAAAGTCCAATTTCACATAAAGTAAAAAATTTATAACTATATCTCTTATTTCTGCTATAAAAAAAACGTCTGAGCCTACAACAAAAAGTCAAATCAAATTTTAATGCAATGTTTTACAAAAATGTAATTTAAGTACTCGTTCTCTCTATTTATGTAGATAAGAGTTTATACAAGTTAAAAAGTCCAATTTCACATAAAGTAAAGAATTTATAACTATATCTCTTATTTCTGCTATAAAAGAACGTCTGAGTCTACAACAAAAAGTCAAATTAAATTTTAATGGAATGTTTTACAAAAATGTAATTTAAGTACTCGTTCTCTCTATTTATGTAGATAAGAGTTTATACAAGTAAGTCCAATTTCACATAAAGTAATTATTATATCTCTTATTTCTGCTATAAAAGAACGTCTGAGCTACAACAAAAAGTCAATTAAATTTTAATGGAATGTTTTACAAAAATGTAATTTAAGTACTCGTTCTCTCTATTTATGTAGATAAGAGTTATACAAGCTAAAAAGTCCAATTTCACATAAAGTAAAGAATTTATAACTATATCTCTTATTTCTGCTATAAAAGAACGTCTGAGTCTACAACAAAAAGTCAAATTAAATTTTAATGGAATGTTTTACAAAAATGTAATTTAAGTACTCGTTAGACTTTAAACCTCGGTACACTTAGTCAAACGAGTCAATTATAATTCGTACTTTCTTGAATATTTAATGCAAAGAAAGATGGCTACATTTATTTGCAATATACTATGAATATATTATTGCTGTGGCATTATATTGCGGATTTTTTTCTGATATATATTATTTGATTTCTGTAGGCGCAAGAGATTGTAAATATAGCTCCTTCTAGTTCTTGGCGGATATTAGCTTTTTAAAGAAAATATGCATATAGATATTATTCTTTTCACAATACGTCCATTTCATAATATGCTTTTACGGATTTTATTATTTAAACGTCCATACTTATATCACTACACACAAGATAAATAGTTTATATATTACGTCTTTGATGCATTATATTTTATTTCTAAAAGTGAACTAATAATAATGCATGTTTCTTTTTTTCTGTTGCATAAATGTATAAACTCGTGTATATAATATATACAGTCGAACTCGTTTATAACGAGCACAAAGGGACCATAACATTTACCCGTTAAATTCAAATGCTCGTAATAAACGGGTGCTTTAGGCAGGCGTGCAACCAGAATGGAAAGGGCTTATGAGGTCAAGTGATTGAGTTTATTTAAAATTTAATTAATACATAACGAACTCGGGTCAAAGAATGATCATCTGACTCTCCTACTTGAACCCTACACTTAACAGGTTCAGCTGTTCTCCCCCTTCCACCCTAACCCCTATTTACAATAAACTCCAGCTGTTGCACCGGATTTGTGAACCCTACCTATTGACATTGGGGTGCTGGAGGAATTTTTCCTACAAAAGTATTAAACCACGGATAAGAAAAAAAAATATAAGACAGAAAGTCTAGAAAGATGAGATAAAAGATTGCAAGACGGTAAAGTATTGCTCACTAAAACCAGGTCTTGGTCATTAAAAGCGACTTCTGTTCCACAGACTTCACATTGATCCAAACAAATATTTTAGCTTCCCTCGGTAAATCCAAGTTCTCGTTAAATCCGAGCTCGTTATAAACGAGTTCGACTGTATTGGCCATTGACTGTAATTACGCCATTATTTTCATATGTACAGAGAGGACAAGAAACGTGATCATAACTTCAACAAATCACACTGGGTTTCAGAAAGCCATGGAGGGGAATGTACACAAAAATCACTACAACGAAAATTTAGAAAACCATGCTCTTTTAGAGAGCAAGGTTAAAGAAACGCGACATTGTTTTGTTTGAAAGCAATGCAAAGAGTTACTATCTGCTAATCAAGATTATCTTAAAAAGGACATAATGTCTACGTATAATGATTACGGATAAAATTCAAACAATGTGTTCTGATAGAGCATTATTATTGATTTAAACAGTGCCGACGTATATAATGATTACTATTTTTACATTGTAATACGATCTATAATAGTTACATGATTATCATAGTAATGTTACAGGTCGTCTTAAATGGGAAATTACAAAGTGAATTATAATTTAATACAAACTATTTGAATATTATATCTATTCATAATGAAAAGCTATTATCATTAAAGTTGATTCCTCTAAAAAAGGGAAAGGATAAATGATAGGATAAAGTTATTTGCTTAAGGAAAATAGATCGTTCTTAGCCTCTAAAAATTTAATTTTTCTATTTATATGATTATAAGTGTCAGGTATTTTCTACAGCTTCTAATATATATACACTATAATGCCAATGATGACTGGT
>CM063508.1:109828642-109833642 GCA_032207245.1 Pardosa pseudoannulata | reverse complement strand
CCATATATTGACGTCAAAACGAAATAATTTAATTTTCTAAACCTGATAGTTCCCAGGCAATTTGTTTTGATCTTTTTAATAGACGTATAAGAAAACGTAATTTAAGTAAGCACTGAATCTTTAAGAAATGATATTTTCAGATCCTAACACTGCTCGTCTTCTTTGCCATCTATCTCTATGCTAAGATTTTGTTAAAGTACATGAGGTTATATAAAACCCTGCAATGAAGTATATCTGAGAGAAGATAAACTAATAATGTGTCATGAGTTGTTCCCTGTTCAGTTGTTAGTATATT
Source organism: Pardosa pseudoannulata (assembly GCA_032207245.1). Taxonomy (NCBI): domain Eukaryota; kingdom Metazoa; phylum Arthropoda; class Arachnida; order Araneae; family Lycosidae; genus Pardosa; species Pardosa pseudoannulata. The sequence goes on along the minus strand of CM063508.1, from coordinate 109,833,347 downwards.
TACAAGATTTTTTTCTATTTTGGTATATTATCGAACACTGTATGGAAATAAAAAATAGGATACAGACAATACATGTCTTCCTTGCAGCTCAATATAAAATATACTTTTATTATATAATTAGTTATTAGAATACTAATTCTCACATTCTTTCCTATCATTTTCTGAAAGTAACACTTTTGTCTGTGTCCAGCGCGTGTACTATATGTATACATACATACATTTATATGCATATATATATATATATATATATATACATTTATATGCATATATATATATATATATATATATATATATATATATATATATATATATATATATATATACAGTTGCACAATATAATAGGAATACTTATAACAAATGGAAAATTTTAATTAGTAAGGGGTTGAGCCTCCTTTTGCCTGAATGACTGCTTCTATTCAACAAGCGATTGAGAAATAAAGTTCTTGAACAAAATTTATCAGAATTCTCGAGTCTAGATTGTATGAGTAGAGGAGAAAACAAACCACAGATTTTATAATTCGAAAAACACATATCAAGATTAATGAATCATCTGAGATCATATGAAATCACCAGGTTAGATTTTTCACTTCATCATCATGCTTATGTAACTATGTTTGAACACAGCGAGACGTGTGAAAAGCTGCGTTGTAATCTTCGAACACAGGACGTTTCATGAGAGAGTCTGAATCATTGGATGAAGATGATAGGGGCAAATATTTCGATAACGGTCAACTGGGATCATGTACCATAACCATATTGCCTCATGTACCATCACAGAACCTTCTCTATGTTTTACGGTCCGAACCAGGCAGTCAATTTGAAATGTTTTTGTTGGTGTGCACCAGACGAACACGCATACGGTGGTCTGGAATAATGAAAATAAGGATTTATCAGACCAAATGACTTGTTTCTATTGCGGCTGTGTCCAGTTTAGGTGGTCTGAGTACCACTATATCTTCTCATATTTCTTTCTGAAACAAACAGTTTTAGAATAGCTCCTTTGCCATGGCAGTTTGCAACATTCGTTGGAAAATAAATTTATGGATATTTGGTTCACATGGTGGATATTCATCTATGGAATTTTCTGTTGCAGTATATTATTGTGATTTAAGGTGTCTATTCTCTTCAACACAGTTTTATCATGGTTCTTCAACTTCAACTTTGTTCCACTGTTGTACTTCGAAAAACAGACCTTATCCCAGCTATCATAACCCTTTTACACACTGGTCTTTGAAACACCCACAAGTTTGGCTGTTCTGGTCACGAACGCTAAAGTGAGGCGAACTCCAATTATTATACCCGTATTCACTTCAGAGTGTTCGGGCATAATCACGCTTTACTAGAAACATAATTCTTTCATGCAACTATCACACTGCAAATTACTTCACTTATACCTTACCTCTTGCTGCCACTACAAGCCACACATTTTCGTCACGAGGCAGCCGTTTATTAGACGGTTGAAGAATGATTTATTTTTAAATTTGTGTTCTTATTATTTCGTCCTATACGTGCACATATATTCCAATTTTTATGTATGTACATTATATAATTTGACTCACGTAAATAGTCCTTCTAAACCAATGCTGCAGAACCAAATACTTAAGGTAATTTTTTCACTCCTTCGAAATTGATGTAGAAATCTTTTAAACAATAGGAATATATTCCTTTTATCCTAAAATGAACGTTTATTTGATTCATGAATAGCTACCTGAAACTTCTGCATGAATGAAGTTTATTCAAATATTTAAGTTTGACACTGAGCTTCAAATATTTATAAAGCGTTGTCAGAGCCTGTTTTTTTTCTGAAAGTGACAAACTTTAAAGGTATTTTAATCATCACCTCCCGCTTTTATATTTTTTTTAAAGTGTAAGCTAATATTTCCGCTTTGTTAGGTTTAGTGCAAATAGAATGTCAACTTACTTTAATACAGAGTTTAATCAGTCGTAATGACACTACAAATTTTCATTACTTTAGTATTAAAAAGAACCATAAATTTATAGTTGTGTTGCCATATATTATATTTAATGACGATTTTGATTGGGTTTTCCAAAATCAGTCTAATTTTCTTCAAATTTTCTTCATTGCTACCACATCTTTTTTCCACTCCTCTCAGGTTCCATCCTCTCATCCAAGCTAAATTTTTAAATCCCTCCCATTTGTTTGGTTCTGCTTAGGCAGTAAATATAGTCTAAAACATTTATTTTTCAACCGTCTCCTCCTCCTTATAATGCGATAGTCTTTGTCTGTATTGAATTATGGTCATATAGTGGTAGTGTCCACATCTGCTCTTCTGCGTGACCTAATATCTAATATATCTGGGACATTATTCCTATATATTAGTACATGAGAGTTCAATTGCTAATTTATGGATAGAAGATAAAGCGTAGTAGAAACACAAGAAAACACTTAAATGAATACCCCAACAAATCTATACCCAGAATAAGACCATGGAATAGATGCAGATATCAGGTCGAAGATATTTTAAAGAGTTAGGAAATCACTATCTGAAACCTAAAGGTATCTCTCCGGGTGAACTGGAAAGAAGTCTCTAACAAGGCAAAGATCTCCAAGGGCTATTGTTTCTATGATGATGATTATGATAATGATGATGAAGGTGGTCCTCAATAGATTCTTATATGTGTGTTGGCCATAGAAATTTTTAAAAAATGCTTATGTTTATTATGTTTATTAATCTTCAAGAAAGATAAAATGAGGTAAAAGAAATCTTAAGGTAATTAAAAAGTAAGCATCATTGATTGATTAATGAATAGTGTGGTGATCATAACACTGATAATCCGATAGTCAATTTTGATGTTCTGGGTGTTACACTTAAAATTTGTGATAAGAGAGCATTGCCAACTTCTATTTACTGATTAGAAGTTTCAATCTTTTGAAGAATAGAATGAAATAAAAGAAATCTTAAGATAGTTAGAGATATAAAAAGTGTTTAATTCATAAATAAATTCTGTGGCAAATACTACAACAATATTTTGATAATAATTTCCGTTGTTCTTTGTGGTATACCAAATAAACAGAGCAGAGTGGATTTCTATTCGGAGAAAGATTTACAGTGCAATCTAACAAAACGTAACAATGAGGCATCATAAGATTTATAGTAGTAATGCAGAATAAATCTGCATTAATAATTAAAAAAAGGTATAGCAATCAATACCATGATACTCTGATAGTATTTTCTCTTTTTCAGGAGATACACTACATAAAGGTGCGTTATGGGGATAGAGTTAACTTCTATTTGGAGGAAGATATAAATTGTTATCACATTTAAAATAAAATAGAATGAAAAAAATTAAGGAAGTTAGAGATAATAAAAGTGTTTGATTGGTTAATGAAAAGTATATATTACAATGATGCTCAGATATAAATTTTTGATGTTTGGAAAGTTAAACTGTACGAAAAGAAGACACAGAGTGAATTTCTGTTTTGAGTAAATAGTGTTTCCGGATAGTAATTATGTAGATAAAATGAAATTGGGAGAAAAATTATTAAACTAATTAGATGAAAGAAAAGAGTCAGATATATTAATAAAGAATGAAGATCATTCTACTGATAGCCTGAAAGCAATTTTAAAAGCATGAATGTCAGACTATATAGAAGGGGCAAGTGGATTTCTATTCTGAGGAAGACTTTAACAGTCCCTTTCTAATTTGAAATCTTTAATATATTTTATCGCACATGCAACAAAAGTACTGTCTGAGAAAAATATTTTTCAGTAACATATATTATGAATATCTGAAAAATATCTGACACCGCATTTTCGTAACACAATAAAAGTAATGGAAGCACAATGTATCATAAAAGATCAAGTGAAACTATTACATTATCTTGTGCATGTGGAGTATAATTTTTAAAACGATTGTCTACAATATATAAAAATGTCATGTATGTGATCTTAAAACTTTGCAGCGAATGTGGCATACTTCTTATTGTCAGGATTAACATCTTCAAACAATATTGGTAACAATATGATTTGAAACTCTGAAATCTAAACATTCACTCCTCTAGAGAAATATAAGAACATATAAAATATCTCGGTAAATAAAAATCTATTAAACTCATAGCTCATGTTGCAGTAATAATTATAGATGTACGTTTTTATTACGTATAATTACATATTGTAAAATTTCAGGAGGAAAGTTATGCACAATTATATGTTCGGAGAAAAGAATTTAACAGTAATTTTTCAGAACGTACTACATGTACCTGAAAACCTATTATAATTCATTAATAATTTGAGAATAGTAAAAACTTAAAAATAATACAATGTTTATACCATTCAAAGTTAGTATACTGTCATTCCCTACGAATCATTACATGTAGAGCTATAATTTTTTCTGAGCAATATTGTGTCATAGCCTTCAAACCACTTTACCATACTTAAAATACAGGAAAATATCCAATAACTTAACAGCTAAAATATGACATTGAGCAATGTGATAATTATGAAATTAAACATTGAAGTTAAAATAATACTATGATAATAGTATATAATAAAAGTCTATATAATAATTTATTGTTACCAATGTAATTGTACGCAATAATATTTTTCCCTCCTCAGTGCTGAGCCTGTCTCTGAAAATAGGTTCTTCGCCAGCACCAGAAAAATAATTAAAAATTGAAGACAATAGGACAATTAGAATTACTTTAAAAATTCAAATGCTCAGATAATATAGCAATAAAAAACCT
>CM063508.1:109808642-109818642 GCA_032207245.1 Pardosa pseudoannulata | reverse complement strand
CCACAATATTTCAGATAACGTAAAACGTATGTTACATGGTAATGTTATGTTTGTGCAAGCAATCCATAAATCAATTTTTGTATGTAGTGATAAAATTAATAGAGCCGTCACACTTTTTTTTTATCTTTTTAATCCGAAAACTAAAATTTAGGAAATTAGAAAATATAGAATTACATTTTAAAGAAATTTCTTAAACATAATGGGATAGGTGTTTCCAGTCTATTTCATTCGCTTATTCACAGATTGTATATTGCAAAAAATAAAAAAAAAAACTTTCTTCGAAATGTTATAATGCCTTGATATTTTAAACAATACCGTCAATCTAAAGGTAGTAAATGGAAAAGAATTTTGATGATAAAAACAAATATTTGAATCCAAATGTTGAAAAGGAAGAATTAAAAGGAAGGAATCTAAAACAACCTTTTTTTAGAAACTATCTTAGAATGTTTTCGCTTCATTTCTCAAGTCTCTATATGTTCGGAAATCATTCTAAAACCTAAAAGGCTAAGATTTCTTTTCTAGAATGAAAGATTTGTCATTATTACAACAAATAGTTTTCAAACTTTGCTTTGAACGTTTCAAAGATTTTTGTGTTTTCAACTAAATAAAGTTTATTTTAAAAAAATAACTTTAAATCAGTACTAAAGAAATTATTTTTCTTTTAAAAGAATATTTCTTTTAAAATATATTTGACTATTTTAAAATTCTACTTATGAAATATAAAGACATAGAATTCATATAACTTATAATGCTAAATGATCTAAGATTGAATATTTTGAGAATTGCCTGAAATAAAAAATGCTATACTAGTAGAATATTTATACTTGAGTGATCCTTAATGTATTTTCACATTAATAAATGCACTAATTAAATGAATTTTAAAAGAAAATTATGATAGTTGAAATTTTGATAGTAGAAAAATTTTAACTACAAAAAACATCAAAATATTGAGCAAAAATTTCATGTAGAGAATAATGAGATGTATAGAATTTTATGAATTTATTAAAACTATTTTCTTTCACACAATACTAGAAATTTATGAAAAAATTAAATAAAAGAAGTTTGAGAACATTTATATTAGAAATTATTACCAGTATTAATTTAAGTAATACTGTTAATTAAACCTTTACTTTCTATTTTAAAAAGAAGATAAAACAAAAATGTAAATAAATAAAGGAAAAGTAATATTGTGGTAACACAACTAAAATAGTCCTGAAATATATATTTTATTCTAAAAACAGAAGTATAAAATTTTGGTTTGGTTAGGTTGTAACTCCATTGTCTACTATTTTCAAAAATAACATATACGGATAATAAATATATTTCTTTACAAAAGTAATCAATCTGATGATAGCTATATTTCTAGATTTGTTCACTAAAATATTGTACATTTATCATTTCAATTCATTTTTAAAATTATTAAAAGTTAAGTTAAATGAATAGTGGCACCTAAACAGGTAACTAACAGGTACTCCACAAACATGTATCCTTTTTTAGATGTCAGGATACATATTTGGAGATAAAATAATGGTAAAATATTCTTGTTTTCTCAAATGCATATCTTAAGATATATCTCTTTTAAAATGACTTTTAAAATCTCTTTTTGATAATGCGTATATTTCTGTAGAAGTTTAGTTTCCCAAAATCTCACAACAAGTTCCATTATATTAAAAACAAAATTATTCTAGAAGAATGATAAAAACGCTACCCTAGCAAGTTGATATTGGGATGAAAAAGAGTATTGTAATAATTTTGTAATTATTCTAGTTATATCTGAAGAACAGGTAAACAAATCCACTATTAGCAGCTTTTAGAATGCAGATTGAGAAATGCTACCATACCAAACTTTATCTCTCTTCTAATAATAGTTTATAGGCAAAATACCATATCTAAAACATCGCTTAAAGAGGAATACAATTAAATCATCCTAAAATAACAAATGTGTTATAAATAATTAAATTACGTAATAATTAACCCTCTAACCGTTTTGAACATAATTTTCTGCCCACAAGATTACATCTTCAGCCCAGTGTGCACTTGTTATGAAGTGATTTATATCTCAATAAAAAATTGTTTACGACAAGTAAAACTGTTAGGGAGATTTTATTAAGAGTTTTGGAGGCAAATCTGATCTCATTACACGTGCATGCCTGTTTGAAGACATAAGGAGGTAAGCAGAAAATTGTGTGTAAACCGCTTAGAGAGTTAAAATACTAAATCCTAAATCCAATGAATCGAGGGAATTTAAGCTGGAAAAGCTAACAAGATTTAGGGAGTTATTTTATAAAGCGTGGTTTAGTCACATTTGACCTGCATAAAATACAGACAAAATTAATTCAGGTATATTTATTCAAATATCTAATAGTAAGCAATGTATCAGGAGACATATGTAGTATGAAAGATATTTATAGCATATTTCAGCTCATTTTAGAAGCTATTAAAGTAAATAATTTCTTAAATATTTTGCTAAATTTATTATCCCCTCGTATTATTTTTCCATTTTAAAGCCTATTGACTTTATTTACTTTATTTTTATTTCATCTGAATTTTTAATGCGCTACATTTTGTACTATTTAGAAGGACAATTTTAAAGACGCTTTAATATTAAAAATGTTCAAATTTTATATTACTTTTATCATCATGAATACATTAAGGTAACCTACCATACTCAAACAGCGATTTTCATTTAAAAAAAAATCGAAAAATATTTATTCGTTTATTTTAAAGATCAGTCCTTTAGCTTTAGAAAACAATTTTCAGTTTGTTTCTAGAGTCATTAGAAGCCATGATACAGCTGTTTAACCATAAACGGAAGTATCGAAAAGATACCGGAAGTGAGCAGCTAAAGGGCTTGACTTTCAGTGTTAAGATCAAAAACATCGTAAATAGAATATTAAAGCTTCTAAATAAATAAATAAATTACTCTAGCATATTTCTGAATGTTTATCAAATTATTAAACACTTAATTTATCCAATAAAATCTTTAAATTGAATTTCTGAAAAACTGTAATTGTTGCTACACTATCACACCTCCACAGTCATTGCTGTAAAATAATTTATAAATTTAATTAGAATTTAACTGTATGTTTTTAATGATGTTATGCATGCATTGATCCTCAGGATTGTAAGTATATTCATTTTGAGATGAGTTATGGGCATTTATATTAGAAACTTCATTATTTTTGCTCTAAATTACTTGATTGGCTATAACTTATTTATACTTTAGAATATATTCATTCTGCAGGTTCAATGGATACATAATAAATATAGGTCTAGATTGATACCAGTAAAAGTGATATGTTTTGCTTATTTTTTTCAGTTAGGAGTGTTCTCGTAAAGTAAAAAAAAAGTTTATATTTTTCTCTATTTATTTTATATGTATTTATGTGTTTTTTCATACCTTTATATGTTTTATAACATATTACTGCAATAACCAATAAAACATTCCATAAAAACCGTATATAATAATTTTGGATCCGAACGTGGTTAGTTACCTTATATTTCAAAATATTCATCAATATATAAAAGTCAACATTTACCCAGCACAAATTAATTTTTTATTTTTTAAAAAAACGTAATTTATTATTTCAAAGAAGTTTTCAAATAATATTAAAAAATTATATCTAATACAAGAATATACAGAACAGTACTATTTTACATAATTTGCTGTTTAAAAATATGTTTAAACATCTTTTTTTCTTAAGCAATGCACTTCAAAATATTAACTTAATATCGTAAAACATTATACCACAACATTATTTTCCCTAATAATTCGTATATAGTAACAATTTTAAAAACCTATTTAATTTAAAATGTCCTTTGTACTTTAAGTGTTTCTCATGGGAAGGTCATAGTGCAAATGTGTTAAAATTTCGAAATAATAAAAATCAATATTCTTTCAAGAAATTTATTTTTCTCATTGTCATGACAATTAGATGTTTAGAGATGGAAATATATTCCGCGATAATATGAAATGACAGATCAAAACATTCATTTTATACTTTTATTTAATTATACAAATTTCCACCAAACTAATTTTCTTGACAAAGAAAGTAAAATTGATGTCAGTGGAATGAAATTTTAAAAGTGTTTAAATGACATCTTTCTAGACATATAACATCAATTATAATCATTGAAATGTAAAATATTTATACAAATAAATTTAAATAATTTTTTTAAAAATATATTATTTGTAGGCTATGAAACAGTTTAAAAGTCCTCTAATGTAATGTAGTTTATACTATAACAATGATTTATATCATTATTTTTGTTATTTACAATAACTTTTCTTTTTTAAATTAAATTAACTTTATCTCGTCCAATTTTGTAGATATATTACTTACATTAATACTTTACTGAGAAGAAATATGATTATGAGAGTATAATTTTTCAAAAAACTTGTAATAAATTTCTTTAGGAAACTTAGTTAAATAAAAATTACTTTAAAAGAACATAAAAAAATTTCCAGAATTAAAATCTTTTTCATAACAGAACTATTTTAAAATACCGTAGAATAAATTGTTCTGCTCCTTCTAAAAGGCATCTGTGCAAGGTCTTCAGTAAATATAAAGCTCAGAACTTACTACACACACATATGTATAAATGTAAAAATTATTTCATCTAATCCAATAATTTTGAAGCCCCTATCGTTTTTAATTGTTAGGGCTATTGGGCAAGAAGAAAGCTATCCAGCTAGCAGTAATCAAGAGGCAGTCCCACATTGAAGAGAACGGCACAAGTCTTATTAAAACTTTATTCTAAAGCTGAGAAAAACGGACTATTTAACGGGCTATTATCTTTACTATTCAACGACAGACAAGAGAAATACACAAAAATCACTCTTCTCGAACAGCGGTGCACCCAAGAGCGAAGTGAGAAAGAATTTTTCCAATGAGGAATTTGCACATGTGGGGGATTCGAACAACTTAGTGTTTTTCTGGTAATTTCAGACTAGTAGATTCCAAAAATGTTCTCAAAAATGTAAAAAACTGGGTCCATCATTTAAAAAATTAATTTTAAAGTTAAGCGAAAATCACGTGACATCAAAACGCTCCGTGATTGGTTGTGATGTCATCGTTCATGCAGACCAATATTTTTGTATTGCTTTTAAGTGCGCACTATTTTCCGATTTTGTTTTTGCAAGTTCCTAAAATTTTCTAGCTATCAAAATTTATTTTTATTTAAACCTGAAGGTTTATTTTATCGATCTAGATAGCTTAGTTATCTCAATTTGTCATAAATGTCTCTTCTACCTGGATTTACCAAAGGACAATTAGACAACCTCCCAAAAATTGACAGCATGTCAATGTTTTCTTTCTTGGCAAAAAACCTGGATTTTATGGGAGCAGAAATACGAGGAATTAAAACCCAAAGGTATGTAAAATTATTTATGTTGTTTTCCAATTTTACTTGACATGTATTAATACTTTATTCATGCTAAACACAGCTCTTTTGTTTGAAAACACAAACAAGTCAAATAAATATACATATATCATATACAAAACCAAACCAATTCTTAGATATTTTAAATATGATGAAAAGAAATTTAATATCTTTAAACGGCTTTACTTAATTATTTATACATTTTTAAATAGGAATACAATTTTATTGCCTTTAATATTAATGTCAAATTAAAAAATGTATAAAATTTCTCAAATTAAATTTAATTTTTAAAGTAATATCATTATTAAGTATTTTAAAAATATTATACTTTTTTTTCAAATTAGTCACCAATTTAATCGAAAAATATCACTGTGATTTGATACACAAGAAAGTATGCATCTCCGAAGAAAATATTTATAATACCTTGAAAATACATAACCTTCCCCTCCCCCGAGTTATTTATTAGATAATTATATGCTTTAGATATTTATATGTTTTTCGATATTTATATGTCTTATAAAATATTTATTGTACTTGAACTCTGTGATAATACTCGAAAATGAGCAGTTTTAAAAGTTAAATAGCAGTGGTTAATCAACAATCCTTTTAAAGGTATAGATGTATTTTTATATACTTTAATTGTTCTAAATTTTTAATATTTAAACAAAAGCAAGCATTTACTTACCGAGAAATGGTCTTCACAAACCCATAAAGATGATTTATATGATAATTTGGGGTTTAATTTCTCATCCCTTTTCATCGCAGTTGTCCAGATTTTACGTGAATGTGGATCTTTGGAAACGCTGAAAAATATCTTCTCATTGCAATTAGTTGCTGTATTTTTACAGAGTGGCACAATACAATATTTGTAATATGATTTTTTAATGCCAGACATAGTAAAAAAATTTCTTTTATATGCGATACTTTACACAGAAACAAATTTAAAAGTCGCCTTTTAACATGTAAACAGCATAGGCGCTCGGTGTCTACATGAACGATGACGTCACAAACTCGGCAGAGAAAAAGTATCGTTTTTGAGAGACGTTAAAGAGTCCGCTATAAAACCCATTAGAAATCACTCATTAGGCCCCCAAATGAAAGAAAAATAGCTGCTGTCCTGCTTACTTTTTTGTCTTGTATCATTTAAAATCAAAATTAGAAAACGTGAAAATTCCTCATTAACAAGAAAATTAGTCACCGAATTAAACTTCAATCAGTAAAGATCAGGGAAAAGGCTGTGCCCTTGCCGACAACAACTGGAAAACGTATTGAATCGACAGAAAATTTGCATGTATACTAAATGTATCGAAAGAATTTTAAATCGAGGACACTCCTGTAATTAAGACATGTAGAGACTGGGAAAAAGTGTTTAAGGATTTAGAAGAGAGAGGAGGTTTTTAAGGAAATATTAAAGTTAAATAGTTTTGATATTATATATATATATATATATATCAGTGGCGTGCAGTAGGTTTTCATGCAGGGTGTGCAGAGAACATGGATTTTCCAATAAATCTTTAATTATTGAGACATCCGAGTTCTCCATTCTGAAACGGGTTATTTATTATGAATATAAATTTAAAGATTACAATAAATAAAATATTTACCTACGAGTAGTCGAGTTATAACTATAAAAACAGCTAAACTTATGAGAATTCTACTAACACTGAAGTAAAAATCATGTCTTTTGTTGTATGGTGTCATATCGGCGTCGAAAAAGCAACGCTTCGGACTTCCACGATATGTTCAGCAAATGTAGCACCACATGGCGTCCGCCGCTGCGGTGCCGACAAACCGAAAGTCTATTCCACGTGCAGAGGATTTCGCTGCACGCTGGCACAATAAAGCGAACTCTTTCTTATTCGGTCAGTGGATTAAATTATATTTATTAATTATATTTAGCATTTGGTTGGTTGGTTGGAGTTTTACGGCGCAAGGTCCTGTTTATATATAATAATATATATATTATATATATTATATAAAATTATAATTATAAAAAAAAATATATTATATATATATACTGTAATATATTATATATATATAAAATATATATATTTATATAAAATATATATAAATTATATATATATAAATATATATATATATATAATATATTATATAAAATAATATAATAATATATATATATATATATATATATATATATATATATATATATATCTATATATATAAAAATAATATATATATTTTATATATTATATAATACTATTTTATATATACATTATAAAATAAATATATATATATATATAATATAATATAATATATATAATATATATAATATAATATATAATAAAAATATATATATATATATATAAATATATATATGTACTTAATATATATATATATATATTTATCATATATAAAATTATTATATATATATATATATTAATATCCATTTAATATATTACACAAATATATTATTATATATTTTATGCGTAAGAAAATAAAAACATTTATATTTTTTATATTTTTATATATTTTATTTATATTGTTGTTATTTGTTATTTTGTTATTATAGATTTATTATAAAATATTGATATAAATTCATACAGAATTTACCAACTGCATAAGATATGTACTTATAACATTATATTTGTGCATAATTTTATATAAAGTATACTATACTCATCTGCAGTTAACATATCTCTGTACATAAAAACTAAACTCCACGACTGTCTCATATTTCTCGTCTCTTGCAGAAAGAAATCCACACTAATTTGATTTTCAGAGGAGATGATTTACGATAGTAATAAACATCACCGTCATTTATTTGATAGTAAACAAACACGAAGTACAAATGAACAAGGTCAGTAACAGATAAACACGATCCTGCGTTTTAAATAATATAAAACTCTGTACTTTAGAAAGATAACTATGCGAACAATTTTATAAACTTTCAGTAAATTACAGGTATTAAGGGAAAAAACTTTAAGGGAATGTGAGTCTTTAAATCTCAATCTGTAAAATATTTTATTTTTATCTGTGTGTATAACAGGTTAAATAATAATGAAGCTGCCTAAAAATTTAAATACCTAAATCCTAAAGCAAACTACTTTTTTCTTTTAAAAGCTAAATATTTTTTAGTAATTGAAATGTCCTAAATAATATTTTATTATTTTCCACGTGCCCGGTTGTTAAGCAATTGCATATTCTCATTGCATGTTTGACAATAGAATGTAGAGATAATAGTATGTGGTTTCTCTTTTAATTATATTTTATCAATTCAAAAATATCAAATTTTTTACACAGTTTCAACTATGATTTTTACTATTTAAAGTTATCGTAATCTCTGTATTTTAAAGGGAATTGTACAATGTGAAAATTTATATTCATTTTTATTGAATTATTATTTAATGTATACTCAGTAATATTAAAAATTAATGAACATGAGGTCCGATATCTCCATTTTTAAGACATCAACTCATAGAAAGTGGATTAGGAGTATTAGGCTTTACCCTATAAGAACACTAAGATTGAAAAAATACCTAAAAGATATTCGTAACCTTAATGCTCCTCAAGACGATTTTTAAAGAGATGACGTTGCAATTCTAGAAGTCTACTGCTTGGTTTTTGCTTCTAAATTACCTGAACCCACTTTCGGCTCCAAGTCGTCTTTTCGCACTAGAAGTGTGCTTTAAAAAGAGAATAGGGCTTTAAAAGTGACTTAAACCGAGTAGCCTATAGTTCACGATATCTTTGCTTGTCCAAGTAATTAGCTGAACCCACTTTCAGCTTGAAATCGTCCTTTCACACTAGCAGTGTGTCTTAGAAAGAGAATAAGGCTTTAAAAGTGCCTTAAAGCGAGTAGCCTATGGTTCACGATGTCGTTGTTTGTCCAAGTAATTAGCTGAACCCACTTTCCGCTTGAAATCGTCCTTTCACACTAGCAGTGTGCTTTAGAAAAAATATTTAAAAGTTTTAAAGATACTATTTAGAGTCTTTGCTTGTAGTAATTAGCTGAACTATGCGAAATGTTTCAGTTTGTGAAAGAGAAAACTATCTAGCGGTACATTTTGAATATTGTTTGAATAATTATGAAATTTTCAGCTTTAAATCCTTTTTCTAGAAGTGTGCTTTAGAAAGAGAATAAGATAGTGTGATAGATATGGTTCACGATGTCTTTGCTTGTCCAAGTAATTAGCTGAACCCACTTTCCGCTTGAAATCGTCCTTTCACACTAGCAGTGTGCTTTAAAAAGAGAGTATTTTAAGATACCTAGCTTTAAGAGAGGCTTATCTTAAAGCTAAGTATCTTAAAGCGAGTAGCAATATGCACAAATTTCAGTTTCGTTTGAAATAAAACTAAAGAATCTCGGACATTTTGAAGTCACGAATAAATAATGAAATATAAACTATTCTTTCAAATAAGAATGTTAATTTTTTAAATGAGAATATAAGATAAAGAGATATATGGTTGTTTTCTATAAAATCAAGTAATTATTTGATCACAAAAAACTGTTTCTATTATGAAATGCAATAATTCCATTACAAAAATGTGTTATTTGTTGAAACCACTTAATTTTAAAAGAAGATTTTTGTAGACTAAGATGAAAACTGTTTTGTTTACAATTCGAAGAACGTAAATATTTTAAATATATTTCGCATCA
>CM063508.1:109793642-109803642 GCA_032207245.1 Pardosa pseudoannulata | reverse complement strand
TTTTAAAAAAATTAAAAATTTTCATCTTATTCCAATTGGATCCGACTTAATGCGTCTGCATTTCCGTTAGCCTTTCCAGAGCGATGCTCGATCTCAAAGGAATAAGGCTGAAGGATCAGCGTCCAACGAAGCAACCTATTGTTGTGCGAAGAATTGGATTTGAGCCATTTTAGGGGTTGGTGATCCGTTATGATTTTGAACGTTCGGCCGTCAAGGTAGAATCGCAGTTTTTTTACGGCGTATACTATTGCAGCACATTCGCGTTCTACAGTACTATATCGCCTTTCGGCATCATTAAATTTTTTGCTGATATATAATATAGGATGCTCTTCCCCGTTGATTTTTTGTGATAACACGGCCCCTAATGCAACATCAGATGCGTCACATTGCACCTCAAACCCCTGTTCAAAATCTGGAGCATAAAGTACGGGTCTATTCATTAGGCATTTTTTTAGGGTTTCAAAAGCTGCCTCCATTTCTTCAGTCCAGGTGATCTGTCCCTTCTTAGAATTTCCTTTTAACGCGCTGGTCAGAGGAGCAGTGATCTGGGAATAACCTGCGACATATCGGCTGTAATACCCTGTCAGTCCGAGGAATGATCTCATCTGGGTTTTCGTTAAAGGTCTAGGAAATTCTGCAATGCATTTTACCTTTGCTTCCGCCGGAGTTCTTATACCATTTCCTACAACATGCCCTAAGTATTTAACCCGATCTTGCCCGAACCTGCATTTTGTAGGCTTTACCTTTAATTTAGCCTTTCTTAACCGTTTCAATACTTTGTCTAAATCCCTTAAGTGTTGGTTCCAATCTGAAGAGAATATCGCGATATCGTCCAAGTAAGGTACCGCGAAGTTTTCACACCCTTCCAGAATTTCTGACATAAGTTTGCTAAAGCAGTAAGGAGCGTTTTTAAGCCCGAAGGGCATCCTTAGCGGACGATAACTACCAAATGGGGTTACGAATGCTGCTACACTCCTCGCTTTCTCATTTAGGGGTATCTGCCAGTAGCCCTTCGCTAAATCTATTACAGATATGTATTTTGCTGCGGCTACTCTTTCTACCCGCTCTTCAATGTTTGGTAGGGGAAAGTATTCTGTTCGAGTAACTGCATTAAGCTTTCGATAATCAATACAAATCCTAGGCTCCTTTCCTGGTATTTCAATTAATACAACTGGGGATGCGTAATCCGATGGGCCAACTTCGATGATCTTTAACTGAAGCATTCGATCAATTTCCCTTTTTAAAATTTCATTTTGCCGATGTGACGCTCGATATGGTCTAGTTCTTATAGGAATATCTGATGTAAGCTCTATATTGTGGGTCACTAGATCGGTTTTCCCAGGAGAGTTAGAAAACACCATGGAATAGCGCTTAAGCAGGTCTCGCAGTCGAGCAATCTCTTCTAACTCTAGACGCGAATTTAAATCACTCTCCCGAATTATTTCTTCTACATCAAATACATCCGGTTCGTCACTGACATGAGAAATTTCCCAATCCGAATCCTCTATTCCCCGATCCTTTGTCTCAATCTCCATGAAATTAATTGTCTCAGGTCTTTTATAATACGGTTTCAGCATATTTACGTGATATATTTTAGCTTGCTCCCTTCCTTCCCCTAGCTTAACTAAATAGTTTGTCTCTGAGATCTTAGCTTCTACTACACCTGGTCCTTTCCAATGTACGGCCAATTTATTTGGTCTCGCAGTGGCTAAAACCAGTACCTGGTCTCCTATTTTAAACTCCCGTTTAACGGCATTCTTGTCATACCACTTTTTCCGCTTCTCACGCATTTCTGCCATTTTTTCAGTAGCTAAATCTTGTGCTAGCTTCAGTCTATTCAAAATTTTAAATAGATGCTCAGTCACCGCAGTATTTTCGTCAGGCGTCTCCGCCCAATGCTCGTAAAGTAACACTTCAGGGGTATGAATATGAGTCATACCCCTGATGAATACGAGTTATACCTTCAGGGGTCCCAAATATGAGTTCAGATGGAGAGAACCCCAGTGACT
Organism: Pardosa pseudoannulata; assembly: GCA_032207245.1. Classification (NCBI taxonomy): domain Eukaryota; kingdom Metazoa; phylum Arthropoda; class Arachnida; order Araneae; family Lycosidae; genus Pardosa; species Pardosa pseudoannulata. Next base: position 109,801,633 of record CM063508.1, on the reverse strand, counting down.
CATGCGTCACCGTTCTCAAAGCTAATAGAGCCGCTGGCAAGTGCCTTTCCCATTCGGTTCCTGCGTCAGTACACAGTACTCTCAGAAGTCTTTTAATTGTACGATGAAACCTCTCCACCGGGTTAGACTGAGGATGAGCTATAGAACTATGGGAAATCTTAATTCCAAATTTCTCAAAAAACCCTGTCGTTAAGGCACTAGTAAAAGACGTACCTTGATCGCATTGTACCTCCTTTGGGAACCCAATACGACTAAATATTTGCATTAGAGCATCAGTTACGGATAGAGAACTTATATCTTTTACTGGAATGGCTTCGGGATATTTAGAGGCCATACAGATTGCAGTTATTAGGTACCTATTTCCCGATTCACTTATAGGCAAGGGCCCACACGCGTCAACGTTAATTTTGGCAAAAACTTCCCTGATAATAGGCACAAGTTTCATAGGTGCTTTCTTTTTGTCTTTAGCTTTACCCGCCCGTTGACATGGATCACAACTACGAACATAATTTTCTATATCTCTGTAACATCCTGGCCAGTAATAGTGTCGTGCTAATCGATCGCGAGTTTTTGTTACTCCAACGTGACTTGCCCAACCATCATGACATAATTCCATAATTTTCTCACGATATTGAGTTGGCACTACAATTAGCTTACGATCGTCGCCTAAGTGATCCTTTTGCACCTTATATAGAATTCCCCTTTCAACAATATATTCTCCTCTTTTCCCACTCTTTTTATTTTCCTCCGCTTGAGACCAGATCGTATCTAGCGTACTGCACCCCTGCTGAGATTCCTTCAGCTCGTCCGAGGAGCAGAGTAAGAGACTCTCCCCCATTTCCGCTGCAGGCGAAATGTCCAGTAAGGGGTCTTCACTTTCACTCTCCGGGGTCGCGTGATTTTGAAGAATGGACGGTTCAGGGTCATTCACCTCAGGGGGAGTTCGATTTCTAACTTGAGCCCTCGTTATGGCATTTATTTGCTCACACGTCCAATTTCCACCCTTCTCTGCAATTAACTCGGCTGTTCGGTTCCCCAGTAAATAACGACCTTGATCCAGGGGGTTTTCTACTACCGCCGCTTTAGTGATGATTTCCCGAAGGTTCCCTCTAAGTGAACTAGAGCTATCGGGAGACATTTATATTGCATATCTAAAGGTTGGCGCACCCAGACTACTTCGCCTGTCCACGTATTTTCTGGCGCATGCGTTTTGCAAACTAAATCTATGGAAGCACCAGTATCCCTTAGAATAGCCGTAGGCTCACCATTTACCTTTCCTTCCCACATATATGGCTCCATGCATTTTTTCACACTACTCTTAAGATCAAGTTGATTCACAACTTCGGAATTCTTAAATTTTCGGTTAGGACAATTTGGCCTTATATGACCCAGACCATTACACTCAAAACAACGGAGTGGTCTCCGCCTCTCAAACTGTCTGTTTCTCTCACCGGGAGAATCCGGTCGGGTTTCTCTTTCGATTCTTTTTTCGGGAACATCTATTCGGGTCTCCCTCACATTCCTCTCCAAATTGTCCCTACCTTCAACCCATCTACCTAATCCAATTTTTTTTTGTCCCCTGAACTTCCTTCCTATCAATTACAGGTCTTTTTACATTATGTCTAACAGACTCATATTTATCGAGTTTCTCCGCCAGTTCAAAAGGGTCAGTTATTTCACCCAAAATATCCAAAAATGCTCCTTGACGTCTGCACTAACCTTCTTCTTCATTTGATCGGCGACCATTAATAACTTTAAATTTTTGAAACTGTCAATTTTTAAGCCATCCAGCCACCCTTCCAAATAATTCTCTAATTCATATGCAAAGTCTTGCCATCGACAATTTACCTTTTTTGCGTGCTGCGTAAATTTTTGCCTAAAAGCCTCTGGATTCATTTTAAAACGTTCCAGTAATAATTTTTTTATGAAATCATAATTTTGACTATTTTCTTCGCTTTCCCTCAAAACAATCTGTCCAATACTTAATGGCAATAAGCTTAATATTCTGGAAGGCCATTCGGATTTTTCTATTTGCGCGCTTCTCGCCTGCCGCTCGAACATAGCTAAATACAGGCTAATGTCCGTTTCCTCTGTATTAAATGCTGGCATTAGTTTCTGCATTTCTTGAGCAGATTTTTTGATTACTATTTCAGGTATCGGAGAAGAGCCGCGGGAACTATTAGAATTCACTATACGTAATTTCTCTAATTCATATTCACGCTCCTTCTCCCTCTCTATTCTTTCCCTTTCTACCTTTTCCTTTGTACATTCTCTAACGTACTCAAAGGCTTCTTTAACAATCTGCTCATCAAAATTTTTACTTGATATTAATTTACAAATATCTAATTTACTCAATTGGGGGTCAGGCTCAATTCCCAAATCTTCGGCGAGAGTTATTAGCTCTTGCTTTAGAGCTTTCATTAGATAGGCCATGACTAAATTTTAGTTAATTAATTTACTCTTAATAATAATGTTATGAATACAAAAAACAACACAAAATAGAAATACCTTTAACTAAATAATATCTTTAAAAATTTAAACACAATACTACACAATAATAAACAAGTTTAAAGTTTAACCATTCAACTTTAAAGACCCACTAGCAAAGAAATAACTTTTTAAGCAGACAATTTAAAATAATAAAAATAATTTGCCTTCTTGCCTCAGAAAAATAAAATGAGGTACTCACTCGTTCGTAGAAGTTTCTCCGTGATCACTCAGACACTCAGACACAGCTTTCAGTCCAGAATATGTCAGATCACACAGTCTTTCTCTGATGAAGAAGAGACGAAACTAAGGGACGGGAATTCAGCAAATCCTTAGAATATAGAAATTCACAAACACAACCGGAACACAGGCTTTCTAAACCGAACCAAGGGACGGGAATTCGACGGTTCCACACAACTGCAAGTCTACCGCAACCCAACTTTTCTCCGATGAACTAAGGGACGGGAATTCGACGGTTCCACACAACTGCAGGTCTACAGGAACACTGTTGAGTCCAGCCTCGAACTACGTTTGATGCCACGAGTTGAAATGTCCGCAAAATAAATTAACACACGGGATTATCTTTCCCGCACACCACTACCTCCTTAACTGAAGGATTTCTCTGGAAATTAACACACGGGATTGTCTTTCCCGCACACCACTACCTCCTTAACTGAAGGATTTCTCTGGGCACGAAGCCACGGATGCGAAGACCGCAATTTTTTCAGGAAGTTCAGGTGGAGTGGATTCCATCCAGCTGCCACCAAATTAAATGTATGCTGTAACGTCGCAACATACATGTACCTCTGTGTTTGTGGGGCTCAGTAAAAAGCGATTTCTTAAAGTCATTGACTTTATTCGGCTATTTACAATATGTACAACCAATATCGTTGGGAGAGAGAAACAACCTTTCTCTTCCAGCCCCGACAACACACTGCCTTGTTCTTCAAAGACCCCTCGCAAAAAGAGGGGGGGGAGAACCAGGGCTGAGAGCAAGGGAGTGGTCAGTGGACGGGACTCCTGCCTTTCTCAGGGGAATAAATTCCCACGGGTCCTGGGAATGACCGACCCTCTCTAGTTCTCGTGTGACCAGCTGCAATATATATATATATATATATATATATATATATATATATATATATATATATATATATATATATATATATATTATTTTCTAAATAGCATTGTAAATGAATGTAAAAATTGAAATATTACAAGATTTAATTTAAATTTGACTCCTTATGTATTATGATGCATTGACCAAAGAAAAAAGAACATTCAAATTAAAAATGAATATTTCAGGTTCTATTTCTGCATCTACAATACAAAATAACTATCGCAATGATAATCAGTCCTACAATGTCACTTTAAAAAAAATAATCAGTATCGTTGTTAAATAACCTGTTTGGTTTTAAAAGGATACTTGAAACAATTTAAAAATTTTACAGCAGGAGAATATAGGAGAAATAAATCAATGGATTATAAGCAACATTTAAATTAAGATTTTCGGAGATCAACTCTATTGTATTGTTACGAATTTGTTAGTGAACCTTAAATAATACATCAGACTTTATGGGTATCTCACCAAATTGGCGAGATACCTTCTCGTTGGCGATAATTTTGGCAATTTACTTTTGTCATCAAGTTCGTCGTCAAATATCGCCAAACGTTTCCAAGTGTGGGATACTTTACAACTTCCGGTTCCGGTTTCTGGTATAATCTGGAAAGTTCGACCAGTTTCTTTTTTCCCTATATAAGGCAGGCTGAATCCTAAAACGAGAGTTAAGTAGATTTCTAGGTTTACAGAGTACGCAAGGTGTGTTGTGTTTTGTTTTATGCGGAAAGTGGTACGGAAGCGCGCGGCACTCTGCTCCAGTTGATTCAGGAAGATTTTTTAAGCTTGGTACCAGTGTGCAGTACCATAACCTTGATGCCTTTTTGACGTTGTATTTTCAACTGATTGCCAATAAATTATTGTTTTCGGACTGTCTTACTTAAAGTCCATTCAATCCCCGAAACTCAGCTTTAAAGATCATAACACTATTTTTCATTGAAAAATGAACATAGGAACAAATGACAAAAATATTTTAATTATTTATTTTAGCATGCTATCAAATTTTAATTTTGTAGAAATCATCTTTTAACAGTAAACAGTTTAATCTATTTCATTTTACTATGATTTCAACAAAATTATCTGAGAGACAGAAATATTATTGAATTATCATTAAACATTTGTTTATTTATTTAGAGTCAAATATAAAATTTACAATTAAACAACTAAAACAAAACTTTTCTATAAATTACAATTAATATTTTAAAAAATAATAATAATTAATAATAATCAATTTTAGTCCATTAACTTGAAAATTTTTTTTGTATTTTGTAAGTTTTAAATATTGTTAAAAGGACAAATGTTCTTCTGGTTTTTTTTATTGTTCTTACAGTCATGATTGTTGCAAAGAGTTAATTTAAATTCCATCCACTGTTTCTATAACGGAACACAAGTCTTTAAGAATTATTGCGTTAATGATCATGATGTGAATAAATGCAAAAAGGAAGGTGTAAGATTCTAAAAGAAATTAGCTGACAAAGATTTTACTCAGGGAAATTAGAAATATCCGTCAAGTGACACGACTAAGTGAACTATTGCCTAATTAGTAAAGTTAACTGTGAAATAGGAGTAAATAGTACCTCATTTAAAATATGGAAAATCACTGATTATTCTAAAAGTAACATATGGGCTATTTCGGTTTATTGAAACAAGATTTTGGAAACAGGATTAAAAATCACTGAAAGACATTGGATAATGTTCTATGATAATGAGTTAAAGTGAACATGACGGCACTAAGACAATATTTACTTTCATGGAAAATTTGACCTAGAGTTTTGGATGCCTATGGAATAGGATTAAAATTCAGAAAAAAAATAGTTCATTTATGGAAGCTGTTCGTACATTTTTTAGAGGATATATATAGTACTCACAAAACTAAATTCCAAAATATTCTTCTATTTTAAAGCCCTTATTCTGAACTATCGGACGACACCCTAATTTCCAGGATAATAATGCCTTTTGAAGTGTTAGAAGAGGTATTCTATACCATTACTCCTGAACAACTTTCCAGAGTCCTGTAATGGTTGTGGGACGTCTTAGATAATGCAGATTTGAAAAGTCCGAAATAACAGAAATCCATAGGTTATTTATTCATCAGGAGATTTAGTAGGGATATCAGTGAATGGTATGGCCTTGATACCGGATTTTTGTTCCATACCTTTTAGAAAATTTTTAGTGGATTTCGATGTGTGACTGCTAGCTTTATCTTGATGGGGTTCAACTGATTGATGACACTGTGGATAAATCGATGGTATTTCATTCAGAAAAATCACTGATTATTCTAAAAGTAACATATGAGCTATTTCGGTTTATTGAAACAAGATTTTGAAAACAGGATTAAAAATCACTGAACGACATTGGATAATAATCCATGATAATGAGTTAAAGTGAACATGACGGCACTAAGACAATATTTACTTTCATGGAAAATTTGACCTAGAGTTTTGGATGCCTATGGAATAGGATTAAAATTCAGAAAAAAAATAGTTCATTTATATAGGCTTTTCACACATTTTTAGAAGATATATATATAGTACTCACAAAACTAAATTCCAAAATATTCTTCTATTTTAAAGCCCTTATTCTGAACTATCGGACGACACCCTAATTTCCAGGATAATAATGCCTTTTGAAGTGTTAGAAGAGGTATTCTATACCATTACTCCTGAACAACTTTCCAGAGTCCTGTAATGGTTGTGGGACGTCTTAGATAATGCAGATTTGAAAAGTCCGAAATAACAGAAATCCATAGGTTATTTATTCATCAGGAGATTTAGTAGGGATATCAGTGAATGGTATGGCCTTGATACCGGTTTTTTGTTCCATTTCTTTTAGAAAATATTTAGTGTATTTTGATGTGTGACTGCTAGCTTTATCTTGATGGGGTTCAACTGGTTGATGACACTGCGGATAAAGCGATGGTATTTCATTCAGATAAGTTGGCGATAAAATATGTTCCTGATAGTATTTGGAGTTAATCTTGACATTTTTTGACTCTTTTTATTTTTAACTTGCAATCATATAATAAACCATCTACAGTCATGAATCTTTTACATAAATTTTCTTTCGATTCTTTGAACCATGTACTTAATTTTCTTCTCCTCTTTTATGATAGTAAATGGATCTTTTTTTTTTATTGAAATAATGTAAATACACTCATGATTCATCTATTGTGACAATGATGTTTCATTTTTCTTTGGATAAATGTTTCTCATAGAGAATTCTGTCCAAAGAGTAGAAGTTCATTTTTAATATCAAGCGGTTGAAATGTGATATATTCATTTTAAAATAAAAAATAATTCAAAACAGTTTATGTCATAAGAAATGAAAAAAATTGAAAATTTTCATCTTAGCTTTATCTTCAAAGAGGTTAGTAGTTTAGAAACATGCCCTCAAGGAAACTAATTTAGAAAACGGACATCAAATATCTCTGCAGACTTCGGTGTTTACGTAGTTACTTTAATCATAGCTTAATGTACTTGAGATAAGGGATTATACATTTTAGCATAGAAATTTTGCAAATTATTAATTGAGAGTCCTGTAATTTGCAAATGTTAATGCAGTATTACCTACAAGTATTGAAATTTAAGATCCTATTCTACTGAAATTATCATCAGTCTTAACGAACATCTAAACGAACGTTATCGACCTTAAGTTCTGGGCATTAGGTGATACTGCTGCATGAATGTTATCTCGCCTAATCACTGTAATTACAATAATTCTTAATTTTAGATTCATATCACGCTCTGTTAAGAATTTCGAACGATTTTCTCTTAATAAAATTTATTTAGGTACATGCTGCTACCCAAATTCAGAATATATTAAACGTTTTATCATTTACAAAAAACGTAAAGAGATCTAGAAAATCTCATAACAAGCATAAAATGTGCATTTAAGCACATCTGAGCATAAATAATTTACAGCATATTTCGTAATGAAGGAATGTAGTTTCCCTTTACCGTTTAGTTCCCCAAGGTTAAAATAATATACAAAATAATGTCACAAGAAGTAGATCAATTTAACCATACTGCAAAACTATGTTTAGCAATGTAATGTCTTAAGTATTAATAATATTTAAAAGTACTTATAAGTATTAATAAGAATATATAATGAAAGTAAGAGTTAATTAAAAATACCACATATTTAATACTTAGAAATAAAACATAAAAATAGATGGAGAATCACTGTTTAACCGTTTAAACAATCAGTTTAAAAACTTATTTAAATTACATTCTAAAAGAAATATTAACCTTATTTTCTTAATTACATCTTAAATACACTAAAAGCAAAAGTAAGATTTATTTCAGATTACCAGAGAATCTTACTGATTGTTATCAAAAATAAATGACATGAATTTCAAATATTTATATTTTTGAAACTATTTCGCATTGTA
>CM063508.1:109786142-109788642 GCA_032207245.1 Pardosa pseudoannulata | reverse complement strand
CATCAGTTATAGGCTGCAAATAAACTAGCAAATAAAGTTCAAATAGTCCGCACTAGAATAAGAAATATAAACACGACAAGTAACTAGTTAAACTTTCCTACCTGTCATGTGATGATGTCAAATAAGGAGATGTGCACAACACTAAGGAAAATTACATTTGTTTGATATTACAAAGTAATTACTAATGTTGTTTTAGCATGATATTTTTTGTAATAATATTTTCAAGTACTTACAAAATCGAAAATATTATTGAAAAATTGTAAATATACTCTTGTAAATGTTATAAACTTAGTATTTAAAATTTCTACACTAACTTTCGACGTAATTGCTTTAATTAGAAATCTAAAGAGTGTAGCGTAATGATAGCGAGATATAATCTAATATAATTTAATTAGGAAACTGTAGAATATTACAAATAGCATCCAAACCAGGAGCTTTCAAAAGAGACACATAATATCATTTTACGTGAGAGTTTTAACATCAAGATCAATATTTTTGGAGTAACCCACTTGAGTTTCCATGATAAATTATAAGCCGATACATCTTCCAGAATGTTTACTAGTAAGTACTGCCTTATATGTATTATTATATTAATATTTTAGCCTCTATTTTCGTAACGATGTCACTGGCTGCAAAAATATATTATGTTTTTCTATACCTAAACACTGTACTCTCTAGTTTTGTGTTATGAACTCACGAATCCACCCTTCTATCTCTTTGCTCTTTTATGTATTTATTTTTCGCTCGTTGTCATTTTTGTGCTTACTGACAGAAGCCTCTGGATTGAAGGGCTCGGACCATATGGTCCACTTGCCACATCACCTTTAAAGCCTTTAAAGCCTTTTTATCATTTTTTATTATTCATCTTTAATTATTTCTCTCATTATTCATTTAACATTTACTTATTATTTTTATTGTAAATGTCATCTTTAACATTGTTTTTCTCATTATGAACCGCTCACTTTTACAACTATTCATCTTTATTTTTGGAGATATGTACAAACTTGCCAGGTGCTCCGAAAACATACCATCAAAAGGGGGAACGGAATATACATCGTTTTTATAAAAAGGATTCATAAAAGTTAACTAAAAGGAGTAAAATAATATTTTTAACTTGCACTTTATAATCCTTATTACACTAAATAACTTATACATCATTGCACATTTAAAAATAAATTGTAAAAAAGTTTAATTTTCATTGTCTTTCGCAGGAGACAGTTCTCATATCTTGGTTATTTCTATTCATGGAAAACAATATTACACATTTATTGACTTTTTTAAGTAAAAATGATATTTTACATCTTTATGACGACACCGAAAAGAAATTTCTGTAATAGAAATATAATATAAAATTTGTTCAATATTGCGTAAATGAATTTATACTGTTTCTAATTATTTTATTACTTATATCATTTTAATTAATAACTAGAGATAAATATTGTAAATCCACAGACGGTTTTCACAATGAAACATAAGAGTAAATAATATTCAGTTTTCATCGTTAGGAAAAACAACATATTTTCTTCATTTATTTACCTATATCCCTTACTACAGGTGCTTAAATTTATGATTATTCTTGTAGTAAAACCGTATTTATATATTAACTAAAAATTAACTATATATATATATATATATATATATATATATATATATATATATATATTGGACATACCAACTGCTCCGGAGATACCAGAAAATTGATAATTCCTGAAACGACTACTAAGCATTAAAATACAAAGTTTTCCCAAAATTAATGCTGAATGAATTACTCTTTCCAGTCTGCGATGCAGCAGGTTAAATAGTTTTCAGTGGTGTGCGGAAAAAACATTCTGAATTTAAGGCAAATTTTGATAGACGAACTCTAGAGTTCCTGATGATAGAAAAATGTAAAAATAATAATACCCGATAACTCATTTTTCTTTTAAATTTTGGAGGCAATATATTCAAATAACCTGTTAAAAGTATCCTAAATTGTTTGTTAAAGTTCTTTACAGAAAATAAAAATAAAGGAGTAAATTAGAAAGGTTCCCAGTAATTTTACCAAATCTTATATATATATATATATATATATATATATATATATATATATATATATTATATATATATATATATATATATATATATATATATATATATATATATATATATATATATATATATATATATATATATATATATATATAATATATATATATATATATATATATATATATATATATATATATATATATATATATATATACACACACACTCATGTCCATAAATTAAGGATATATCAGAATCACACAGAAATTGAGCTCTAAAATGAAAATTTCACCTGTAGAATTATCACACACATCTTGAAGAAGAATATGCAAATTGCAGGAAACCACCAGATGGCGCGGATAGTACGTCACAATGACGAGAGTGTATGAAAGGGGTATATAAGGAATGGTAGCAAAGAAGTAAAATTGTTCACAAGCGCTTTAAAAGCCTTTCAGTGCAATAACCGCATAGTTAT
>CM063508.1:109726142-109778642 GCA_032207245.1 Pardosa pseudoannulata | reverse complement strand
TAATCATTATAAAATATTTATAGTAATTCATAATATTATTATTTGTTTAAAAACACTAAAGGAATATGAAATATAAACGTAATTAAATATCCTCTTCCAAAATCTTGAATTCAGACAGGCATGAAAAATTTATATTTATACAGACAAAAAAAGGTTACGTAAAATTATATGATTGCAAATAAAAATTATAAAAGAAATGTCAGAAAACCCACTTTATTTATATTATTTAAGGATACATATTCTATTACAAAACATTCTACTTCAAAACGCTTCAGTGTAAATGCATGGAATTTAGTGATTCTTTATGCTGCACATATTTGTTCTATACAGTTTCGCATACTATTGTCTTTTTATACTTTTAAATATTAGGTTATTTGAATGAAAAAAATAGATTAAAGAGACAGTAATAAATCAGAATGTAATTATTTTGTTTTGTGGAGGATTTAATAAAGTCAGGTTGCGTCTTAATTGATTACTGTAATTAATCACTGAGGTCGTTTATCTTACTTCTAGTTTCAAGAAGAGTGTTTTGAGTCCAGGTTTCTCAAATAATTAATTAAATTTCAAATTAGTGAAGTTGGTACACATAGGAAGCTTATATCTCGACAAACAGTGACTTACTTTTATCATATAAGGTACTTCATTAAAATATCGTTTGAAACTTTATTCGATACAGTTTAATGATGTAAAGTAAATTCACAGAAGCATTTTCAAAGACTTCATCAATTAATATAATGCAATACAAAATAACGAACAGCTACGTTTTTAAGTAAATACATAAAAACACATAAAATCACACTTTTTTCTTCAAATTTCTATCTTAGTCGAAGCTTTACGTGTCTGAAGAACAAACTGTAAAAAAATTAATTAAATTTTCCGGTTTGAAATTATCACAATAGAAAATTTAAAATATTTTTAACAACATATTCTTTCATTGTAATTTTCTCTGTAATTCTGTGAATAAAAAAGTACTTAAAGGATAATCTATTGTTTTCATCTGATTAAATGTGTACACACAAATTTATATTAAATATAATCAGGAATCTATTAGACTTGATATAAACGTCAGTATATAATATTAAGAACATTTATACTTTTGTCAATCAAAATAATTGTAGTCTATCTAATTTAGTGCATTAGATTTAAGAAAACGTATATATGAGTAATTATCTATAAAATAAATTATATATATATATATATATATATATATATATATATATATATATATATATATATATATATATATATATATATATATATATATATATATATATATATATATATATATATATATATATATTATATATATATATAATAAAGAAAGAGAAAAACATTTCGGTGAAACTTTTTACATATTACACTAAAACATTTCTTTCTTATAAGTGTAAACTTTGATAATTTGCTATTTACATAATAGACGTAATTTAAAAATTTCATTGTTTATTCGAACTAAATCGGTGTGTTCTATACTCAGTTTGCCGTCTAACATCAGTTTTATGACACTCGTAATTTTAAGACACGAGAAACAAAGAAAGGAGATTGGAACTAGATCCTGAAATTATAATATATTTTTTTGGTATTAGTATTTCATATAATGAAATTTTTGAATAACGTTACAATAATGACTAACAATTTTACACAGTTAGTATAATTGCTCATATTATATAAAGGTACTGCCAAAAAGCAACAGTACTCATGCTTCATATACTAATTTCAGTGAATGGCCAAAGATGTGTTTTTTCTTTAAAAATTGCTTTTTGTTTTGCAAATAGAAAGGTAATAATTACTCGTAGGTCCTCAAAAGTAACATATATTTGCATACACATATATTTTTGATTTCTGTTTTAACAGCATGTAAAATCTATTTGAAACTGACTTGAAAGCAAGCCAGATAAGTAAACTGTAGCATTTATGTGTTACTAAGTCCATGATCAACCTAACAATTTAGATGTCTGTAAGATATTTGTAATATTAATTTTGTAGTTTCAGTATTTTACGATTATAGTACTTAATTTACAGGACATATGACTAACCAAAGGAAAATATGTTTTTGACAAATTATATCTATCCGATGATTCCGATTTTTATTCACTATTTCTCGAATGGCATGTAGGACATGTTAAGTGTTGTAAATATTTAAAGATATTGTAAATATAACTGAGACATTGTGCAAGTAATATATTACCGTGCAAGAAAAATCAAAATCCCTTCCAGAGAAAAATTTAAATGCATATTAATATCGCTTCAATAATGTCATTTCCAGTTAATAGACATCCCTAATTTTATACTTTTGGGATTAAAAATAACAAAAATGCTTTATATAGTTATGTTTTTAAAAAATCGAAAACTCACAGTTTTGTCAAAAAATTGTAGACTTATTGTAGAAACAAATATTTTCAATTAGTTTTAATAAGTTATTCTCGTAAATATGTAACCCATAGAGAAAAAATTTTTTATCGACATCAACGTTTTAGTTTTAACTATAATACACCTGATTTGCATAGATATATTTTTAGTAACAAGTCAAATTAGCTTGTGCAGAAATAAGATAAATGAATTTTGAAAATCTTTTGTTTCCGTAATATATAACACTTTAAATTTAACATTTTTTTTCTCTAAATATTACGAGATACCAATCATTTGAATGGAAATTGAAATATTCTGATTAAAATTTCTATTTCAATCGAATGAAAACTATATGTTACAGTTAAGTTAAACTATCATCCACTATTTTTAAATTTACTAACATATTTCATTGGTTCATTCTAAATTTGTTCAATTTTGTCAAGCGGCCTTAAAAGAGTATAAACAAATCGTTAAAATTTAATGGTTATTTTTAGTTCTTGAGATCTAAGTAAACTATGAAACGATCTAAGATTTCAAAGTGCATTTGCGAATTTAGACGAAGAGTATCTATCGATGTTTCAAAAGTTTAACACTTCCGTTTCCTTTTGGAAAGACAAATATATTTAAGAAATGAATGTAGAATTTCTGAACATGATATTTCCGTTTGTGGTAGAAAACACAATCTGGATGTATTTTATAGAAATATTATTTGTGAAGACGGAAGTCTTAAATATTAGATTTTCAATAAATTTTCTGATTTTAAGTTTAAAAGATATTGATAGGATACCTGTATGTTTAAAAAAAATCTTTAAATTATTTTATTACAAATGTTTATTATTTACTTGATATAACTGTGAACAAAATTTTTCAATAAGTATCACCATTAATGCATGTACATTAATGCATGTGTACATTTATATTAATATAATAAAATATTTAAGTAGTGAAACCAAATTTAAGTATCATTGTTGATGCTTATCACAACTTGTTTATATCTTGTCAAGTTCTAACCATTTACATTAATGTATTATCATTTATTAAAAATCATTATGATTAACTTTTATATATAACTTATTATTTTATTTTTTTAAATGCAAAATAACTTAAAACCACAGTAAAGTCAAAAGCATTAATATGTATTTCAATTATTTAATATATATTCACATCAGAAAACAAAATATTTATCAAACAATAAGCTAATTATTTACATAAATAAAGCCACTATTAAATAAAATAAGCAATTAATATTTATATAAATTATTTTGGTCCTTTAAAGGTACGATACCTTCAAATCTTGGTGAAGAACAACAATATTTGAAATTATTTTAATTATTTATTAATTAAATATTTGTTTTTGAAAATAAAATGTTTTTAAAACAAGAAGCAGTCTTCCTTTCATCAAAAATTTTCTAATTTTCACAGAAAGCTAAAGATAAAAATTATAATGAATTTGTTTTGCAGCACGCAGTGTGAGAACAATATTTAGTTTTTATAAATTTTGTGTCTTATCAGACTATATTTATAATAATAAATAAGTGTTAAACTATATTAGGTCTTTGATAGGAAAATATAGTTCCTTTGAAATGATGAGTCCAAAATAAATAGTAAACAGACTTAGCAAATTAAAAATTGGGAAAATTTAGATCAATTTAAATAATTTAAATATTAATAAGTTACACTAACTATAATTAATATTTTAATCAATAAAATATAATAATTTTAAACGCATCCTTCCTTTTAAATATAGAATACAAAGGGTGATTAATTAAATAAAAATGTTACATGAGCAATCTTTTGTAGAATCAAATACAAATAAAAAGCAATACCTAAATTTTTGTAATTAAAATTATTCTCTGAAATTTTTAAAATCTGATACCTTTACAAATATGATACCTTAAGCAATTCATTCTAATTTAATATAAATTTTCCGCATAAAAAGGGGGGAAAATTGATTCTGTTAACATATGCAGCAGTTTAAATGTAACAAAGATAATTGTTACTACTGCGTGTATTAATATCTTAAAATTGTTTAAAATAAAAATAATTTACATATGAAACATACATATTTTACCTTAATTTGTAAAACTTTTCTTAAGTAATATATTAATGAAAATAAAACATTATTGTAATGAAGATTTTTCATGTCCCTTCATTGCATATTTCCCTCTTGGGGTATATATATTTTAACGTACATTTTGCGTCTTTTTTTAGCATATTCTCCCTTGCAGGTGCAGCTTTAGCTTTTTTCTCACTATTGCAGACTGTCTTTACAAACACAACCTCCCCCGATATGGGATTAAGTTTCCGACAGAGCGTCCAATTCTGGTCACCTGCATCCGCAGCGCTTAAACCTTTCAACAATAATTTATGCACATCGACTGATATTCTGACAGTTCTGTAGCCGTAAGATTCGGTTTGAGATAAACTGCCGCGCCTTCGAAAGGTGCCGCGTCGTGTCAAGCTCCGCTCCGCATCGTTTTTCGCCAATGATCACCACTGGAGTTGCGCTTCACTGCGATTGGGTTTTTTGTTCCCGCGTGACTTGTCTCGACGTTTCATTGGTCAGAGCCTCGAGAACCCACCGCTCTCCCTGAGAAAACGCGGTGTTTTCTTGGCGCCTGGCAATCTTGCGGGCTGTGTTTTGGCGCTTTTGGCGTGAGCGCAGCCTAGAAGTTTTTGATAATTTGTCGAGACAGAGAGAGATTTTTTTAAGAACTATGCGGTCGTTTTTGGTCCGGCCAACTTTTCCGTTGGAGCCTACCTTTTGGTTCCGATACTGCGACGTTCCTGTAGTTATTTTTTCATCTGTACATTAATCGTCGTAATACTTTTTAAAAACAACGCAACAAAATAAACCTCAAATAACAACTATAGGATCAGGGCAGAAGTAGACTATAATATTTGCAATTTGGAATAATAAAAAATATAAAAAATAATTAAAATAATAAAAAATAATAAAAATTAAAAAATAATAATAATAATAAAAATAATAAAAAAATAATTTAAAAAAATAATAAAAAATAATAATAAAAAATATAATAAAATAATAAAAATTATAAAAATAAAAATAAAAATAATAATAATTAAATAATAAAATAAAAAAATATAAAAATATAAATAATAATAAAAATATAAAAATAAATAAAAATAATAAAAATTAAATAATAAAAAAATTATAAATAAAAATAAAATAATAAAAAAATTATAAATAAAAATAAAATAAAAAATAATAATAAAATAAATAAAATAAAATAATAAAATAATAAAAATAAAATATAAATATAAAAATAATAATAAAAAAATAAAAATAAAATAATAAAAAATAATAAAATAATAAAAAAAACAAAAAATAATAAAAAAATATAAAAAATAAGAAAATAATAAAAATATAATAATAAAAAATAATAAAAAATAATAAAAATATAAATGGTTGGCACCCAAGTCAGAGTCTTTCCTGTCTACCTTCACTCAACTTCACTTAACACTTTACTACTGGTCCTGACATTCTACGTACTGCTCCCTTCCTATGCTCCAACTCCTTCAGTATACTTATCCTACTAGTACTAATAATTTCTATATTTTCATTATGCAGTACTACAGTTGCTGAAGATATAAGTACTTAAATTATAACCATTTATTAAAGTTAGCTTAAAAATATTTGAAACTCTCAATTTTGGTAAAAACTTCAATAATATGTAACAGTTTTAAACGAAATAATTTCAAGAATATGTAGCAAAAATGTAACTATATATTGGATTAAATTTTTAGGTTTAAAATTAAAAATAAGTATATACTAAAAATGAATTGCTATATAATAGATCACAATATTTTAAGATTGAAGTTTTAGCACGATAACAAATAAATTATATTCTTCAATGATAAAACTAAGTTTTTACTCTTCAGACTGCTGTCAAGGAAAATCTTTTTGTTATATTTGTTGTCTGTCTGGAATATTCCTATCTTTAAATTGCATAGCATAGAGCAAAATTTTTATTAAATTTCAGGAAACAAGTACACTAAAGCTGAAAGAATACGAGCCATATTATCATAAAACTTTCATATATCATGCAAGAAGTTTTAAAAACTTTCGAAAGATCAATCATTTTTATTCTTATCTATCTTTTAAACGTGGAAATTCTTATTTAATTACAGTTTGATTTGAAAAAGAAAATACATTTTTTATCTTCCAGAGTTAGGTAAATTATATATAGAGATCTTCAAAATAAACTATTTCGTACAAAAAAGAACACTTCTCGTTGAAGTAAAGAAAACTTAGGTATGCGAAAAAGAACATATCTATTTTTTTAACATAATTGCTTGCAAATGTGAGAAGGAATTTATTTTTAAATTAAAAACTTTCTTTCATGTATAATTCTATATATATATATATATATATATATATATATATATATATATATATATATATATATATATATATATATATATATATACATGTATATTTCACTGTAGATCAATCAGAACTTACCTCATACCTTCTGAATCATACCTTAGCAGTCATTTGTTCTGCGTTATTAATTATTTACATATATTTTTCCCTGTAGCTTCAGATTAATCATACCTTACCTTCTTCTATCATACCTTCTCATTCATACATTACCAGTTATTCATTATGCATTATTAATTATTTACATATGTTTTTCACTGTAGCTTCAGATCAATTATACCTTACCTTCTTCTATCATACCTCCTTAGTCATACCTTACCAGTCATCTATTATACATTATTTATTATTTACATATATTTTTCACTGTAGCATCAAATCAATCATAACTTACCTCCTTCTGTCATACCTTCTCAATCATACCTTACTATGTATTTATTCTGGATTATTATCTATTTACATATATTTTTTACTATAGCTTCGGACGTCTAATCATACCTTATCTTCTTCTATCATACCTTACCAGTTATTTATTCTGCATTACTTATTATTTTCATATACTTTTCACTGCAGCTTCAGATCAATCATACCTTACCTGGTTCTATAATACCCTCTCAATCATACATTACCAGTCATTTATTCTGCATTAATTATTTACATACATTTTTCACTGTAGCTTCAGATCAGTCATACCTTACCTTCTACTGTACCTTCTAAATCATACCATACCAGTTATTCATTCTGCATTATTAATTATTTACATATATTTTCACTGCATCTTCAGATCAATCATACCTTACCTGGTTCTATAATACCCTCTCAATCATACCTTACCAGTCATTTATTCTGCATTAATTATTTACATATATTTTAACTGTAGCTTCAGATAAGTCATACCTTACTTTCTTTTGTACCTTCTTAATCATACCTTACCAGTTATTCATTCTACATTATTAATTATTTACATATGTTTTTCACTATAGCTTCAGATCAATCATACCTTACCTTCTTCTACAATACTTTCTCAATCATACCTTACCGTCATTTATTCTGCATTATTAATTATTTACGTATGTTTACATATGTTTTTCACTGTCTGTCCCAGAAACAAAGCTGTGGCTTCTTATCGTTTAACAACTTAACATGACTGTCTCTACTCCCATCTGTATATACTTCGTTTACTGGATAGTCCAACCTGCCCTCTCTGTCGCAGCGATGCATTGATGAATGTTAAACACCTCCCCGAATGTGCAGCCCTTTCGAATCCATGCATCTTTTCCCATTATTGAGAAACAAGAGACTTTTTGATTAATTTGTTTTATTGATCATTTAATATTCTTATTTCGTTGTATTTCATTTTGTTTTTGTTTAGTGATTTGTACCTTTAATTCTTACACATCGAGTAAAGATAATGTAGCGTTAAGATAATGTACAAAAAGCTGATGAATGAGACATTTAAAAAAACCACTGCTCTTTTACACATGCATTTCATTGTGATTTAACAAAATTCTAAAGCCCATTTCATATGCTTTCTTGCTCATGCAGAAGTCTTAAAAAGGTTTTAATCGTTTTGTAGTTTACTTAGAGAAGCGAAATAGTGCTCTTTAGTTAAGGTTTTTAAAATAAAACAAGACACATTAGGCTCTTTTAAAATTCTAAAAGTCTAATTTAAAGAAATCGTTAAGCTTTTGTTATATAAATCTCTTCCATTTTTAGAAATGAATGTAGTTTGAAAGTACGAGGACGAAGAAAAAATCTTAAAATCCCTTCGCTGTTATATTTTACTCTCCAAGATTAGTTTGATTTAATGTGTTTGTTAAATTTACTTCTGCACTTTCTACTACAGTTTTTCTGTGTGTGTTTTAAGTGTTTTCGTTGAATGCGCTTTCACCTCATATTACTTTTCAATCCCGGTTAAAAATTTTGAGAGAATTTCTCAACCAAAGTATCATTTTTATTTCTATGATTTATACTATTCGAAATAGTGGCTTTTAAATGGTTAAGTATTTTATATGTACTGTTTTTAGGATAATTTAACGAAGAATTGCATAAATCCATTAGTGTAGACATAAACAACTTGTATATAGATTTTGACCATACAGATTTTATTTATTACAAAGTATACAACATTATATACTTTTATTTACAAAATGCTTTATATTTTGTAATAGTACGGAAATCCATCAGATAATAAATCTACATAAGATATGCTTTTGTCTGTGGTAATATCATTTAAGCAATTCTTTGTCAAATCATCTTAAAAGTAGTGATATAGAAATCGTGGACTCTTTAAAATTTACTTTTAATGCACTAAAAACATAATATTTGTCTAGAAGCTTTTTATAATGAAATCCCAATATTAAAAAAACCTGTATTGACTTTTCAGCTTGTTAATTATTCTTTACATGAATTCCTAATTTTTTCATTTAAAATGTATGGATCAAAGCTAAGCAAAAAAAATGTCATTTATTTTAAAATTTTTAACATATTTTATTGTGTTACTCTTCTTGCAATGATTTTATTATTAATTCTTCAAAAACCATGGAAACCATCGAAAGTCAAGAAAGGGAGAATTTGAAATTTTGTTAACGGTTAGTTAATTTTTTATTGCTCTAGCTCATACAACTTCACTAACTTATACATCAAAAATACTTTCAAATTTTTCAAACAATATATAACATTATATCAATATAATAGGAATTTAAATGAATAAATGAGTAATTTTACAGGCGAAAAGATATTTTAAATTTGCGGAAATCCCCTCATTCTGAAAATTTTAGACACTAATATTTCACTGGATTAAAATACTTAAAATTATTCCTTAATTATCAATACAACAAACCATAATAACGCCAATAACCTTAGTTTTATAAAATTAGTTTTTATCTATAAATGCAAACGACACTATATTTTACATTTTATGTAATCATTAACATTTTTAAGTTTAATTAAATACATAATCATATCTCCCTTTAGGTTCTACCTCCATAATGTTATTTTTAAGTTCAAATTGAAACTGCAATTTTAACAAGCCTATATATATTTTAAAATAATTATTAGTTTCTCAAGGTATAATATTTCAATCATTTTATGTCTGCTTTGAAAGTTTAATCAAACATCCCTGACAGTGTGTAGAGAATAAAGTAGGAAAAATGATCTATAAATAATTTATATCATTTTTATCAATATTATCATTATATCCTTATTATTCTCCTATTATTCTTATTGTATTATATTTACAGTATTATTCCTTTAATCCTCTTCATGCATGGTAGCAAAGTAAAAAAAATAATGGTAGCCAAACTGTGTAGTTATGACCTGTCTAGAAATGCAAGAGAGATGACCCAAAGGGGCGCAGCAAGCAATGAGCATGAGATTCACCTTAGTTATTGTCGTATGACCTGTAAAAATAAAAAAAAAATCTATTCCACAATGAACTCATATTAAAATATTAATTCAAAACATTATACTCTGTTAAATATTTTTTTGTAAAATTACTTTTCATATATTATAGCTTTAAATATTTTATGCCGAAATAAAATAACTTCAATTTTAACACATATTTAAATTTTATTTCTTAAATTTTTTAATCAGATAAAAATATCGTCATATAAAATTTCAATTTAATACACCTTCTTAACATATATAAGGTGTCCCAAAACGACCACTGAAACTCTTCACAGCTAGATTTATCTTTGGGAGTACATAAAAACAGCCCAAAGAAACGTACTGGTACGATCCATAGTTTAAGAGAAAAATGCGAAAAACAAGGTATGATTTCACTTTTGGTGCAAGAAAAAACACTTTATTGAACATATCAACCGCAGAATATGCTCGGTCATACTCCCTAACAGTTCGCAAGGCATTTCTATTACATCGGCCGTACATCAGGTACATGTCGTAGTATTCACGAATGGAATACACGGTCAATATACGAAAACTACTCTTACCTGCAAGAATCAGCCAGTTCGACGGCGGCTTAATGTCATTCCACGCGCATGCATGACGCAATATGCAAGGCGTACGTTTTAAACATTATCGTCTGGAAAAATATGCAAATACTGTTGTTGATGTGTCCAATAAAGTGTTTTGTTCTTGCACTAGCAGTGACTTCATATTTTGTTTTTCGCTTTTTCCTCGTAAACTATTGTTCGTACAGGTATGCTTCTTTGTGCAGTTTTTATGTACTCTGAACGTGGAATCTAGCTTGTAGAGTTTATGCAATCGTTTAGGGACACCCTGTATTTTTATAAATCTTTTGTATTTGCCTAGATTTAATTTTTTTAAAGGTTTTACTTGTGAGAAAATAATTTCCCATAAATTATATTCCCATAAATCTGATAGTAAATTTGTAGAATTTTTGTACGTACCTGCATAAATTTTATCCTATTAGAAAACACTTTTTCTGTGACCCACCTAATCCGAAGTAAAAAGTCTCACAGAAACATTCAAACTATTTTCTGCTCTTGGACTCATTACCGACGCTTTTGAAACCCTTTGTTGGATCAACGAACCACAAGTACAAGTTGATTGCGAAATAGGCTTTTTGAACTTGAAATTGTGACACTTTTTTTTACTGTTGCAGTATTTGTGTCACTGGCGCTGATGATTCAGATCCAGCGTAGAGGTAGGTCAGGTAAATAGTAGAACAAAAATCTGCGAAGGATGCGGAAAACACATAACGATGAAATTGAGATTTTATATTTCGGATCCTGAAAAAGTTTGAAGTACCGGGAGGGTAGAAGCCGAAAAACATGTATTCATATGCTTTACCAGCAATTCCCAAAATTTGCTGTCAAAAAAAGAAATGGAGTGTGGCGGTTCTGTTTATTAAGGGTGCGAGACGTCGTGAAGTTTAAAATAATATTTAATGCATATGCAGCGCATGCAACAGCTCGTTGCAGGTAGGTACATAAATTTTTTGGAGGAGTGACAGTAGTTCTCACTAAAGTCGGCGTACATCGGAATGGCGATTGCGACGAACCACGTCGAGTGCTAGGTTTCTTCTGCTTCAGCTGGTCGAAAGCGGCGGTGACCTTGGGATGGCTGCGGTGACCTTGAGAGATGAAAGGCGGCGAGCGTATCCAGGCAGGTGGTAAATGGGAATGTTCCGCTGTTCGTAGCTCGCCGGCTTTTATACGAAGCATGCAGGAAACTGCGCAGGCTTGGTGGTAGATTGACGCTGCTCGTGCAATTTGCATAGATGGCTGGATCGCCATAGGAGCTTGAAGTGAAAGTACAATGGGTAATAAGACTTGTAAAAGCATCCAGAGAAAGCTGCTTGGTTAAATTTAACTAGTAATTTAGCATCGTAAATTCATTTGAAACTTAATCAAAACCCATTGATTATTTCTACGCATAAAATTCCTGTCGTCTTTTCTTGAGATGAGATTTTTGTCTCATCACAAAATGAAGAGAATCAATCATGCTTGAAGGGGAATTCCCAAATTGTGCTGCCAAAAGAATGAAGAGAACTTGAAGTGAAAGTCCCATGGGTAATATGAATTGTAAAAACGTTCAGAGAAAGCTGTGTTGTTAAATTTAAATAGACATTTTTCAACGTAAACTCATTGGAAAATTATTGAAAACCCATTGATAATTTTCACACAAAAAATACTGCCGGCATTTCTTGAGATGAGAATTTTGTCGCACCACAAAATGAAGAGAGTCCATCTTGAATTTCATGCAGTCAGGACTCAAGACTATAAGATCGTGGAATAAAGACAGAGGGCAATTTAGAATAAAAAGAAGATAGTTTTCATTGCCAATCACGTGGGTACGTCGATTACGTAGTTCAGGAATCACGAGCAATTTCAAAGTACTTACGAAAAATGAAGCTTGGCTGTTCGAAGTCACCAAATTAATAGGGAAAACACAGATATTTACCAGGGTTGCTAGAAAAATATACCAGAAAATGATGGAATGAAAACAGCAAAACCTTTTTCTCAGATTACTCGGAAAATTAACCATATAATAAGAATTGATGGGTTTACTGATCAATTAGATGTCCTAATAATAAAGCAGTTTTGGCTCCATAAAAAAGATAGTTCAAAGTTGTGGAACCTTAAATTTATTGACTATAAAAATCGTCCGTCTTTACATGGCTAGAGCTTTGAATCAACTACTCAAGAATATACGTTTTGTGTCAAGCATCAGCTAGCGAATTTTGAGCTAGCGAATGATGTGATTTCATTTCCATGAGACTGATTATTCAGTGGTGAGTGTAATTAAAAAACAATTGATACAAGTAATCTCTCACAAACTTTAAAAAGAAAAGTCGTAGGAAAAATTGGAGTTAGTCTCATTATACAGAGATTAGTATTTCGATCTTTAAAAAGATACAGTCATAAGTTAACAAATTAATCATTTTTGTTCACTGTTATAGCAAGGGCTCAAACTGTTAAGTTAAGAAGACATCAAGTATTTTGTTTTATCTTACGAACTTCTCAAGATAATAATTTATTGTATATTTTGTGTTATTTTTTTATGTATGAAACAAAAAAAATCGAATGTGTTTTTATGGAAAATATATTTTGACGTAGATTTTGGTGTTTGAATGGTGTAGATTTTTACAGTTTAGAATGTTCTCCTTTGACAACTGTATAATGTAGTACTTCAAACCATCGAAATATAGATTGATGATTTTAAATAATTATTTCAAATATGCTCACAAACCATAAAAAATTAATAGTAAATATAGAAAATATATGAAAGTATAAAACATGAAATTGGGGAATTTTACGAGGATGATGGAACTTTATACCATTTATTATTTTTAAAAGAATACTATTTCGAGTTTGTAACAATTACTTTTGTTATATTCCCCGCAAGAAAATCAAAACTTAGTGTTTTACAGTGTAATATATAAACCATTTCACAAGTTAAGTCTTTCTAAGCAGAATTTGGAAAACATTTTATACGCATTTACTTTCAAAAAACAAATTTCACAGTATATGAATAGTAGTTTATTATATACATAAAAGTTTCAAGCAATTCTATAGACGGATTTAAAGCAATAAAAATGTTTTTTTAGGTTTCTTTAGTTTCCACTATTCTAAAAAATGTTATAAGTTTATTAGCAATGTTCGATTTAAAAAAATATAGCTTCTATAAAAAACAGCAAGCATAGTTTTAAATTTAAAAAAATATGCAATAACAATAAAACAAAGAGAGTTGTTTCAAATTGAAAGAAAAAAATTAAATATTTTGGCATTAGTGAAAAAAATTAAACTGTGGATACTGCTTTATCCCACTTATTTAAATGTATCAATTTTATTCTTTCAATGTTCGAAAAAGTACAAGAAATATCCATTCACAAAACTTTAACATTTAAGGAGAGTATCATGCCTTGAATTTTACATGGGATAAAAAATGCGTCGTAAATTTCAGCTTGTATGGGTATTATTTAAATTTCTTTAGCGTCTGAAAATTCATGAATAATTAATTATACACATTCGTAATTATTCTTGGGACAATTTTTTAAAAAGTTTCATGAACCAGTTGATGAAGTAAAAAATTACGTGAATCAATTTTTTATTGCAAATTCTAAATTATGTGCATACCATAATTTTTTTCTAAATCGAAAAGTGTAAGAATTTTTATGATTAAAAAAATGTATAAAAAATGAATATTATTAATATATCCATGATATTTTGGCAAATCACACTACACTCATATATTGGACACGAATGCAACGTATCATGGAGTCACACAGCAAAGTGTCTTTTTATAGATTTATGACCTAAAATTTTAAAGACTAGCATTTAGGTAGTCATATGACGAAATTAGTAAGATTTTTCAATTTCCGGAAATGTAAAGTACCCTATGAGACAGGTATAAAATGTTTTGTTTTGAGATTTATGTGGTACACCTTCAATAATTTGTTTAACTTCTTACTCCTCTAAATCTCCCGATAATGTGAATGCAATTTAGAATCCCATTGAGTTTCTTCAGTCAAACCTTGTGGTTAAGTATAAAAACAAACACACAAAAGGACAAACTTCTTAATATATAACTTATGATACATAACCTAAACGACTCTTATGAAAATAATTTGTTGTTAATAGGAGTCATAAAATTTCATTACAACAATAGATGATTAAATTTAGAATTATCACATATGTACCTAATCTACTATGTGAACCAAATATAAAAGAAAATTATTTACTTAATTTCAAAGTTCAGTAATAAAACGTATCAAAATAATGAAGACTATATTTAAATAATTTAAAATAAGAAATGATTAAATGAGATGGTTAAAGGAATGACGTCATAACTTTAGAAAAAAAATGTCACTACCTATTTCTTATGTGATAAATGGATAAATTTAATCACCTGCTATTAAATACGGAAAATAGGGCTTGAAATAATAGCATGAAAAGCTCAGAGAGGAAAGAAGGGGGGATTTTGAGCTTTTTAAAGACTTGCTTTGGATTTTGTTAACGCTAACTCATCAAGTATCCAATATGGGTGTCTCTGTCCTTTCCGAGTATAAAATCTTCATGAATTCGAGGACAGGTAACTTAGTTTATTATTATGTAGAGGGTTTCAATGCATGAAAAAATATGGAAAAAAATTAGCCCTTGTGAAAAACGGTGGCATGAATTATGTCTTTATTCAAAAACATTCAAGAATTTGAGTTTATTGGTATACTTTTTACCGGAAATTCGCTTATACAAAAAATGGCGAACGCTCATGACCTATGCAACACTAATCCGACTGTAAAGGATTCGGGTTCATGCAACAATTAGAATGTTTGACTGTATTCGATATTCGTTCCTACCTTGCTTCAACTACTAGAAAATAAGTGAAAAAAGTTCAAGAGCGATGAATAAGAGAGTTTTAGAAAAAAAGGAACTAGTTTAGTACTTCTAATGAACATTAGAAGAAATTTTGTCTCAATCCAAATCTATTCAAGAACTTGACTTTATTGGTTTTAGCTTTACTGTTAATTAGATTAGATTATGTAGATAATTTCAGCAGCTGTATAAGTTGAAAAACAAACGAACACGTTGATGCAAGAATTAGAATGTCTGATAATTTGTATTCTGCATGCTTTTCTATTTTGAGTCCACTACTAGAAAACATTTGATATAAGTGCATGAGCAGAGATTGAGAAATGAATCTATACTGTGGTATTTAACTCAAATATAACCTGATTCGGGAATTTTTTTTAAACTCGTTCGTTTGCTTTTATATTATGTGACTAAACTAAAAGACTGAAGATAATACAATTGTAGTTAAAAAACAATTTTAGAAACAAATGGGGTGTTAATCAATAAATACAAAATACATTTCAAAAACATTTTGATATATTTCAAAATTATAGGAAGTTTTTTGCAAATTATGACTGGAAATTTACACTGAAGCTGTACTTCTGTAACGAATTGCAACAACTGCATTTCAAAAGAAAAATTACAATTTAGTACTAATAACTTCGTTTGTTCTATAATTAAAATAATTTGCAATACTAATAAAAGTTGTTAAGAATATTATGCATTGTAAATCTGTATTAGAAAAACATCACTTTTACAAAGAGAAACTCATTAAAACGTAAATAAATATTTTTTTATAAATTTTAAAAACAACTCGTTTACCCCAAATTAAACTAACATTACGGTGACGTGTGTTAATAATGTACATGATTGGCATGTCATTATATTGTTATTTTTTGATTTAACAAGATTTAATTTTTTAGAGGCTAATTAGAATGTAAATTCTAATATCTTTTTGAGACGTTTGCATTAAAAAAATTTATACTAACAATCAATTATAGGCTTAAAAGAAAGTCACATTTCTAGTAAACAATATTAAATTTATGAATTGTTTCATAAAACATGAATGGAAAACATCATCCATAAATAATACAAAAATGGAAGAATATTATTAATACTAAATATAACAGACATTGTTTTTACACAAATTATACTTGTAAAAAATATAAATAATATCGAAAATTGGTGAAGATTGTATTCGAATTGCACATCAAATTTCCTGTCCACTTAGCTTCAACATGAAAAAATATTGATTATTTCTAGTTTTAAATAAAAGAGAAAATTTATTTTCTGCTTTAAATTACTAACTTCGGCTAAAAGTTATAAATATTGCATAGATATTTCTGACCCCATATTAAAAAAAGGGGTTATTTTATGTTTGTTATTTTAAGTTTCAAATTGCATTTTTCTGAATTGTGAATATTCTTACAGGTAATAAATGTATTTTCGCAAACAATTTCTATCAAATTTATGCCAATTAAACAAAGGAAAACAAAAAGAATCTGTCATGGTTAACTGAATAATCTGTTAAATTTAAGAAATATAAAATAGGTCTTGAAGAATAATCTTCTATATTTCATTGAAAAATGTAACATAAAAGTATTGGTCTTCTCCTGGTACAGTTGTATAAAGATATTGAAAGGAATATGCACCTTAAATTGGGTTTTTTTTGAATGTGTATTTCGTTCACGTAAACATTGGGAAAAAACGAACTTCGTGACGTAGAATGTACTGAAAATAATCAAATATAAATGACTGAATTATAATTAGTACAGTGATATTTAAACACTCTATCCGACTATCATTTTTAATTTTATTTTACAATTAACTGAGATAAAATGCGAAAATTCCGATAATAGTACCCAATTGAGTGTTCTCTGTAGCCTTATATAAATTTAACAATGATGGTCGTTTTATATGTTTTATATCGCTTAAGGTAATCATCCAATTAACTTAGATAATGAATTTTAACAGGATAAGAACATAATATTTTTATTTTTATTTTATTGCCTGGATGAACTATCTTGTCTTTATTAGCCCCACAGGAAATTTTGCTGCATTAAGAGAATAAAAAATACATTTGTCACATTATTACCCTTAGAACTGATGCACAAATGAAAAGAAAAATGTCTAAAACCATTTCTCCCAGGCTGTCATGTCCATTCATTTCTATTACCTCTAGAATTTTCTATCTTTTTCTGTGCTACATTCAATTACTTAATCATCTGTAAAACCTTCCTGTGCATTAGAAAACCTTGCGATTAAAAAAATATTTTTAACTTCACAAGATTTTGTTTGAACTATTAGTAACATATCTCTAAATAAACATTTTCTGTAAATATACAAATTCTATTTAAAATATATAGAATGCAAACAATATGTTAGATCTTATAATAGTTTAGTAAAACAAAACTGATTTTAGTTTAAACTTATAATAACTTATATTTTCACGGATTTAATTATACCATAAAATCTTACCGCCGTCAATTTGATAGAAAAATGAAGAAAATTAAAAACTTGAAAAAATGGAAAGTTAAGACTAATTATTCGAGTAGAAAATTAACCATTTGAGTGCCAATAAGCGCAATTGCGCTCCTCAATACTCTGACTGAAAATACCAGGAAAGCGATTGCGTTCATGGGTTATGCTTGAATTAATACGATCTCTATATCATGATAGAGCCCGTCATAAGACGGGAACATTAAAACTTTTAATTTTCCAGAATTGTAAAGTACCCTATAAGGCAAATAAAAAAATGGCTTGTTTTTTGGCTGAGAATTATCTGGTACACGCTCAGTATTTTGTTTATCTTTACTGACCTCAAGTTAGTTGCCAAGCTTAATTTATATTGTCAATTTACGTGATAAGATAAAACAGCAGAGCTTTAAATATTGACAGTGATTATTTGGCGATATATATATGAACGATGTCTAAAATTTAGAGAATCGATTGAAAACGTTGTGGTTATATATAAAAGACAAACACACAAACGAACAAACTTATAAGTTTCAAACATATATAACTTAAATTCTAAATTTTTATTAGTCCATGAAATAGACTCCTAGACTTTTGTAAAAGAATTTGCTGTTCATATGATAACATTTTAATGCAACAAAAAATAATCAATGATTAAATTTAAAATATCACATATGTGTATTAATCTATTAATTAAGATAAATATAAAAGAAATTATTATGTAATATCTAAGTTTCGTAATAAAATGTATAAAAATAATGCAGACGATATTTAAATAATTTAATTAAAAAATGATTAAATGAGGGTTAAAGGAATGACGTCATAATGCTATAAAAATGTATTTTTTTTTTCATCTCCTTAATAATGTGGTAAATTATAATTATTCATCGCCTGCTTTTAACCGGGGAAAATATTGAAATATTGGCATTAAACGATCGAAAAAAAATTTCAAACGTTTTTGAACTCGCTTTGAATATTGCTAACCCTAACTCATAAGAATCCAATATATCTATCCACTCCAGGCCCAACTTCAAAAATCTGAGGACAGAATTACAGATAACTTATATATTATTATATAGATACTTCTTTATTCTTGCTTATTGTTCTTTTATTAAACACTTGTAGTCATAAAAAAATAGAATTATGGTATACACTACATCTTTATGTTGAGAATAGTCATATTATCGGAAAACCCAAACAATATATTTCTAGTCCTTCTTGGAAATTGTGGAATTTCTTTATTTGTCCGGAAATATTGTAATTGATTTTTATTTATATTCTCATTCTTCTATGAAAAAAGCATTCGAGGCATTATAAAAATATCGTCATGGTTTCGATCACCAGATGATTTGACAAAATGAGACGAAATACTTGACTATGCAAAAGCATTGCGGTTGGCGATATCTACATCGTGCGGGAACATGAAAACCAACCTATGGAAACTTCAGAATCTGAAATAAATCCGCACACACACACACACACACACACACACACACACACATATATATATATATATATATAAATATATATATATATATATATATATATATATATATATATATATATATATATATATATATATATATATATATATATATATATATACATATATATGTATAATAAATGTATATATATATGTATATATATAATGTATATATATATATGTATATATATATATAATATATATATATATATATATATATATTATATATATATATATGTATAAATATATATATATATATATATATATATATATATATATATATAGATATAGATATATAAATATATATATGTATATATATATATATATATATATATATATATATAAATATATATATATATATATATATATATATATATATAATATATATATATATATATATATATATATATATATATATATATATATATATATCAACAAATTTTCTATTTTAATGTGTGTATTCTCAACCAATCAATTATTTCAAATTTCTGAATTTCATCTAAAATTCATAATCTATTTTTTGAGTTTTATGTTGTTATATTTCGAGGATATTGCCTTAAAATATAATACATTTTTTTTCAAGTAGCATATGATTAAATATTAAAATTCTAAAACGGCATTTAGAAAATTGGAAACTGACGTACTACGACCAATTTTTAATGTAAAAACAAAAAAATGACCATGCATTTCGAGTAGAGATATAAAAACAATACTAGAGACGGGTTTTTTAAAATTGAATTTTGTAAATTATCACTGAATAGTGACTGTTGCTCTGCATGAATGACACTAAAAGCTAAATAAAGACAGTTCTTTTATTCAATAAAGTTAAATATTGTAATAATATAAAAATAATCCCAGGAGGAAATGTGAATTACAGAAAGTTTGTTTTAAAGGAAATATATCTTCTTTGTTTTGAGGACAAAACGAGACAAACATGAGAAAATATAAGTTTAAAAGATCCACGGTAGAATTTATACTATCTGATTACTGAGCAATCAATCAATCAATTATTAATACCATGAATTAGTAAGATGCATAGAGCTATGCTGCAGTTATTTGCATACATTTTATTTTATGCAGTCAATATAAATAACTAATAGTACGTACATAAATATATTTTAGATTTAGTTTCATACCGGTTTCGAGACTTTTAGTTTTCTGACATGATTTTAAATAATCACTCGTTGTAAAAATACAGTTACCACAAGTTAAGCCATGTTGTTGACGTTCCATGATAAACATTACTTTTTTTGGATGAAACGGATGGTCGGTATTCTAAGCGTGACTTAAAGTTTTGAAACAGGTTAGTACCAATTGAAGTGCAGTCAAAACTATAAAGCGGTTGGTTGATGGTTTCCAGCAATTCGTGTTTTGCCATTTCTCTACCAGATGCAATATTTCATTTCCATTCTGCGCCATGTTTTCGAGAACATTACATTCTCTAAAGAATGAATTTAAACCGCTGTTATATGTTTCGAATAATGGATGTAAACGGATTTCTTCGGGATACGAATATTTCCAGTTATTCTCCATTTGTGTAAGCATGATTAGTGATGTAGGTAGAGATTGATGTAACACAGTAGAGTTGTCTACGAGTTTGTATTAGAATTAGCTCACAGTACTAATTCCTCTACAACACTCGAACCTCCAAGAAGTTCGACCCTGTAATCTTATATTTGATCAGCCTTAGTACTAAAGTATTAATATTTTAAAATATTGGATAAATCAGTTTTTTTTTCTTTTCTTTGCAACCCTGATGTTCGAGATATAACACCAAATTGAAAATTGTGCATGTAAACTTTTATATTTTGAATTGTTAATTTTACATGCGAGGAATCTCAATTAATGGCTAATAAAATCACATATTTAAAGTAATTTTAAGCCATACTTAGTTTTTAATTAAAACAATTGAAAAAAACAGCATAACTTACGAACAAATATCACAATGTGAAAACTCACAAAAAAATATAATAGGATTAAACCTATCATTATTTCTAAATCTACACTGGTACTCATACATTTGGAATGAATTGAACTGACAATAAATTACGTACAGAAACATGCTCATTATAAGTGTTTAGATATAGGTAGTTGATTAAAAATACATACCAAAAATGCATTATCATTATTTGATATTTTTTTCAATTTGGTGGTAGGGATGTGGGTATTATTATTAGTATTATGAAATTTTCCTAAAGTGTAGGAAAAAATTGTTCACTGTTAACTATAATTATAATTTTTATATCAAAATCCGTAAACATATAAATATTTAAATAATCCGTTAACATATAAATAATTTGTTATGTACATGCTCAAAATAATAGAACGAATGTTATATTCAAAACTGGTAAATAATATTTTGTAATATCTGAAATCAAAAGTAGAATATACAAAATAAAACATTATAATGATAAAATGATGAAACAGAAGGTATAAAATTGTTGTTAAAAATAACAATCACCCATTATAAAATGTTTATCTATAAAGAAAACACATTTATTTTTAACATATTTTTGAAATGTGGTTGTAAAAAATTCTAACCCATATACTAATCTGTGATTAGTCTGAAATGTATTTTTGTGCACATATTACCGGTAGTTGGAAAATATACTTTCCTCATTCATGTAATTTGATATCCTGTTAATAATAAGCTAAGTAATCAATATAAACATTTGTCTCGATTTTCTTTCTGTTCTAACTAGTCGGTCTCTTGCCTGATGGATTCGACAAATACATTTTTGCACTAATTTTGCATTTTTCCCTGTGGCATATTTTATGGCTAATAATAATTTCTTGTCATACCAATAAATTCAACATCATCTACGACAAATTACTGTGGTTATATTTGTGGCTGATTTTCATAAATAATAAACTAGAAATTCGATATAAATATAATTATGTTAGCTATTCCTCGCCTCGTTTCTTCATTTTTTTCTCTTTATTTATAGCTTTATAATTATGCAAATACCTTAAAATATTTTCTAGTTCTCTATACCTCGAACCAATGAGAGATTTCAGTGAATTATATAGCTCTTTAGATAGTTCTGTAGAGTCAGATAAAACTTGAAGTTGGATTGCAAAATGTATAATATAATATATAGAATCATTTTTAAAGTTAAAAAAAAATTGAAATTAGATTACAAAATGAAAAATATATTTCATTATAAGATTATCTACAATTTTTAAAATATTCCAAAATTAGATTATTTTTGCATCCAGGGTTGATTTTTAGACTCATTCCTACCTAATGCCTCCAGAACTAACTTTATTAGTAACAAAACTTATATGGCTTTTGTTATTAAATGGAATTTTAATCGGAAAACTTATTTGCAAATTCGAATCAGTTAATAATTAATTTTTAAATTTATTATGTAAAATAAAACATTATAATAATAAAATAATCAAGCAGAAAATATAAAATTGTTGTTGAAAATAACAATCATTAATTATATAATTTTTATCTATATAAAAAACGCATTTAGTTTTAACATATTTTTGAAATGGGATTGTAAAAAAACTGTAATGCATATATTCATCTGTGACAGATCTGAAACATATTTTTGTGCACATATTACCTGTAGTTGGAAAA
The DNA here is from genome assembly GCA_032207245.1 of Pardosa pseudoannulata. Taxonomy (NCBI): domain Eukaryota; kingdom Metazoa; phylum Arthropoda; class Arachnida; order Araneae; family Lycosidae; genus Pardosa; species Pardosa pseudoannulata. Next base: position 109,755,573 of record CM063508.1, on the reverse strand, counting down.
TATATTTTCTTCATTCATGCAATTTTATATCCTGTTAATAATAAGGTAAGTAATCAATATAAATATTTCTCTCGAATTTTCTTTCTGTTCTAATTAGTCGGTCTCTTGTGTGATGAATTCGACAAATCCATTTTCGCACTAATTTTGCTTCTTGTAGCATGTTTTATGGCTAATAATAATTTCTTCTCATAACATTAACATCATCTCCAATAAATTATTCTGGTTAGATTTGTGGTTGGATTTCATAAATAATAAACTAGAAATTTATATGAATATAATTAAGTTTGATATTCCTAGCCTCGTTTCTTTCTTTTCTTTCTCTTTATTTATAGCGTTATATTTATGTAAATACCTTAAAATATTTTCTAGTTCACTGTAATTTCAACCTATGCGAGATTTCAGTGAATTATATAGCTCTTTAGACAGTTGTGTAGAGTCAGGTAAAAGTTGAAACTGAATTTCAAAATGTATAATATAATAAATAAAATCATTTCTGAGGTAAAAAAAATTAAATTAGTTTGCAAAATGAAAAGGGGATTTCATTATTAAAACATTATCTATAATATTTAAAAGATTTCAAAATGAGATTATTTTTGCATCCACAGTTGATTTTTAGACTCTTTCCTACCTAGTGCCTCCAGAACCAACTTTATTAGCAACAAAGCTGATATGGCTTTTGTTATTAAATCGAATTTTAATCGGAAAACTAATTTGCAAATGCGAATCAGTCAATAATAAATTTTTAAATTTATTAATATAACTATAACTAAAACTAAAAATATCTGAGATTGATCTTAGCAAATGCCGATTTTACAAAATCGCAAAATAACGCCCAGCTTCAGAAAAGATTTTTTTTGCAAGCAAATATTGTTTGTGGCTTTGTTAGTTTTATCGATCGAAATGACTGTATTTCAAAGAATTGAAGTTCTACTATACGTTTGATTCATTTGAACTTTTATTATCTTCAGAAATTTTATTATTTTCAATTGTTAAAACACAGTTGATGCTTTTTTAAAGGAATATTTTAGGAAACTGGTTGCATAATACTCTTTTACGTGCACGAATATTAGATTTAAATGTTGAAACTGTGTCTTAAAGTGTATAACATAATAAATAAAATAATTTTTTGAGGGAAAAAAATTGAAATTAGATTACTAAATGATAAGTGAATTTCTTTCTTAGAAGATTATCTGTGAATGGCCTTAAAATTTGAATCATGAATTAATTTATGATTATGCAGGTATTAATATCGGTAATATGAATTTTTTCTAAAACACAAGGAAACATTGTTGTCTGTTAACAATAATTATAATTTTTTATATCAAAATCAGTAAATATATAACTATTTCAATAATTTTGTTATGTTCTTGTACAAAATAATAGAACGAATGTTGTAATCAAAAGCCGGTAAATAATATTTTACAACATCTGAAATAAGAAATATAGTATGCAAAATAAAACATAACAATAATAAAAATATTGAAACAGAATATAAAAATGGTGTTATATATAACTTTCATCAATTATATAATGATTATCTATAAAAAAATATATATTTATTTTTAACATATTTTTGAAATGTGGTTGTAAAAGTTTGTAATGGATATATTGATCTGTGACAAATCTGAAACATATTTTTGTGCACATATTACCTGTAGTTGGAAAATATATTTTCTTCATTCATGCAATTTTATATCCTGTTAATAATAAGGTAAGTAATCAATATAAATATTTCTCCCGATTTTCTTTCTGTTCTAACTAGTCGGTCTCTTGTGTGATGAATTCGACAAATCCATTTTCGCACTAATTTTGTATTACCCTTTTAGCATGTTTTATGGCTAATAATAATTTCTTGTCATAACATCAACATCATTTCCGATAAATTACTCTGGTTAGATTTGTGGTTGGATTTCATAAATAATAAACTAGAAATTTGATATGAATGTAATTAAGTTTAATATTCCTAGCCTCGTTTCTTTATTTTCTTTCTCTTTATTTATAGCGTTATATTTATGTAAATACCTTAAAATAATTTCTAGTTCACTGTAATTTCAACCTATGCGAGATTTCAATGAATTATATAGTTCTTTAGACAGTTGTGTAGAGTCAGGTAAAAGTTGAAACTGAATTGCAAAATGTATAACATAATAATTAAAATCATTTCTAAAGTAAAAAAAAAATTGAAATTAGATCACAAAATGAAAAAGATATTTCATTATTAGAGGATTATCTATAATTTTTAAAAGATTCCAAAATGAGATTATTTTTGCATCCACAGTTGATTTTTAAACTCATTTCTACATAATGCCTCCAGAACCAACTTTATTAGCAACAAAGCTGATATGGCTTGTGTTATTAAATCGAATTTTAATCGGAAAACTAATTTGCAAATGCAAATCAGTTAATAATTAATTTTTTAATTTATTTTAAAGTAAATATAACTAAAACTAAAAATATCTGAAATTGATCTTAGCAAATGCCGATTTTACAAAGTCGCAAAATAACGCCCAGCTTCAGAAAAGATTTTTTTGCAAGCAAATATTGTTTGTGGCTTTGTTAGTTTTATCGATCGAAATGACTGTATTTCAGATAATTCAAGTTCTGCTATACTTTTGATTCATTTGAAGTTTTATTATCTGCAGAAATTTTATTATTTGTACGTTTTAAAACAAAGTTGAAGCTTTTTAAAGAAATATTTCAGGAAATTGGTTGCATAATAATCTTTTTTGTGAACGAATATTAGATTTAAATGTTGAAAGTGAGCCGTAAAATGTATAATAAATAAAATCATTTCTTAGGGAAAAAAATTCAAATTAGATTACAAAATGGTAAGTGAATTTTTTCTTAGAAGATTATCTGTGATTGGCCTTAAAATTTTAATCATGAATTATTTATGATTATAATTCTCAGAAAGGCATCCTAATTCAATTTACATATATTAACCTAATCAGTTCATGTGCATGAATTTAATGTATATGTCTTTTTATGAATAAAACTTTGTAAACCTAATTATACTGAGCAAACAAAATATGCTTAAAAATACAAATTTTAACAAGTAGTTAACTATACTTTGATGTTATTCATAAATTAAATATCTTGATAATCTCTAAATAAAAATTAAAATTCTAATATTCTTATACAAATACTAAGTAATTATTTTATTATTTAAAAGGTTTTGCGACATTTTACCCTGATGTAAGTTTAAAATTATGCATATTTACATAGTTAAAATATAGAAGCAGAGATAATTTTAATTGGAATAAAATTATAATTTATTAAGAATTAATATTTTGATTTCAAAGAAGCTTAAGTCCTCTCAAAGCTTACTAAAGCAATAAATTATATTTAACATTAAATTTATATAATTAGAGAAACTAAAAGTAATATTACATTATCTCAATTAGTTGAAATGGAATAGGAACTTTAAGAGCAAAATTAGTTTAAATTGTAAATATAATTAAAAATGAAAATGAGAAATGATTTTTAACTTTAAAAAACGACAGATTAACACGCAAAATAATTAAAATATGTTTCGTGTTATATATTTTTCTAATATAAGATTTCTTATGTGTACTTGTTAACATATTAATTTCACTGATTTTTGTTTTCATTTCTCGGTATTACAACTAAACATATGTCTGTACAAAATATACTTATGCTAGTACAATTCTAAGAGTACACACACAAAAATATGTCAGTGCATTTTATTTCTCGAAACCGATCTCAAGAATACTATCCTTCATGCTAAGTACTAGACACCTCTGTGCCTAATTACAAAGTGGTAAATAGTTCCTTATAAGTATTATTAGTATATGAAGAACGGCTCAATATGGGCATATATTTCGTTATAAAATTAAATAGAAATATTTATGGTTAAAGGTGCAATAATCATGGTATGAGTAAATACATTTATTATTTAGATTTTTAGTTTACTAATTAATAGACATTAGATTTATGCATGAAAAATTTAAAAATAAAGGAAAATATTCAAAGAATAACCGTTTAGAAGTCAATATTTATTTACAGAAATATTTTAAACATCTCGAGGAGGTACCTCATAAAAGGAAAATAAACCTCAAATGTAATTAATGTAAGTTTACATTTATCCCTGTATACTAGTTTCATAACACAATTAATTTATTATTCAACTACGTTAATAAATTATCTGAATATACATATGTGCGTTAAATTAATAGATAGGTTAAAATAATGCTTCAAAATTCCGCATTCTTAAAGTTATTTTTTGTTATTTATTTACTTAATGTTTTTTTTATTTTTGAAAAAGGTGACAACAAACGTAAATAAATGATAAATCTAATTTTATGGTCTAAAGCAGTTATGGTGATAAATATTCAGTAAATATTAAATGAGAAAAAAAAGCGTATTATTAACCACTTCTGATAAATAAAATTTAATTAAAATAAAACAATAAAAATATCTTTCTTTCATTAGTCTAGGTACGATGAATAAAAAATATTTAATAAACTTGTTAGAGATTCTTTATCGTTTATTTCTTCTGTAGTTAATTTTTCTTCTGCTAAAATTGTTAAAAAAAAACCTTCATATATATTTTATCTTCTATTAAATAATAAGAAAAGACTGCATGTTTCTTAAATTAAAATTTGCAGTTTTTGCGTTAGTAATATAATAAATTTGATATGTGACCTGTTTTTCAATGGAAAAAGAAGCAAACAAGATTATCCCTTAAGGTTTTTTGTCTTTTAAAACAAAAAAGGAAGAACATAATTATAAAAAGTCAGATGTTTTAGAAATGATTAAGGAGACGGTAAACATCTAGCTGACCAAAATTTCACTGACATTCCATTTTTTTTTTACTTATTTGTAAAATTCAACTGCGAATTAATAGAAAAACATTGTCAACTTTTATTTAATTTTATGAATATTTGAAGCATTTAATTCCGTCTTTATATTATATTGAACTGTTTGATTAAATAAATAGGAAATATAAGATTTTGCATATTAATCAAATAAAACTAAACTACTATAATATAAAAAAAGAAAAAGCTAATAATGATAATACAGAAAACTATAATCAAGAAACCAAAAATAGGGAATAATTTCCGTATTATTATTTTATTGCAAGATTATGAAATATTTTTTTTTTGCAGAACGATGGCCGAAGAGTTAGGGTGCTGGCCTTCGAAGCCGGAGTTCATGGGTTCGAATCCCACTATGGCATGGATGTTCGTAGCCGTTCGGAATCGGCTTTAAGCAGTAGGTCCCGGTCTCATTAGCCCTCGTGTTGCAAAAAGTAGACCGTAGCACTCCTAAACCAAACCAAACCAAATAATATTTTGCTATTAATAGGTTTGGTCTAGAAAACAAAATGTACAAAGAATATTTCATAGAAATATGATTAGAAAAAAATAAAATAATCTGATCTTAAAAAATATTTACTCTAAAAGATTAATTAACGGGGGATTCAAAATTCTGAACAAATTTAACACTTATATTGTTTCATAACATAAAAGTTGAAAAGTAGAATTGCATTGGGAAGTGATAGAATTTCTATTGTAAATGTAACATTTGTACAGTAGTTCATATTGTGAGAGAAGTGTTACGCTATAATTCTTCATTTTTTCCCTCAAGTGACATACTAAATGTTGCTTTTCAGTAACCTTACAAACATTCAATGCTTGTCCATCATCCAGTGTCACACCTTAGAGATAAAGAATGAGATCGCCTACACTCCGAAACATTATATATTTCTATACGGCCAATGAATGTTGCTCAGAGACGTTCATGTCGTGTACGTAACATCCAAAGTCCAGAAACTAAAATTAATTCAATGATTTTAGTCAATGAGAGTCGACTTGATTTATGGTCCTTTAGACATTGTGTATTTAACGATATACCCACAATGCTTACTGGTAGTTCTCACATTTTTAATATATATTTTAACCAAATATTACATCTTCACTTTCATCATACAATTGAAAAAGACTCTAAGAAAACTTACCAATTTGTTTTATGCCTACATCAAAAAACACTCGACTATATTTCCTTATATTTGGAGTAAATATTTTTATTTATACTTGTTGATCAAAAATTAAATAAAAAAAGTGATCTTGACTTTTGGATCACCAGATGATTTCACACACACTAAAAACTTATTAATCGTATAATACTCACTCGAAAGAGTGAGCCACCCATGATAATTTAAACAATGATATTATTAGTTTTACTGCCATGCGATACACTGGAACTGTGTGAAAATTATTATATTTAATATTCGACTATTGGCACAATGGGAGCTCAGTGGTCAAAGGGTAATATCTCACACCGGAAGTTTTGTTGTCCTCTAAATATTCGCTATAATTATTAATGGCAGATGGGTGTACGTAAAATAGGATTGTGGTTGCAATATCCTCCAAGTTCACGAACGATATGTCAGGAGGTGCTTGGTTTCTGCTTCTAAATTACTAGGACTCAACAGAAGGAACGTTACTTGAGCCTGCAGAATTCCTTATCTGGACATGCTCACCATTGTCAAATGACTAGTAGCTTTGCAGTTGTGTTTCGCCTAAATATATCGCTATCCATTATCTTAATGCAGACATATATCTTTAGTTGCATTGTAAACAATATTCTGTCATTGTTGAATTTCATTAATTCGGTTTACTCATACGAGGGCTTTAGTTGCATGTTAAAAAATATTCTATCATTTTTGAAGTTCATTAATTCAGTTTAATTATACGAGGGTCTTAGTTGCATTGGAAACAATATTCTATCCCTGTTGAAGTTCTATAATTCGGTTTACTCATACGAGAAATATGTAAAGTTTTACTAATTGCATCTTATTCTCAGCCCATAAAAAAGTAAAAAAAATAATTAAAGTATCTTTATCATTGTTGACTTTTGATTATTTTATTACTTTTATAATTTTAATTTTAATTTATATTACCCGTTAAAAGAGTAATGCATAAATTTAACGCTATGACAAAAAATAATTTTGTCTATTTTAAGTATATTTTTAGGAATTTTCTAACAATTAAATGTATTACAATTTTAAAAGTAATGTTTTGCAATATATTTATATTTTCCGCAAGTGAATAATAAATTATTCGAACCTTTTCCCATATGTTAGAGTATGTCATTCATAAAAGAATCAATATTTTACATTCAATAAAATTTTCAAAATATTCTTTAAATTCAAATAAAAACGAAAGCTGTACATAATGAAACATAATAAATTCACATATGGGAGACAACAAAACAATAACGAAAATATGTTAGAAAATAGAATTCATGAAATCATGTTTCGAATATTTTTCATTAAATGCACAAAGGGTAAAATAAAATCAATATTATTCGACTTTCAGTTATTAAAATGTGAGTAAGATAAAATTTAATATTATACTTTATTTTTCAGAATATAAAATCTATGAAATTTAATTTTATGTATTTACTTTTTATTTCTGAGGATTGCAAAATATTATTTATATGTACTAGATATTGAATTTAAAATCTTTACATTTTCGTTTATTAAAAATAAATGCATTCTATTTTATAGAAAAATATCCTTTTTGGCAATAAAAATCATTGCTCGAGATTAGCAAGCACAATCACAACTTATGGACTAGTAGTATTTTAGCGTTATTTAAAGTAATTGTATCTGAAGTCATATTTTACGGCTTTATCTCTTGAAATTCCGTCTGTTTTCTTTTCTAGCATTTCGTGAAAGCTTATCAAGCATTTAATGGAAATATTCTTTCATGAAATGCGAGGAAAACATTTTGCCTGATTGCATTTTCAATTGAATTTTATCTGAGTTTATGAAAGTAAATTTTATATAATAATGAGAAATAAATGATCATATTCAATGGTAATAATAATTTAAGATTTCATTCGTATATTTTTATTAAATTTCATAGATAGAAGATAGTGTGTAAAAGACGTGTGCCTCATTAAAATATGTAATTTAAAAAATAAGTATAAAGTACTCCAGACTGTCTTCTCGTAAAATGATTTGTTGTTTAATTTCACGAAGAAATATATATATATATATATATATATATATATATATATATATATATATATATATTTACGGACATGAATATATCTCATGGCTCACGAAATTGAGATATTTGATGATTCAGTATTAAAAAGGGAGTTTAATCCTATTATTATTGGTGATGATTTGTCAGTTTTCAGTTGTAAGTGTAAATGTGAAATTTCAGTTGCTGAAAGTAGGAATTGTGTTATTTTCAGTTTCTTAAGTGTCCACAAGTTAAAGAATTTTGTGAAGCTAAATATATGGAGAACATATTTCAGTAAAATCAGTCAAAGATTGTAAACGAAATTGACCATATTGGAAATTTTAATTAGAATAAAATTGTGATGATTTCAGATTTTAAACCACTACTAATATATTGTATATATATATAAAAATATATATATATTTATATATATGTGCTCTATTGCATATATTTATATATATCAATGAGCCGTATTTATTGTTCGCAATTTTATAAGGAGCGCAATTTATCACATTTTTGTCTAAAAGAATCCCTAATTAAATCTCTTAAATTACTCTATATTTTTATCCTGACAACTTTCCTCCAGTCCCTCTGAAGGCTTGCACAGGCAGGAGGGCCCTTCCTGATCAGGAAGTCCCCAATGGACCCTAAAATTTTGAAAAAACTTCTAATTAATTATCCAAAAAAATAATAAATTTAAGTTACTTAATTCAGTCAGAGCAGGTGGCTCCCTCACAAAATAACACTGTTATAATAACTGACAAAAATTTCAAAAGTAGTAAAAATCACCCTATGATGGTGCCATAAAATGATTAATGTCTTTTACACAATTACCTAAAACACAAAAAATCTTTCCTGAAAATCATACACATTATACAATTGTAAAAAGGACATGAACTTGGGAATATATGGTTAAATATGAATAAAATCTGTTAGGAGTAGAAATATATTGGTTATAGAAAATCACCTTGAGTGAAATAATCTTAGAAGCTCAAAAAAATAACATTAACAGTATGAGTATAATAAGAGATAAAAAAAACACAATATCAAAATATCACTAATATATGGTGAAAGCAAAACAGATGAGTTTAAAAATAGTTTCTCTTATAGCACAGTCCAACAGTATTGAGTAATGTCCTTGAGTTCTTATCACAATCAGTAGTAGTATAATATGTAATACAGTAAAAAGTAAATCAAAATCAAAAAGGAAAACAATCATAATTATTTTTTTACGAATTATCACATGTCTAGAAATGTTATTAATTTAAACAAATTTAGATATGTTTAAAAGAACAGAAATTTCAAGCTATAAATTCTAGAAGTACAAATACACATTAATTTGAAAAAAGTTTCGTATATAAAAAGTCTTATTATAATTTTTTATACTGAAATCTTAATTGATGAATATTTTTAAAAATGCTCTGTTAAAAAAAATTGAACTTTACCTTTATGTTCAGAAAATACAAAGGTCAAGCAGTAAGTTTTTGTAGAATTTTTTTTTTCATTAATTTGCTGAATTTTAATATTGTACTCGTCGTGAAGAGTTCTTGCTTGGCTTTAAAGGGAAAACTATAATCTCGATCCGGAAGGCTCGTATCGATGAAATGAGCACATACGAATCTCGAAGCGGCCCTGCCAGGCCAGCAGGCCGGATCTCTCGAACACAAGTGTTTCGAAACTCTTTCTGCCGACGGCGGATGGAAGCCATGGTCCTGGATATAATTGTTCACGTTTGAGAATCTTATCCATCGTTCGTCTAGTGGTGTAAATTCAAAAGAAACAGGTCAAATCTCAGGCAGCGAAATAAGTCTAGCTCAAGTCCAACATGAAAAGGATTCTCCCGCAAAACTAGAATGTACATCAGTTCAAATTATTGTTATCCGCATAGTTCGTGAGACATCTCGGCTTTTGTTGTCCATCTTCAAAAAAAAACACTTTTCCCGCAAAGTAGAATGTACATCAAGTCAAATAATTTTATCCACAAAGGTTCATGGTCCTGCCGACTCGTGACATGGTCCGAGTAAACACACTAGAGTCCTGACATCAGCTTCATATCTTTATTTAAACTCACCAACACTCTACTCAACAATGGCGTCTCATTTTGCTCCCAACTGCAAACAAAGGCAGTTTTCACTACTTCGATGAGCCACGTCTGCCTATAGTAATTGATATCGCTCTCTCTCTCTCTCTCTCTCTCTCTCTCTCTATATATATATATATATATATATATATATATATATATATATATATATATATATATATATATATATATATATATATATATATATATATATATATCAATGCGCGTGAGCCGTATTTATGTGACTAGTAACGCGAGGCGCGTTACTCCCATTAAAAGAATCCCTAATTAAATCTCTTAAATTACTCTATATTTTTATCCTGACACACACACACACACACATATATATATATATATATATATATATATATATATATATATATATATTGCAGGTTATAATAAATTTATCATAACTGTGTTTCCATGTACTTTGTTGCTTTTATCTATGAAAATAACTTAAGAAAGAAGCTGTTGCAACTATAATTAGTTATTATTCAATTGCTTTATAAACCTGTACTATTTACAAAAATTTTACTTTCTTATACAAAGGAAAGAAATCATAGTAATCACAGTAAATTTCAGTCTTTAGGATTGAATAGAAAACTGATTTTCACCACGCCTGACTAAACTTTTACCAGTTTTAGTGTTAGGCCAGGAATGTACAAGGAAACTTTAGTTTCCGAAGTTTTAACATTAATTTCAACATTTTTGAAATTGGTATTTTAAACTTTAATTTAAAAGTGAAAAATAATTTCCTAACCGATGTTGCTCCATGCCATATATTTAACATTACATATATCAGATTAAAGAGTATTATATTCTAATAAAAATACTCATTCTTAATTTGGTATTTAAATTAAATAATGGGAAATGATTACTGTGAAATTTTGATATTTGTTGTGGAATTTTCTGAGTTGAAACTGAATTATTTCTTCCTATTATGTTTTTAGAAATAGTATGAATAATTTTAGAAAAATTTCAGATGTCTAATTATATGTAATTATATATTATTACGACTAAGTTGTTCTTCAAATATTTACATTCATATTTATTCACATCAAAAAGAACGGGCAGGCATACCCTGACCATCACATCTGAAGTAATACCATTACACTTAGAAGTGTATTACATCATTTAATCCAAAATTTAAAGAGTTTGAGGGGATTTATACTGCTATGTAACAGTGTAAATGTGTTCTGATTCCGACTACCAATAACTTAATGTAATATTATTACAATAAATAAACCCATCTTTATAACATTTTCAAATTTAATATTTTTATTCAATAAATATTTTTTAAAAAAATTTAAAAAATATATTATATATTTAACAGATCAAAATATATAAAAACATATTTTGTGTCATTCTCTATTCATAAAACATCTCAAATTCTAAGTAACTTATAAATCGTGATTTTATATTAAATTAATTAGAAATGTAAGCCCTATATAACGAATTAATTACACTGTAAATTAAACATTATTAGCATTTTATTTTACTCAGAAAAATAAGAAAAATATTAAAATTTCCACAAAATGCTAATTTACTCTAAACATCATAAACATATATTCAAACATGGAAAATTTCAAGCAGATTTTTGAATAGATTTTTTTATCTTCAGGGATAGTGCGGAAAATTATAATTTTGAGGAAAAACCTTCTAAATTTAAAATAATGAAAAAGTGACATAAAAACTTCAATTTTCCTAAAATCCTCGAGATGCATAAGAAATCCCTTCAACTAACTCAACTTTCATTTTTTTTCATTTTTCTTTTCTTCTTTTAACCTGTCTAGCTTGTAAAGTGTGAATATAAACTCGTTTTTCAGTGTGAATATAAACTCTTTAAACTCGTTACACCCAATTTCCAGCATATAGACAAGCTCTGGGTATGTTATACATCTAAACATGGTGTTTTCTATAATTCATGAAATACTGCAAATTATTAAAAGCTGTTTTTTATATATGTTCAGAAATAAATGAAAAAAATAATATAAGTTATAAAAAATTGATATTTTGTAGTTTTAACCCCCCCCAGATATCTTAACAGAAGAATGACCAAATAAACCTGTAAAATTTCCCTTTTATTATTGTGTTCATTCTTTAGATAGTTTTTGCAGAAGTTTGGTTAAGTAGACCAGGACTATGTGACTAAATTTCGAACGGTTAATACATCCATACGACTACCATCATATAGACAAATTCCAACTTTTGATTAATATAGCATTGTATATATTCAGTTAATTAAATGATCTCTAGACTAAATGTTTTATTGCGCTAATATGTCTTTATGCCCATTTAAATATCCCTTCTGTAAATAGATTTATGTTATAAAACATATACTATTTTAATATACGTTGAATGTAATTTAAAAATATTAATATATGTCTAAGCTAATATGCTTTAAAAAGTTTATATATTAATATTAAAATAAAATCCTAGAAATCCTTCGTAAACATTAAAAAATGCTTATATGATTTATAACATTAATTTCGAAACCAAAAAAAGAGCATAATATACCATAATGAAACTCTTATTACCCTCTTTGTGTTTATGATTACGACATTAGTCTAAATATAATATTTTAGCCTTCCTATATTACGTTGAAAATTGTCTTGGTAAACACACATTATTTTTAGGGTATTAATAAATAAATCATAATGAGTGCATTAAAAATATATCAAAGGTTAAAAACATGATTTTGTTGATTTCATAAATAACCAACTTCTCATGTTTCAAATAAATGAACTATTTTTAAACATTTTCTCATACGAATCAGTAAAAAAATAAATATTAGTTGGAGCTTATATAAATTAAGCTCTTTACGTAGAAAGTTTGGGTTAGGAGAATAAAAATATTCACTTTTCCGAGGAATTTTAATAGCATATAAAATATAATTGAAAATAAGAATTTAAATATTATTTATAATAAAAGCAAAGGTTATTTAATAAAATGCTTAAAAAGGTATAGCTGAAATAATTATCAGAACCTAAATCCGAAATTTGAATAACTTTTCAAAAGAAAAATTTGTTTTAAAATAATATTAAATTACATATTTGTAAATTTATTTGAGATTTAAATTATGTTGAATATGTTTTTAGATGATGTTCTTTTAAAATATATTTATTTAAACCCAAATATAAGAAGAATTAATTTATGTCTTTCATTTTAACGCATATTGTACCACACCAACTAATTATTTATGTAAGTTATTAAAACTTAATCCATATCATTAATATGGTGTAACTAAGTATATAAAACCAAAATTTTGAAAAAATATTTTTAATTTTTTATGTAATCGACTGTCTTATAAATAGGACAACAGTACATTACACTACTAAAACTTAACAAATATCACTTACATTGTATTAGGCTGATTCATAGATGAAATTTGGGGAAACAGTCAAAACAAAGTCCAACATTACATTTTAAGCACACTGTTGTAGGTTTTCTCTTGCAGTTATTGAACCGATAGTAAGAGAATAAGTTTATCTTGCAAAAAATTTCCAGTTTTCTGAATAGAATAGACATCTATTTACCCCTTGTTGTGTCGAGGTGTGTGAACAGGTGTTTGAACTGGTTTTCATTGAAGATAAGAAAAGAATGTGCGCTATCAATGCAATATCGAATTCATAGAAAAATAATCAGGATTGGACAGTCGTCTTAATTTCAAAGCACCTTTTTTATACTTACAAAATACACATGTAAAATATATTTTTCAGCAAAAACTTTCAGCTACATTATTAGCTATGTTTTTAAACTAAAAGTAACCTCCACAATGTTTAAAAAATAAATAATAATAATAAATATAAAATTAAAGATAAAAAATGACAATTTTTAAGAGGTTGCTGAAAATAAATTTTACAATACAATATAATTTGATTTCTCAGTTTTTTTTGTTACTTTGCTAAAGTGTGTCTATTTAAAAGGTGTTAAAATAAAATCCACTCAGAAAATATTTATAACATTATTATTAAATGGAATTTTATTTGCTGTCCTGTTTATAGGACAGCGGTCCAATATGGGTTAAAGGAAGTTATGTAAAATTTAATAGTTTTACTGCAAATTTTCAGTTTTGTAATGCATATTAACTAGCATATTGCCCGTCATATGACGGGATCAGTAACTTTTGTAATTTTCCAGAATTGTAAAGTACTCTATAAGGAATGTAAAAAAATGGTTTGTTTTTTGGCTGTGTATTATCTTTCAACGAAATTAATCAATTATAATATATGTACCTAATCTATTATTTAAGCCAAGTGTAAAAGAAAATTATATACGTAATATCTAAGTTTAGTGTTAAAAAGTATGGAAATAATGCAGAAGATATTTAAATAATCTAATATAAGAAATGATTATATGAGATGGTTAAGATAATGACGTTATAATGCTAGAAAAAAATGTTATTTTTACCTATTTATGACGTGATAAATTGATAAATATAATCGCCTGTTCTTAAAATGGATATTGATATAATAACATTAAACGATCGAAAACGGGAACGAGGTGGATTTAGAACGTTTTAAAACTAAGGTAATTATAGCTGTGATACGAATCTTATTCATTCCAATTTATTTTAGAATCTATAGTTTAGAAAAAGATAAACTTTACTCACTTTGAATTTTGCTAACCCAAACTCATCAAAAATCCAATCCGGATGCTTGTATCTATTCTAGGTACAACCGCTTCATAAATTCGCGGACAGATGGGCAGACAACTTAGGCTTTTATTATATAGGGGATATTTTAAATTTATATATTACCGAAAATATTGTTTTAGATTCTGGGATATACTTAGAATATTTGTTTAATTAAAATACAGGTGATATTTACAAATTTTTGTATTAATTGCGACTTAACCTTAATTAGACTTTAAATGTTAAAATACCTGTTTAAAACAAACTAATAATGTGTTACATACTAAAACATCTGATAGTCTCTTCAAGATTAAGAAGCAAGTATAAAAAAACACACTTTCGTTTAAATAAATGATGTAGTATCTTTGAAATAAATATTTAATATGGTGGTTTAACAAAAGATGTATCAGATTAACCATATTGAGCTTATTATAAAACTTTTATACATTTTATGCATACATCTTTCCAAAATCTTAACAAAATGTGAATGCTTTCTTTAAAAATGTATTAAGAATATACCTTCTACAACCTAAAAACATAAAAATATAAAAGTATGCAATAAATTTTTATGTGTAACTTATTTTATATGTATTTATCATTTATTATATATATTATGTTTTTATGCCTAATTTTTTAAACAGTCTATTATTCTGATTCATTTTATATAAACAAGCATAAGTACATACATTTTATGTAAACAAACATAAAACAGTTATAAAGAAAATCCATATAATTATTCTGTTTTATAATAAATGTGAAATGCTAAATATTATTTATTACTTTTTTAATAAGTTATACATAAAATATGAGATAATAAAATATATTTCTCTCATAAAATCAATTATTAACTTAGTACATCTATTTTGCTTTATTTGAATTATTTGATATAAAATAAGGCATTCTTACACTAGGTTTTTATATCCTATGTTTCAAGAATAAAATTGATTTTTAGAAACTTTTAATAATAAATTCTTTAAACAGAAATACAAACAGTTTTATAAGCATCATACATAGTAGTATTTTTTTTAACAAAAATAATGTTCAATATTTTTTTATAAGTTTTGAAACAATAGAAGCTATAGTAATTCTTTAGAGTTAAGATAGAAAGAAGAAATTGTAAACTTTCACTTGTATAACCGAGTAACAGAAGATTAAGTTTTCTTTTTATATGTTTGCTTACTCAGCAGGTGTTTGTCTTTTTGAATTCATCTGTGTACCTTTGAAAAATTCCGTAAAAGAAATATTCATTTTCGCAGTTTTTCGAACCGCAAAATTATTTGCATGAGTAGAAATATTTATTGCTATTTTCCCAATACTACATTTAGCTTGTCAAAACATGTGACACTGTGAGAATATTGAACAAAACTCGATCTTAAAAAATGCCAGAGTATTATTTTTTCGTTTGCGTTCTATATATTTATTACTGCAGGGAAAAAAATGTTTTTCTAAAAAACTGTAAGAAACTTCGGAATATTTAAATATTCTTAGCAAGAAGACGCTACGAACAGAAAATACATATGTATAAAAGCCTAAAATATAGACGCCTTTCTAAGATATCATTGTAAATGCATTAAATATATAAACAGTATGAATATTTTATAAATTCATATTGATGCGGGGAATGCAGTTTTTTATAAATATTTGTCTTATGAAAAATAAGACTTTCTCTAGACTAAAAACACAATTTTTCAATCTTTCTTTAAAATATAACATGTTTTTGGATGAAATGTTTCAATTAACAGATTTTAACAGATGTTTCAAAAACTCGTAGTGTTTACAAAACTTAAAGCAATGTTTTTTTTAAAATTTGATATAATGTAAATAAAAACATAATTATTTATAGAAAATCATAAATTTTTTTCAGTTCTTTTTTAAAATTTATTCTTCCGGTCATTAAACAAAAATATTGCCCTTTCCGAAAGTCATAAAATTTTGAATAAATGTTTATATGATTTCAGTTCAGTAAATAAATATAATTTATACATTTTATCAGTAATACAATTTATTTTTGAAATTTGTAAGAAAGTTCATATTTTTTTATAATATTAAAACTTATTTCGACTTACTTTATTCAACATTCAATTAAAATAATATTCATTTTTGCTTTCGAGTGAAAAGTCAGATATTGAAGTAATGAACAAAAAACAGCTTTATTTCACTGTAGCTTAGTCAAACATTCGAATGAAGCAACCACAAGAGGTTTTAATTTTTTAAATTGTAAAAAACACTAAGTTTATCTTGAAAACAGTTTTTTTAATTCAAACTTTCAGTCAATATTCAATTCACAGCGTATTTGAAAATGTCTATTATTGTAGCTAGTTCAAACATATACATTCAATGGTCAAATAATGGTATTTAATGAATTTCCACTACCATTTTTAATATATTTCATTACCATTTCTCTGTTGTAGTCTCTCCATTTGATTAACCACTGCAATGTTCGTCATGCAGGCTTGTTCGGAAAAATGTAATCTCTGCTACACAATATTTTCAATTGCAAACAAATGCTGAGATTTCTTAGTTACATTTATGTCAGCTTTAAAATGGGTTTGACTGAGGCCTTTCAAATGATAGGAGTTTCTCACCTAACGGTAGGTAGTTTTTTCGATATATATAAATTACCAGGGAGAATTAGGTTTTGACAGATATAAAAATACTTAACAATGTGTGCTCGACAGTCTTCATATTTAAGTTTTCTAAAGCTAGTTTCTACTACAATAATCCTGCTGTTCAAACCATCATCATCTTTACGATGTTTCGGGGACTATATAGTATTACATCAATATGTATAGACTTGAAAATTCTTTTGAAATTAATTTGAGGTATAGGGAGTATACTCTTGATCAGAAAATACAGAACTAATACTGAAAATATTCGTAAGCATTTATAGAGCAAGAAAAATTGAAAGTAATATTATTGTATAATTAAAAGATCAATGGAATATACAAAAGCTTTCATTACTATTTTTAAGGATATTTCATAGGTCAGTTTTTTATGCATAACACTATTTTATGAAAAGTTGTATGAAGAAGTTGGATACCGTGAATATTTGCATACTGGATGAAAGAAAACCTATCGAGATGTTCAAATACGAAATATATAGTAATTTATATCAATGTAATCAATAAAATAAATTTTCTGATAAAACTTATCTCATCGGCAGTTTTCTTGAGATTTGCTTCAGTCACATTCTCATATTTTTATTTCTAAATATTGAAATGTCATTACATTATTTAATTTACAACTAGAAACTTAATGTACATAATAATTTATATTTTGAAAAAAACTTTTCTCTATTATTACTATTATTTGGTGGAAAGTTACTTGAAAGCATATAAGAAAATCCCCTATATAATAATAGACAAAGTTATCTACCCATCTGTCCTCGAATTTATGAAGCGGTTCTACCTGGAATGGATAGAGGTATAAAGATTGGATTTTTGATGAATTAGGGTTAGAAACGTTCGAAATCCACCCTTTCCCCCTTTTCTAGCGTTTAATGCTATTATTTCAAGCCTCCTTTTCTCCGATGAAGAGCAGGCGATTAAATTTATTAATTTCTCACATAATAATTAAATAAAAATAACATATTTTCTAGCATTATGACGTCATTCCTTTAACCATACTTATTTTAAATTATTTAAACATCGTTTGCATTAATTTTATACGGTTTATCGGAACTTAGAAATAACATAAATAATTTTCTTTTACATTTGGCTTAATTTAAGCTAAATAGATTAGGTTCATATGTGATAATTCAAAATTTAATCAAATATTATATTCTGGTGCAATGAAAATTTTACAACCGGTATTAACAACTAATTCTATCTAACTCCAGGCTGTAGTAAAAATGATAGTTTCATTCCTTTACTTCTATTAATTACTGAGGCAAAATATTGGGAAGAATTCAACGATAATTTCAACGTAGCTAAGAAAACTTTGAATTGTCTTTCTAAATGAATTGAACGTGTTTCTAAACTACATTCATACTATTGAGAGACTTTAGAGTATGAAGATAAGCAAAGTATATATGAAGCAAAGTATATATGAGGAGTATGAAGATAAGCAAATATAGAGTGTGTAATAGATAATTCTCAGCCAAAAAAACAAACCATATTTTTACCTGCCTCTTAGGGTACTTTACAATTCTGGAAAATTAAAAAAATCACTAATTCCGTTATATGACGGGCTATGTTCTAGTTTAAAACATGTTTCTCAAACATATTTTCTTTAAATGTTTGATATTATCACTTTACAGGAAACGAATTCGATAAAAAAATGAAAAGCTTCAAATTAAAAAAACTAATGCAGTAGAGAAATCTAACATTTTATTTTAAATTTAGAAATATTGAGTAAAACATTTTGTAGGAATCAAAATTTAAAATTGAGGGAAATGATTCAAATGATCAACAAAATATGGATATCCATCACTACTTAAACACAGAATCGATATGAAAAATGACAAGAAAACTCACTTTCATGTTTCATAATTATTTCTGATTTTTTAAGATTTTTTTTATAGTTACAGTGAGAGATTTTGTAACGATCAATTGTAAATGAACTGAAAAAGAGAATTAATTGTTATATTTAAAAAAAGTATCATCATTAATTTAATTTTTTTGGTTTGTTTTTTTTGTTTTTGGAGCGCTACGGTCTACTGTTTTGCACACGAGGTCTAATGAGACTGGGGCCTACTGCTTAAAGCCGATTCCGAACGGCTACGAACATCCATGCCGTAGTCGGATTCGAACCACGAACTCCGGTACCCGACGATCAGCGCCCTAACCAATCGGCCAGTGTTCGGCTCAATTTTCTTTTGGGTGGGGGGAGTACAGCTTGTAGTGATACGTTTTATTTTTACTTTAGTTAACGGTATTTTACATCTTTATCCCTAAATCAGAAGTTTTGAAATCATTATTATTTTCTAATCCATAAAATGTACATGCATATATGCATAGAAGAACTTATTTCTGTGTAAAATGTTTTGTCTTGAAGGATTAAATTTATTAAGTAAATATTACGAAACTTTAACTAGTATGAAAAAAAGCTATGTCCTTGTAGTTTTAATTTAGAGGAATGAAGTAATAAATATTGTATTACTTTCATTTCTATTATATTATGTATTAATTTAACAAATATTTCTGGTAAAAGTACATGTTTATTACGAATCTTTAACTAATATGATGAGCTAAAGCTATTTCCTTATAGTTTTAATTTAGAGGAATGAAGTAATAAATATTGTATTACTTTTATTTCTATGATATTATGTATTAATTTAACAAATATTTCTGGTAAAAGTACATGTTTATTACGAATCTTTAACTAATATGATGAGCTAAAGCTATTTCCTTATAGTTTTAATTTAGAGGAATAAAGTAATAAATATTGTATTACTTTTATTTCTATTATATTATGTATTAATTCAACAAATATTTCTGGTAAAAGTACATGCTTATTATACTTATTATTTTCAAAAAACGTTTTATTTTGTAACACTAAGATTAAGATTTTTATGCATGAAATTTTACGTATAAAAACTTTAATTGCAATATTGATACTATCCTTAGAAATTCTGTTTCTGGGGTATATTAATCCTGAAGGGAAAACTGCAGATTACATAATAGTATTACAGAAAATGTTATTGTTTAATGCATAATCCCAAGAGAAGTTCTATAGTAATTACTGAAATAAGGCACTGGATATGTGTTATCAATATTCTTTAATAATTGAGTTTTGTAATCAAAATGTGACTAAAAATAAACACACTTAAAGAATGTTTCTTGCCATATAATTTTAATTCTTATACACGAGTTTTATTTAGGAAGTAAGTTTCCCTCAGGTCTATAAAATTAAACGTAATTTTACTACCCGAAAAAAATTATTACAAAATATAGTAGCAAAAGCAGTAGATTGTAGCGGTTCAAACCAAATCATACACATTGGTCAACTGGTATTATTTAATACCAAACACGTTTCTTTTAAAACATCTGAGTTTCAAGCGGGAGGATTTAAAAGATATTCACTTAAATATAGAATAAAATTCCAATGTTAAATATTTTTAATGAAACCGGGAAACATTTACTTTTTAGTCTATATAGGAAGTTTTAAATATTGGTTCATTACGCAAACAAATTCATGAAAGTCCATGACATATCTAGTACAATTATCATCTGTATTTATTCTTTAATCCAAGCTTTAATCCAAGTTTATCCAAGCTTATAAAAATACATAAATAAAACTTTGTTTTTACATCTACATTTTTCAAAGTAAATTTTGTTTGAATTAACTGCTAACCATTCTTGGTATTTTAATAAATGGTAAATGGTAAGTTATCGCTTTTTCAGAAAATCATTGCCACTTTTTCTACTAGTTTCTCGTATTCAACTGTCATAACCAAAAGTTGTCAAAGTTTTAAACAACTGCTTAGAAAAATTGATAAACTAAATTATGCACTACAATAATCGATTAATAATGGTGTGAATAAGAATATTTACATAGTAGTAATAAATTACATAAATAATTTACTAAAATTCAAATATTAAAAAAAGAATAATTATTATAAAATATTTTGTATAATTTAATATATGTAATTATTATTTAAAATCAATTAATTTTCCCCCATACATATATAAATTTTATAAAATATTAAAAACTATTTAAAGGTTGTGTATGTTTTTTTAAATAATTACAGATTTGAATTTAAACCTCAGGATAAGTACGATTTTCATAGTAAAAGATTTAACCGATTTTAAGTTTAGTGGAAGTAATCATACATTATGTTAGCAGAACATCTTTCAATAACTTATCCTGAAACAAATAAATGCCTATTCTAATTAAATTATTAGAAAAGAAACTAAATTATTTAGATTTATATTGTGAATATTTTAAACAGCAATTATAGTATTTTATTAATATATATCATAAAATGTCATATCAATACTTCATTTAGATACGTATTGAGAAGGGAATCCTGAAAATATCCGGAAGTTTCTGGTAACTCACTGCCGAAAAATTTATTGGGGGAAGCAATGAATCAAAGTAGAGTATTTCCTTTCCACTTTCAAGTGCATACCTTTCAAAGGAGGAAGTTATTATAGCAGAAATCAATTAACGTCCATTACACCATAATGATTTATTTGGAAGAAATTCTTCAAGACTCAAAATGATTCATAGACTGAACATTTTTCTAATCTTACTATCCGAGTAGAATAATAAAAGAATAAATTAAAAAATACAACATAAATATTTACTAATTTATACAACTATCTATAAATATCATTTCAGAAACAGAAATGCAATTATTTTTTTAAATTACAGTAACAGCAATCTTCTTTTATAATTCCATCATATAGAAAATAAATTAAAATTTTTATTGAAGCATGAAATAAAAAGTAAAATTTCAATAGCCCATACTAACTAACTTAAATTTTACAGAAAGGTAATTGTGAATTATTTTCCAAATGAATAGAAAACATAGTTTTTATTATGAATTGTTAATAAGTTTTGCCTTTTCCATAATTAAAATCTTTGGCTATTACTGTAACAATAATTTACATTCGGTTCAAAGTTCTTTTACCTCTCTTAGTAAGCCATAGCCACCACATACAAGACAAAAGCGGTATGGGCTAGGAAAAGACTTCAGACTTCTATCATACCGTAGAAGGGCACGTTGGTTTGCAGAGATATGTGCCCCTCCGTTCCCAAGTTGACCCTTGTTTTTTCTCCAAGGAGACAGTCTGATTTTTTTTAGAGTTTGAGGTTGTTACCAGAGGAGAGAAGAGGGTGGACGCTGCTAGAATCAGCAGGTTGCGAGATAATTATTTGGAGCTACGAGACAAGGAAAAGAGCGACATCAGTTTTGCGAGACCGATGCCGCATCAAAAGGAGTCTTCCACATCTACAAATGAAAAGTTGTATTCCTTACGCATTTAATTCTATAAAATCATTTAATCAACACACATTTGTTCAGGTGTGTTTTAATTTCTTCTTTCTTAAACACTAAATCAACGTAACATTATTCCCACAATTGCATAGCCATAAACTAGACAAAGTAGCAAATCTGTAAATAATTTAAAACCCAAAATATTTGCGTAATCTTTCTTTAATAACTAGTGATACGAAACCTTAAATGTACCACAGAAAATAGGAAACGTTATCATAACTTGCAATTTTTTTAAATATTACTTAGCTACTTACTTTGTTACGTTGTTAATTTCGGACTTTTCTTAAGTCTAACTTACAAATGTTACATATTAGGAGGCACAAATCATTCTGAAAAAAAACCCTATATAATTAATGTCAGGTTGTCATACCAAATTATCTGGTTGGTGAATATTGAAGTTTAACTTGAATAATTGAAGCTCATGAATAATTTTACTTCTTAAGAATATTTTCATTTAAATATCTAGACTAATTTTATTTTAAACTGAATAATTAACTCGTTTCTACAAAGCTTCATCAAAATTGTAATTAGAATATAAAGAAACTCAATTATGTTCGGAATAAAATTTACAAACATTAGGAACAAAAATCGCATCGCATAAGCTAAATATTTCACTTTTGATTTGGTTTCGTCATGTATGTTGGACTAATGTTTATGTTTTAAACATGTGAATCTCTCAAAAACATTTCAACGTGCATTTTTGCTTAATATGTTAATATTACCCATTAACTTCTTTGTTTGTGAAGATAACAGAAGGATATTCAGTGACTGAGTAAAATTGTATGTAACTGTTTGATTAACCCCTTCCGGTATGATTTAATAATGAAAAACTGTGGAAGAAATAACCATTTAATTTTTATTTAAAAAACTTGTTCCATTTTACAATTCTTACATATTTTTAATTAAAATCCACTGTTTACATAGTGTTAAATAATATCAGAAACAGTAAAATTAAGAAAATATCAAAGCAAAACATTAATAAGGTATACAGATAATAGTCTTAAAGTTTTGCTTTTTGGTTTTTGTGGAGTGCTAAAATCTACTTTTTTGCAGCACGAGGGCTAATGAGACCGGGACCTACTGCTTAAATCCGATTCCGGACGGCTACGAACATCCATGCCATAGTGGGATTTGAACCCACGAACTCCGGTTCCGAAGGCCAGCACCCTAACCATTAGGCCATCGTTCGGCTTTCAGAACAAAGTGCAAATGAATTCTTAATTGTTTACACCTCCAAGTAGTCTCACTTTTAATTTGATTCTAGTAAGACACACGGCATTTCTTAGTAGGTTTTGTTCATTAAATTTGCAATGACTTGTACCAAGAAATTCTAAGTAAACAATATGCAATAGTGTCATGTGATTTTCACAAGTGATAAAAGCGTTGCCAAATTCAGTACACTAGAAACTTTAAACAAAATTAATTATCATATTTAACAGTAACTTTAATCGCATGACGAGTGTAGCTAGTCATTGTGCAGTATGGAAAGAAAAACTAATGACGAGCTAGACTCGTCATTTTACCGGAAGGGGTTAAGTGTAAATAATATTTTGCAAATTATGTTAGTTTCATGATTCATCATTAGCTTATACCTTTTACTGACAGATGATGTTAAAGATCAATTAAGCTACGTCACTTCATTTGTGGTTTAAAAAAATTTTTTTTTGACTAAGACGAATTTGCTTGCTGACAATGAGTCTGTCTTCACATTTGAATCTATTTCTGGCAGGTAAAACTGAAAAAGAAGTAGATCTTCATTAAATTTTTTTCATACATAATAGTTGAATTTTATGTGTTGTAAAATTCTTGAAAAGTCGATATTTATTGCTTTTCTTAGCAACCTTTGAGCGTAATATATGATATAATTATTTCTTCTGATATCTCGTATGTAGCCTATGGATATTCTAACAGACTCTTCTCTATAGCTTATATCCCGTAAATTTTCTATATGTACACCTTGGTATTGCACAGATTGTGTACATTGGTGTAGAAAAAAATTCGGTCATAAAATCATATTTTCATTCAATTTAGAAAAATATTTTCTACAAGGATGAAAAGTCTTCAACAAAAATTAATGAATTGAGGTGAAAATACTTCTAATTAGCCCGCTTGTTGATTTTGCAAGTTACGGCCTTTTTAATGTTTTTGAAGGATAAAAAGATAGAGACCTGTTTTTTTATTCCAAACGACTCCATAAACTATGTGAACTGTGAAATTTCTCTCATGGACTGTGATATAAAAAATAAGAATTCCATTTTATTCATCACTCTTTCGTCTTCAATTTCCAATAAAACCGCTTCTATTCAGATAAATCAATGACTATAAATTGTACGACATTGTTAACAGTTAAACTTTTTAATGTCGCATATTTTTAGTTAAAATCATCTAAAAATCAGCTAAAATCATTTAAGTATAATATGCAATAATATACGTTATAATGAAATGTTTCTTTGTGGGGGAATCCCACAAAAGTTATAATCTTTAAAATCTAATTACATTTGAGCCTTTAAAAAGATTTTCACTTTTTGAGGTTTTAAAGCTAATGATTTTGAAATTTTAAGTTTTTGACTATTATATTGTTTTTCTCGTCTTTTTTATTCTACTTAACAAATATTCGAATGGAACACCTAATAATACACGTTATATTTAATTTTTCATTGCAATTTCATTTCAAAATATTCTGATGTATGTAATAATGTCTAAGATGTATGCAAAAATAGACACTTTCAAAATCATACATACTTAATTTAAATAATTTTTATTTTTACAAATAATTTTATGCAAAATGTTATATAAAATGATTATATTAAACAAATACTTTTACACTTATATAATCCTGATCATATATTTATATACATTAAAAGAAAAAGTAAAGTAAAATTCCTTGTACTCTTAATACATCATTTACTTTAACTAGTTTTCAGAATTAAATATGATCATAAAAATTTAACTTATGTTTTTCAAAGTTGACCTGATTTGTTTTGTATATTTTTGATTAAATAAAATTTTTGTTTCTGTACTACTTTTCATGCTACCTTTTTAGTTATACGTATATGTACATTTAACTCATATCTTGTATTAAAACTATGAGTAAATATCATAATTATTCTTATTAAACTTACACTCATTTCATTCCAATGGTTACAGTAGCTATTTTATTGTAGTTAAAGGTTTTTACTTTGAAATATAAAATATGAAAGAAAACTGTCAAAATATAAAAAAGTGTGAGAACAAAAACATGAAAACGTTTTTTGAATTAAACAAATATATCCTACTTCAATTCAAAGACATGCTTGAGGAAAAATATTTGACTTTCGAGATTCGGTTAGATAGAATGGAATATATATTTACTTCAATATATTTTATTACAGAAATGGTTTTCATTTCATTTGAGCAGTTTACTTTGAGTCAAATTCTCCGTTTCTGTCTTTTCTAAATTGTACGAAACTGTCAATGAAACATATAACAACAATTTCGGGATGCAGAGAACAATTTATATTACTTTGACATATGTCACAGAGGATTAAATAACAAACATAACATCGATATTTATGTCTTGATAGAAATAACGTATATAATTAGAACTATACGAGGGTCTGTGGGAAATTTGAGATACAAATAGGTTTTTAAAGTTATAGTTACGAAATTTTAGGTGTGTTCAAAGTAGTGTCACGCACCATCAATATAAACTTTTGTAGACGAATTTTCCACAGATTAAATGCCTCAAGCAATTCATTTCTTGGAATAGATAAAGAATGTATTTATAGCCACATCAATCTCTTCTTCTGAATGAAAACGACGTCTACGTAAGTTTTTTTTTATATTAAAGAATAACCAAAAGTCACACATACCTAGATCAGGTGAATATGGCGAATGTTCTCTCACTTTAATTTGCTTTTGTTTAAGAAACTCATCTGTTATTCAGGCTGTATGTAAAGGTGCATTGTCATGATGAAGCATCAGTCCCCTTCTTGTAGAATTTGTGGAAGACATTTAGTGGTATACCAGTTTGCTGTTACTGTCTTCTGTCTTACCAACTTGATGTCTTTGACCAATCCCGTACTTCTGCAGAAAACGGCATACATCAATTTTTTCATTGCGCGTTGTCTCAGCTAGATTATGAGGAACCCAACCGCAAACTACTTTTTTCATACGTAATTCTTTATTAATAATTTTGTGTATGGCTGCAGATCCAATGTTAAGTTCCAATATTATTTTAACAGTGATAACGTTACTGGTAATTATAATTCATCAATCATCACGAGTCATAACAAAATTTAATCACAATGATTAGTCCTTAGTAAATATTGTTTTAGTAACTGACTTAATTAATAATTAATTGATTTTATGCAAACTGTAGAATTATTAAAATTTATGTAAAATATTCATTTAGTTTAATCAAGAATAACAAATACTGAAAGTGACTAATTTATATTGTAAATTTCATTATATATGCTTTTAATGAATGTAGTCCTAACGATAAAATTTAACAAAACCATAAATGATAATTTTTAAAATAAATCATTTTTATCTTAATTCTTACACATAAAATTTATTATTACATAAAATACATGATATTTACGTATATAATAAAACAATTAATTTAGGCATAAATACAAAACATTTTCGTAACTAAATACATGCTCACCACCATTATTTAATTCTACTCACAGTTAAATGTATAATTATTATTTGTTTAACCTTTTAAAGTTTTTAAAATTATAATAATTTATAATACTGTAGTAAATTTCACTTTTGTTTAACGCATGTTTATGTTGTTGTTTCAGATGCCACTTGAACAAACCAAGCATGTTTGATCCATATGCTATTCGTATAAAAGCATAGGTTTGTTCCTTTTGATTTAATAAGATCCTTTAAGGTACACCGCTCAAGTGAGTACAACTGATATTGAGGCAGGGACCAAGCAGAAGACACATAAGGCAGATCTTAGACTGGTTCCGGTTCCGAACCCGCAGCTCTCAGTTACAAGATTCTTGCCTTGGCCTACTGAGTTACCTCGGCATGCATTTTTTATGTAAATAGTTATTAAAAATTCATAGTCTTGATATCAGTATATTTTGTTGTTCCACGTTATTTCACTTTATGTAGTTTAAAAAACTACTTAAATTTTAAGAAAGTATATCGCATATTCTGGCTAATTATCTATTTAATTCTTGAATAACAAGAGTATCAAGTAACCGGTTTACTCCTTAACCAGTTTACGTTTTACGTTTGTGTGCAATATTCACAGGTCTTCCAGCTCACTATTTTACAGTCTATTTATATAGGTCGCGATGTAGGTCATAAATACGATGAATCTATATTATAATCAAAAGAAAGTCTTCAAATAACTAACATATTCCACATAGTGATTTGTAAAGAAAGATATAATATCGGTATATGTCTTGAAGAGATAATATATATTATTCATGTTGAAACAACAGTTTATTTATAAATAATTTAATAATTTGCTGTTGTCTCGGTCTGAGATTATCTTATTGTGCGTATTTAGGACCAAGAATGAATCGAGATAACCAAACGAAGATTTTCTTGATATATTTCTATGAGGCAGAAAATGCGGTACATAGAGTAAGGTATCCATCTTGACAAGTAGCAAACAAAATATCTTGTTTTAAGAATAGCCAAAAATAACTACCAACTTCTTTATTGTTTATTTTAACTTTCATAAATATGGATGTGGATCACATTTGTCTTAATTTATATTAAATACATTCTTAGACATTAATACATTATCTACGCATCCGTAAATTAACCACATACTTAGACAGTCAACAGTGTTTCCTGAGGTTCATAGGGAACTCTGTGATAAATAGTAAACTAGAGGATAAAAAATAATATCGTTAATAATCGTTCATAATCATTAAATTCATTTTCTTTTTTTAATATAAATTTATATTATTTTATCAAAAAATACCATATGATTAAAAAAATAACTACTCTCACTTTTAAATCATAAAACATGATTGATTCAAAATGAATTTAATGGTGAAATTAATTTAATGATGGATTTTTTTCGTAGGAGACCCGCGAAGTACAAAGTAAGTGTTTAGTAAAATTATGAAAAAAATTATTGTTTACAGAACTATATGTTTATGAAAACATATTTTATTAAGGTTTTAAGTAAATTTAGATCATTACAAAATAGCATTCGTTTTCTACACGAGTGACATTATAGAGCGTTTAATTTCGATTTCATGTATAATTTAAAAATAATATATTTAGTTTCAGCTGTTATAAATTTTATAATGATGTATGAAATAAGATAAGGTCTACAACAATCCATTTTTAAGAAACATACATGAATCAGGGAATGATAGAATTATGTTGAGACTACACAATTTTTAGATTTTAAAATAAATGACACAGATCAATTTTTCTATTTAGCCACTCACATATATTTTTAATTAGAATATAATACACATCTCTGGTTAAATTAAAAGCATGCAGCTCTTCAAGGATTTTTCACTGAAATATTTTCGGAAAGACATGCTGCTTAAGAAATCAAAGCTTTGATCCCAAGACTGTAAAGCCTTCCGCTTTCTATGATAATATTTCATAGATCGTAAATAGGTCGGTTTCCTTAAGTAACTGTATAAAACTCATTTTCCTTTACAAAAGATTGTCAAAGAGATTGTGAATAGGTATATTTTAAATAAAACAGGTTGAACCAGACAAGAGATGAAGCTTCGGAAGTATTATTTTCTACATACCTAAACACAAAAACACAGACATACATACACACACACACACACACA
>CM063508.1:109661142-109718642 GCA_032207245.1 Pardosa pseudoannulata | reverse complement strand
CATATATATATATATATATATATATATATATATATATATATATATATATATATATAATATATATATATATATATATATATATATATGTATATGCAGTGCTCAAAACTAATACAGTCTCCTACAGAAAGGAAACGTTATTATTTTTATACTATTATCCATTTCTTTACATGCAATGAAACGTATGTATTAGCTTATTAAAAAAAGCTCTTTATACCAGTTTAATAAAGAAAAGTTTGATTTTTCTTACATACTGCAGTTTTTTGCAGTACCTACAATATTTTAATACAGCATCAGTTTTATATTATCAGTTTATTATCAGTTGAGATACATTTTAAATTAAGATGAACAACTTTTAGCTAGAAATAGTTTAATCATAATTGTAAAGTAAATTGTTATATTATAGAAAAATAAATAACTAAGCAATATTCTTTAACTTGGAATGCGTCACAGTCATTATATATTTCAGAATAATCTATTTTGAAAATATAGTGTCAAGAAAATTTCCTAGTCATCACCTAATAAGAACAGGGTTTTTATGTCACTTTGAAGTATTTTACATTTTTGAAATTATGACTTTAGGCTTTGTAAAACTTAAGTTATAAATACTTTTTACACCTGTAGGATCATATGGCGAATAAATATAGTTTAACTTAAAATAAAAATTTCTTTTGTCAGAATTAGCTCTAACAACTTTTTTTACAATAAACTAACTATATTAGTTAAAAACTAAAATGGAAAAATTTATTCGTTTCCTGTGGGACTGAAAAAAATACTTTTTACAACATATCTATGACAGTTAAAAACACTTAAGTAAATAATTGGATGTTTTCTACAAAATTAAAAAGAATTCAGTCTACGTTACTAGTTATATTACATCCTTACAAAAAAAAAATCCACAGGAAGAAAAATACCAAATGTGTTGGCGATAATGTTTATTTTTAGAAGTAATGGGAGTTTATATAAAATTCGCCACGGTTATGAGTAATAGACATAAAATAACTTTTATCAGTAAATACAAATTTAACTAGCCCTCGCGTTGTAAAGTTACATCTTATACGGAACAACGCTGATACAATTTACTCGTGAGAATATTATATTTTTAATCCATTTATAACATGCCTTTGCAATTTAATGCTTTTTATAAGCATAACAACTTTTTTAAGAAAAAGAATTAAAATATAGTAGCAAATACTATCTTAACCTCACTCATCAATAATTTATAGGGTATCTCTAAGGTAGAATACTGTAGCTTTTAAAGGGTTATATTTAAACTTCCTAGATTGCAAATGCAAGAGATATTTCTCATATTTAAATTCCGTAACCTATACACATTAAATTTTGGTCAAAATCTTATAATTAAATATTAAGAATAATATCTGGGAAACAGTTAAAAATTAAAATAGCAGATGGATACTTCTCCTTATTAGAGCTGAAGAGAGATAGAAGTTTATGTTTTCTTTCTTGTTTTTGTTAATTTTTAATAATATTTTAAACTATCCTAAATTCCTCTCTAAATATCGAATAGTTTATTTTATAGAAGCCTCCAATTTTTTACTTGTATTAATTATTTGTTCCCCCTCTATTTAGTGGTCTTACCACACTGAAAAACCCTATGGTTATATGCTCATACCAAATTGAAGCTGTTCATACGATCTGACTTAGCACGTCATTTGCACAAACTATTCACAAGCCATTCATTCTGCCTATTTCCATATATCTGTAGATTTCTTTTAATTTTCCCATACAGACACATAATTTCTAATTATATTGAAAATAGTTATGTACTTAAAAGTTACAGAGTTTATAATTTCTGTCTTTTTGTGTCTTTTTGTATTTTCAATATTATTTAGTTTCTATATAGGTTGTTTTTATATATCAGCAAACATACAAAATCATATGTCTATACAAAATTCAACACCATTGCCCAATAAGTTAGTTTCCACAGTAGTTTTTAGCATTTTCTTTAGTAATAATCCTTCTACTTTTCTATAAATTAAAATGTGAGCAAAGAAGAAAATGTTGTTTAGTAAAATGTATTTTAGACAACAATGATATATTTTCATTCTTTCTTTAAAACTAACTAAATTTTAGCAGATGCGTAATAGTTACATTATGAATGATATTATCCCATAATTTCAGTGAATCTGACTTTTATTAATGTAATCGAATATCATTTTTAAGTTAAATTACTTAACATTCACCATATGTTTTGGGAAAATTCATATGCCATAGTTTCCATGGCTTTAAAATCTATCTATTTAAAGATTAATAGATTTTGTAAATTTAACCGTTATTACAATTTCATCTTTATATATAATTTCAGCATTTAAAAGTGATTTTCTAATTTGTTAATCAATTTTGATGAAAATAATAACTATCCCATCTGCAATATTTGAGCAAAAAGATGTTAGATCTTTCAGATTCTCAGCGAAATTTTCTTTTTATATAAACACATTTTAAATTTTTACAATATTAAGTACATTTATATTACAATTTATAGATGAAATTTTCAGTTTTATTTCTGTTTATAATGATTTCAGAATGAGATATTAAATCTTTTGGCTTACGCATGCATGCTCATGTAAATCTTTTTACCATTTGAGGATCATTATACTAGAAATGTAACAAGTATGACTACAAAAGTTTGAGGACAATTCTCATTACAGGCTGTCCTAAACCATTCCATTGTTCTGAGCCTAAACTCCTGACCGAAACCTCTTCTAATAAGCTGTTGAAACTTAGGAAAACTATTGTGCATAGTAAAGCAAATGTGTTTCCAGAATACAATTTAATTTCAACTACACAAATAGGTTTTCCAAGTATTTGAGACCATTTCCTACATATTGAAGAGGAGATATGGCAAATTAAATCTGAGAATCGAAACTTTATAAAATTTGTTAAAGTCTTTTTCAAAAATGATGCCTGATAATGAAAATCCATTTTCTACTTGCTGTCATAAATTACGTCACTTTTTGAATTCGTAAAATGCAATGAAGGAAATTTTAATATTTCTTTATCAAATTATGTTATGATTTAAACACTTTTATTTTGTTAACTCAGAATGTGTTGTTGAAAATGTGTTTTTGTTATTTTATAGCACACAGACTGTGCTTATGTTTCCTTTTTAGTTCATGTTAATGTTTTCGTAAGTTAACTTAACTCTTGTAAAATTATTAGTAACTCAAATTGTTTTGTTAACTGACTGTTATAAAAACAATGAAACATTTTGATTTTTCTTAGATTCCTGTAGTGCACCTTTAAATATCACAGAATTTATCTAACCAATGACTTAATCAATGACTTAAGCTTTTGTCATTTTCTTGAAAGGAGAAATATTTAATTATATTTTTTTATGTAAAATGCAATTTTATGTTTAATAAGGTTTTCAAGTGATTTCATTTATGTATTCAAAACAGAATTTTGCAACTGTACAATAAGATAAAAGATTTTTCAAAATCGGTGCTTTATGCCTAAAGATATTTTAAAGATAAATTGTATATACTTTTAGATAATTTTCAATGATTTCCATTAATAACAAATTCTTAAATATTTAAATATTTGAAATAATATTATAGTTTTTTATATCTAAATGAATAAAAGCGTTTTTGATAATTAAATATTTTTATAAATTAATAATAATAAAAACATTGACATATATTCCAATAAGTTATTAACTTCTGTACAGATGTTTAAAGTAAGTTATTACTTCTGTAAAATGTTTTGACATAAAGAAAAAAATGTTGTTATTGTATGTAACTTAATGTATGTACCGTTATTATAATGGGACTTAAAACAATGGAAAATGACGCAATATAGTGAAGAAAATAAAGATAAAATGAAAGATGTTGACTAATGCACTCTAGGAATTTTTTCATATAATGAATCTTAAATAAAAATTATGAAATTTAAATCAGTCAAAAACTGTTAGGCTTCATTTCAATTTTTTGAACATTTATTCATTAAAAATAATAAAATAATAAAATATAATAAAATTTGATTCGGTTTAAATATACTTATTACCAATGTTCTTAAGATTTCAAAAACATTTTTGGATGTCAAAGGATTTTCTTTCATTTTTTTTTATTTAGTGATTTGTTGGAACATATACAAAAACCTAATAGAATATATGTAAGATATTCAAGATTATATTATTTTGTTATGTAAATGGATGCAAAGTAACCCATTAGATTAGTGTTTCCCAATATGCACTATATGAACTATAAATGTTTCGTAGGGTTCAAAAAGTATTCTTCAAGAAGGTAAATGGTTTAGTCACAACTACGAGGTGTACGGCAGTATAAAAACACCCTAGTATATCGAGTCATTTTGTCTTTATAATCATTTAGTTACAATACAAGTGATATGATGCATTAAAATTAATAAAATGAAATTGAGAATTCATAGGATTTGAAGGTTTGAATTAAAATGAATAAACTTAACTGTGAATCAAGAAATAAAAACTTGATTTCAAAATGACAAAATAAAGAGCAATAGTTCTCGTCATCCATTTATTTATTCTTGTCAGGTTTCTGCCTTTTTGTAAACGAATTAAAAAATGGAATAATACATATTAGGTATTGTGAAAAAGTGTAAGTTGCTAATTAAATAGAAATCTCTGATAAATAGTAACGAATATTATTTTCTAGATAGATAATTTTAATATTTGTATTTTATATTAAAATATGGTAATATTCAGGTAAATGTATTTTATTTTTTCAACAGTTAAATTATAAATTATATAATAATGAAAAGAAATCAATTGTGTAGTTATTAAATTAAATATTAATATTTAAAAAAACATTTTTCAAATTATGTTTTGCTTTTAAACGGCTTTTCTCCCATTTTTATGTTTTTACTAAAAGACCATCTAGTGTGTGATTATTTTTAAATAATCATTTTGTAACAGCTGACTGTGAGACACAATCCTATACAGATAATTAAAACAAATTAATAATCATTATGCCTGTGGAAAAAGATTATGTGAAATACATTAGCAAATGTATTCCACATAATCATTAAAATAAGAATATGAGATGAAACTATAGAGCAAATGATAGACAACAAACCACTTGAAAAAGATAGCAGTTGGAAAAGCCACGTAGATTGTTTAAAAAGAACAACAAGAAAGCGAGAGTATTGATTCAATTAATTTTCCAAGGGTGAATTGAATGCAACTGCTACAGATTTTATAACATGGAGACATTTTACACATCAGGGTCTAATAAGGAAATACAATGATTCATATAAGGAAAATAGAATAGAAACATTATGATGTGAAACAACATCAGATAAATGCATAAAAATATCAGTCACAGTAGAACTCATGCCTAAGTCATAAAAACAACATAATATACCAAAAACCGTCAAATAAGAATTGCTTAAGTGCTTTAAGTATCACTATCAAAAATGCTGGTAAATTATAACTTAATTTCAAAATGTGAAAAATAGCTTTCACATAATTTTATTTCGTGACAATCTAATGCATGTTCAGAGGGAACTTTCGTGAATAACTAATTCACGGGAAAAGAAAATATTTTGTAAGAGAAAAGCCTTAAGTTATGAACTTTCTTAACGAAACTAAATCAATTGTGAGTGGTAAGATTATTGTTAAGTAAAATAGTGAAGATGGAAAATGTGCTTCACGAGATTGTAAGACAAAAAGCTGGAATTAGAAACCAAATGACTTAGGCCCGGTCTCACCAAAGTCGTTTAACGGCTAACAGCGATTAATCCATGACGCCAACCAATGATGGAACGCAATTCTCTATTTTAACAACAGAGATTAATCGTGGTTAGCCTTTAACCGGTCTCACCAAAAGGTTACTTTGGTGAGACCGGATCTATAAAAAGTAAAAACCACATGAACCTTAAATTGAGCTTAATATATTGCACAGTGACGTATGGAAGAAACAGGAGATTATTTTGGTTTTTTCAAAGGGTGCATGAAGATTTAACCCTCTAAGCGGCTTGCACGTACAATTCCGCCGGTTGTTATTTACAATTTTCGACCTCCAAAAACGTTCCGAAAATGGATGTATTGTACATTTCTGCCAGTGCTTTCCCCAATGGAGTTTTGAGGTAGGAGGGTCAGGTCGATTGTTTAGGAACTGCACTCCTCTTTGACTGACATTTATTGAGGGATGCACCCCTACTTTATGAGCACACAGACACTGATAGCTTCTCATGTCTTTGTCAATCTCTATTTCGAAGTATTTCGTTTGCGGTAACAGATGTATTTCTAATTGCACCACTTAAATATCTTCAATGACTTTCGTAAATATATATAAATAATTCTCTTAAAAATATTTTTATTCGTATTTTTAGGATCCCTTATTTCTTATGGGATGATCTTCTAGACTTGGCAAGCTTTATGTGTATTAAAAATTAACAATCAATAATGTCTATTTATATATCTATTTATAACAAAGTAAAGGGACAATAACGAGGGTGGGTTTCCGTATTCCCGTATTCGACAAAGGGTGAAGTAAAAAATCATAGAACACTTGACTGTCACTGACACAATAAAACTTTAGCGTATTTTTTGGCCACTTTTTTCCTCGGTGTGTTCCACTCGGAGGGTTAATGCCATATTTTATATTCTTAAGATGATTAAAGCTTTTGCTTTTACGAAGATCCTTATAACGATCGCCATATTTCAGATTTAAAATTTTATTTGAAGTTACTAGATTTATAAAACAGAAAAATTTAACCACATTTTCAGCATTGAAGTCCAAATACAAACTTGAATGATCATTAGTTAAAAGTAGAAGGGTTTTTGAGAGTTTTAAACATAGATAGTTGAAAAAGAGATTGAGATTATTTATTAGTTAAATAATTACGAATAATAGATACATTTAACTATCAAAGTAGCACTCAAAGAAGGATGTTAATTTAGGGAAAGTGGTTAAGGAATACGGAATTATATAATAACAATTAACTTCATCCCTTTTTACGTTATATGTGATAGTATTTTAAAAATAAAACTTATTTTCTGATTCATCGCTATATCAGTGAAAAGATCCCATTAGCATTCGAATTTCGAATACTACATTCAAAATAGGTTGCACTTTTAAAAATATTATTTACTTGTGTCTAATGTAAGAAAAAAAATTCATCTTAAATTGGAAGTGTTGACAACATGTGAGAATCTATGATGCTTTGGCATTATTCAAATGGCAATATAGAGGTGAATCTATAATTTCTAACTATTTTTACCAAAGATAATTCCTCCGTTTAAGTCAAAGTTCCAATTTCTGATACAAATGAAAAACACACAAACAATTATCCTGTATATTTGCCGAGACGTTTCAATTTTAAAACAAACAGTAACTACTGTACTTGGACAAAATTCAGTATACTTGTTTACTGTACTTTTGTAACTGCTCAAAATATGTTTCCGGTAGTAGGTATGGGATAAAATATTTCTCCAGTTCAATAATAAAACCTGGCAGTAATTCTCCTAAACAAACCGATTAACTGGAACACGATAATTACAGAAACCATCGCTATTTTGAAAACCAAAGTTTTTAACCTTCTATATTTTTGCATATTATCATACTCTATCCATTCAATTATTGATAGAATACATGATATTAATAGTATGGTCAATATATTAAAAAACAGTATAATAAAAAAATCTGTAATATAATGGAGATAAAAAAAAGTGTCAGTAATATGTGATTTAAAAATTATTACCAACATAAGAGGTACATAAATGTTAATCAGTAAGTACACTAATATAGAAATTTAAATATCATTTAAATGTGATTTATGACATTAAATATATATTTAATTTTAAAAATTAATATTACAAAATGTCAATAAGAATTGTTAAGAGTAAATTTTCAAATGTACTAATGCATCACTGCTGATTATTTTTTAATATCGAAATTATTTATTAGTTAACATTTTTTTTATTTACTAATTCAGTGTCTTACCATTTGTCTTAAAAATAGGAAAGTTAACATAAAGTGAAGGGGGGTTTGTCTAGTGTAGGGTTAGATAAAATATAACGAATATTTCTTTTAATTCATACTAACGTCTACAATTTCCTGTATATCCCAAAGACTTATAATAATTACAGATTACTTTATAACGATTGTCGATAACGGTTAAATGATGTTAAAGCTATAGAGTAAAAAAATGGGGCATTTTTTACTATTAAATATCAATATAAAAGTCAATACTGATGTATATGATAAAGTATAATATATTATGTGATTTTAAAATGGTTAGTTTTACTTTGATATAAATTTCAGTTAAATCGATAATCGATATATTGAGTCAAATAAATATTAATGATGTTTGAGTCATTTAAGAAGTGAAAAATTACTTTCATTGAAAAAGTAAAAGCATATATAATTAGCCAATTAAAGTTCATTTAAATTGCTAAATACGACTCCCTGAAGTCATTAATACTTTACGTTTTTTCAACCGTCATTTGTTTATTTTCTTAAATATATTGATTACTTTGTGAAAATAAATCGCAATCTAATGTCAGGCATAAAGTGAGTTTATGTATCCACATTCCAAGGATGGATTTTAAAAGAGATATACTGAAATGTTAGATCTCTGAAACGAAATAGTAAAGCATTTTCATTTATGACATTTTTTAAAAATAAAAGGTAATAGTAATAAATTGAATAAATTAAAAAAAATTGCTTTTAGATAACTGATGATAATGAGTGCAATAACTGTTTTTGTTTCAAATATATTCTTTAGTAGTATACTCTCTTCAGTGAAAACATAAACGCAAATCTCATCTATACTTTTATAAAGAAAATAATTTTATATAGCTTTTGTATTAAATTTAAAGTAATTTTGTTCACTGTCACAAGAATAAAATTTATAGATAAAAATGTTATCTAATATGTATATTTTTCTAGCTTTAGAAAAGAATTCATTTCTATCCTTTATAAATTTTCTAAGAAATAGCCTGGAATATTACATGAAAAAAATGGGACATTTGATTAAGTATTTTAATATTACCGTAACTATCACTAATAACCGCAAAGTTTTTTCCCTAAATAATTTCGTAACTAGTATTTTATAACAATATTCGTCAAACCAATAATTGGTTTTCTGTAATGTTGTCATTTGATTCAAAATGTTTAGATTTCGCGTGTGACGTGTTGATATATATGATCAAAATGATTTGGAAAACCTCACGCTGTTTAGAACTAAAAAATTTGATATAGAAAATAGTTTTTAATTGAAAAAGGGCGGAGAATAAGTAGGAAAATCGTTATTTTATAGATCATGAATCATTATTTTATAAATCATGAATTTAAATATTGGTGAAAATAATGAATTATCATTTAATATAAAAAAAAATTAAGTATTTGTAAAACGTTGTAGAAATATATGTTGTGCTATTTGCACATTATAATAAAATAGAAATAGTTCCATTCAGTTTAGCTTTTCAGTCAACTATATTGTAAGAAACAAATTTTAAAATGGGCAATAAATATTTTAGTGTAAATGTTTTGTCTCTTTTAACACCACTTATATATACAGTGCCGTCTGGCATATAAAATTAATTTCTAAAGCCATTCACACTATAAATGTTAAATTCAGAGTTTGTATAATTTTAAAACTAATATTTTCTCTTTCTTTACTTTTTTAGATTTCATTAAGTTTTGAAAACATTAAACATTAACAGAGAGACATATTTCTTAGTATCTTAAGTTATAGATAAAGCTATCTACATTTGATTTACAAACTATTCGGAATTAGCTTTTAGCAGTAGGTTATTTTAAAAATGGTCGTATTTAAATTTTAATATCACTGAAATTGTGTAAACCCAACTGATAACTAAACGCAAGGTTTGTTTGCCATCTAAGTTAATATTAATTAATTTTAAATTTCGTTACCATTCTTTTGGAAATGCTATCAAATTTTTTTGTTGTGTAAAAATATCTAGTGTTTACATTTTACTTCGTTTTATAAAAAGACTGATATGATTTCAATATGATTTACATTTATAGTGCAAAAGTAAAATGCTAAGTATTTACAAATTTTAATATTTATGCTTTCCGGCTAAAGCTTTTTTAAAATACCCTGTTAAGTCACTAATTATATTCACCCAAGCCAAAGGTTCTCTATAAATTTTATATTTTAGAAAACCCAAATGGTATATTTCAATATTAAATACATAAAGGATTTTACGTATGTTCAATGTGTTCGAGGAAACATTTATGCTATTTAATTCATTTAAGAACTAAACATTTAATTTTTTTTTTTATTTCCTTAACAAAAGTACAGTACATTTAGGTGTTATATTAAATAAACTGATTTTATAAACATCAATTTATATGGTATGATAAATTCATAACTCATTTTGACTTTTCACATATTCAAATACCTTTGAAGAGCTATGCATGATCTTACTTATATAGATATAAAGTCCCTTAACTATTTAAGGGATATTTAACGATACCCGCTTCAGTCACCGATAGAGATATTGAAGATTGGATAAGTGAGTACAGAAACTTCAAACATTTTGCGTGATTTGCTCAAATGGGGAATTAAAATTGATGAACTGGACTGAAAATTAATGTCAAAACTGATATGCATCCTTCAAAGTTACATCTAACTAATAATTGAAAACATCACTTGATGTTGATTTATAATTTTAGTAAGTGTTTAAGGATTTTCTACATACAATGTAGAGCATTTTAATATAGCTAATAGAAAATATACACTGACCGCTAATTTTAAATAGGCAATAAATGCAACTTTTGCATGATTTTAAATTTGGCAAATCTAAAGAATTTATTGGATAGTTTTCAAATATTTTACTTAAATTTGTTATAATTTAATGAATTATCTGGCTACAGCTTATGTATAACTAGTTATGATAACAAATATACTTTTACACACACACACACACACACACACACATATATATATATATATATATATATATATATAATATATATATATATATATATATATATATATATATATATATATATATATATATATATATATATATATATATATATATATATATATATATATATATATATATATATATATATATATATATTATATATATATATATATATATATATATATATATATATATATATATATATATATATATATATATATATATATATATTATATATATATAATATATATATATATATATATATATATATATATATATATATATATATATATATATATATATATATATATATATATATATATATATATATTACTGTTAAGAAGATGAAAATTTAAAGAAAAACTAGAATTCATCGTGTATGGTACAAACATATTATTCTTACTAATATAATTGAGATTCACAGCAATAATTATCTTCGATTAGATGTGTTTAGAATTTATAAAATATATTGCTTAATATAAAAAATAATAATGTGTATAAAGTTATATGCTTATTAACAATAAAAAATATTGAATATAGAGCAGAACGAATTTTTAAAGCTGTATAAAATTTTAATAAAGAGTTTTTAGTATTAAATGTCAAAAACCCTTTTTTAAATAACGATTCATAGAATAAACACGGGATTCCACAAGACTAAAGAAAATACCATTATATACATAATATTATTTAACTTTTTAAGTAGCACATTTTATACACACTTTTCAGTATACTTACTAAACACATTTGTTAAAAAATATTGTCACATTAAACATATAAATAAAATTCTACACCTGTATTATTTAGTTAAATAAGGAAAACAATCTTTAAACTAAAAATAAATTTTAATTTCATATTTGGATAAAACATATATTCAAAACAATCATTAATAACAGCGAAAATAATTTGAGTAATAAAGCCATTTATATACTAAAAATCTTTTCAAGAAGAAAATTAATGATATTAATTAGAAAATCTCTTCAGAAAGAAACACTTATTTAAAATTGTAAGGAATAGATATTGAAATTTTGAAAAATGTAAACACATGCTTAAAATTTTTAACTTAAACTTTTTTTCAAAAATAATTTTCACAGTAATTTCTTTTGAAAATTAATAAATTTATAGTAGGTATATTACGCTATTTTTAAGCGATTTTTTATTATTTTAGGTTATTTTAAACAGGATTTTTTTTTCAGAAGAGTCTTTAATTTTGCCCTGGGGAATACAGTAAAGTATACAAAATATGAAAGAAATATTCTAGTTTGTAAAGTGAAAATGACAATCATAATCATGTAAAATATTTAGCACTTAAAATATTGACAATCAAAAATGTATTAATAATACTTTTGCTACCTAAAGAGACTTAAATGGATAGCTTTCAAGCAATACATTTTACTATTTTAT
Source organism: Pardosa pseudoannulata (assembly GCA_032207245.1). Classification (NCBI taxonomy): domain Eukaryota; kingdom Metazoa; phylum Arthropoda; class Arachnida; order Araneae; family Lycosidae; genus Pardosa; species Pardosa pseudoannulata. Next base: position 109,706,347 of record CM063508.1, on the reverse strand, counting down.
AAATAAAATATTTCTTTAGGGTGTAACTTAAAAAAAATAGAAATATATTTCTTTTAAAATATTTTTAAAAAGCTACAATACAACATATATTATTTCAAACAATAATATGCTACTAACATAGATTTTATAAAAGTATGAATTATAACCCTGGAGAATGACTTACTGTAACACGTAGTACATTATGTTTAAAGACCTTTAGACCACACGAAAGAGGAAGAATTTTCTTTAAAGGTTACATGGACATGGAATATATTAATATGAAAGGAATCTGAGCACTTTTAAATGACAGAAAAGTGGATTCCATAAGCAGCATTTTTTGTAAAATATACATTTTTACCTCTTACACATTTTTTATTACCATTAACTACTAAATAAATACCATATTTGTTTTGGCAGTTAAGTAATAATAATATATTCTTTATTCTTTGACTCGCATATGTAACGGATACATAATTCTTTTAAATAACTACAAATTGATAGTACTGAATAAAATTTTTAGTTATTGAATTAAAAAATAGCTGGACATATATTACAATACTATTATTACAAAGATGAGATAAAAGTGTGTGATCAAAGTTAGTTTATTTGCCAAATAATTTGTAAAATTCAAAAGAAATAAGCATGCTTTGTTTATTTAAAAATATATATTTTTACATAAATATTTATTTTTGTTTTGAACTCTATTAATTATTTTTATATATTTTATAAGATGTATTCTAAATGAAAAAAAATATTTATTTTAATTTAGAGTTGTTGGGATGAAAAGGTAAATATTGTACAAATGCACCACATAAAATTAAATTAATTATTAATTAAACACTACACAATTAAATGTTTGTTAAAGCTGATTAAACTTATGAAAAAATTGGAAGCAATCTGATTTAGTATGTATATTTAGGCATATATAAAAATATTAGTCAGTTATTTTTCAGAAAAAGAATCACTGTAGGCATTTGCAAATGTAAGTAAATCAAGAACAAGGTTGATAAACAAAATATATTCTTTTAAGAAATTTTATTTCAACACAAGTTTCTTAGAATTCAAATGGGACATATACAAATTAGTTTGATAAAATGCATAAAATATGAGTTAAACTTGGGCTCTGTTATACAATTTAAAATAAAAAGTGTATAAGTCAGATGCAAATTTTCATAAGTAATGAAAATATTCTTACTACACTTTATCAAAATTTTTCATTTTTGTTACAGTTTTATACTTTTTAAAAAAATAAAGTATGAATCTACACAAAAAATGGGAAAGGCTAACATTATTTTATTTTCTCACGAAATCTGCAATACGTTATCACTTTCATACTCTTGGATAGCACGGTGAATATATTTAGAGAAAGAAAAAGCTTTTCTCCCTACAACTGTTCGCACTCTACATATCTCACATTTTCAGCGGTTTTAAGTTCTATACAAATACACATCTCCCATTTCCAGAAATATGATTTTATTCTCCCTAGTTACATATGGTTTATTTAAATATTATTTTCCCCAAGTGACTATCTTATATTTCTAACTGCATAACAAAAAGTTTTATATTTCTCGTTATGAAAGAAGGGAATTTTTCTACGTTCAATGAAATAAAAATCATAGCATGAATATTTAAGTGGAGGAACATAAAAAGTTTTATAATGGTTTTATATGAAGAAAAAATCTTAAATACACCAGTGAAAATTGACAAATATTTTGAGTATATAAAATAATATACTTCTGGAATAAATTGAGATTTATTTTTGTTTCCTCTAATTAATTTAATTGTTCATTTAGTTGTTGCAATTTGGAGAATTACAATAACATCATTGTATAGATATACATATTAATAAAATAACTATGAAATATAGTTTCAAAGTATAATTTTAGAGAAGAAAGCTAAACGAACATTGAAGTGACAACCATTTTCAATGCATAAAGCATGTGATTATTAAAATTCTTAATTATTAATCAAATTTAACGATGTTTTTAAATAACGATACAAGTTTACTGAAAGTTGCTAAAATTCATTGTAGAATATATTACGGGGTATATGAATCATCTAATGTAATTTTAGGATTAGGTTTTACTGTTGATGTGATCATTTCTATACCAATTTCTCAGTTTTACATGATACTTAGTTACAAACTAAATTAATTTGTTTTAAATTAATATAACAAAAATAAAATACATCATTAATGATATGTGCATAAATAATTTTTTACCAAATTTAAAAGAAAAAGAACTGCTATTCTAAAGCGAATTTAATATAGATTTGTTAAATATGCATTTATTTGAAAGCTTTAGTGTGTAACTTCACTTCTTATTATTTAGCCATTTTTTATTGTTCATGTGTTATACTACTCTATAAAGATTTGTTCTTAACTTAAGCAATAACGACAAATATTAAAAGAAAACAAAAATAATGATGAAAATATATATTGTTTCGTAAAGTTAAATGTTTCCAAAACTTATTTTGGTCACACAACTGACCGACCTCTCATTTAATCATATTGGTTTTAACTAACTTTTGTTTTATGAAGAATAAAGTAAAATATCGATGTTTCAAATGAATAAGACACTAATGAATCACTGGGTTGATTTACTTATTCATAAAATAAAAATAATGTTTCTTTTGTAAAATAATTTATATAGATAATACTTGTGTTGAAATTTATGGTAATAACTATACTCATTACAAGATTCAGAATGTAAAATTACTATATTTTTATTGTTCATATATATATTTTCTAAATTCACGTTACAAATAATTATGAATTATTAGTTGATTTCGTCCATCTGAAATAATACGGTTAAATTAAAGTGGATTTTTTTCTATGGTTAAGAGCAAGATATTTTAGTATTTCAATAGACAGGAATAAAAGAAAATTTGAGGATAGATGTATATTTAAAAATTAAGCTTTTAAAAATAAACATTTCCTGAAACATTTTAAAAATTAGTGTTTAAAATTATGGTTTAGAAATATATGTAAATATTACCTGAATAATAGCTGAATAATACAAATCATATAAAATATAATCATATAAGATATTGTAAGATCAGTTGAAAAGAACTAACCAATCGTAATAATCTCTTATATATTTTATTAAAACTATATATATATATATATATATATATATATATATATATATATATATATATATATATATATATATATGTATGTGTGTGTGTGTATTCTGACTAATATCTAAATTAGTAATTTGAAACTAAATTATTTCAAATTACTAATAATAAAAAGAATTTATAATTTTATTAATGCAATAATAAAATAATTAGTAGACGAAATATTATCCCATTATTTAGTTATTTCTAAACATTAGCCAAAACTTTCAGGTACACTTATAATTTTATAAAGTATCTTTGCCACTTATAACCACCACTTATGTTTAAATACAGTTTCTCCTTTTCTAGAAAAATAAATATGACTTGTACTAGAAAGAAATAATTTATCCCCTAAATGTTTTGCACGATGTTAACCAAATGGTTACTATCATGTTCCCTGTGAAAAGGCTACTTCATGCTCCAGTGAGTCCTGTGTATTTTTGAGAGAAGTATAAATTCTGTTTTAATTTTACAGTAAGGTAATGGAAAGTATGATGTTTGTCATGTTAAAATTGGAGTGTGAATCGATCAGAAAAAAGTTGATTTAAAACATATATATATATATATATATATATATATATATATATATATATATATATATATATATATATATATATATATATACAGATATGTCCTCATATTATGCTGTGATATATCCATAAATATATATAAGATATTTTATATATACGATATACATAGGACCCTTTTATGTATATATATATAGGAAAATATATAATAATACTGGACGCTATAGATATATATTAATATATATATATATATATGTACGGATATATTCGATCGATATATTCTGAACTATATGTATATATTCTTGTACTGAAGCCTGTTGATCTGACCTATATATATATATATATATATATATATATATATATTATATATAATTATATATAAGCGTGCAACGTTCTGGATCTTCTGTGAATCAAAATATGGAAAATGGTTTGTAAAGTCATATATAGCCATTTAGGAAGAGTTCTATTATAAAAGTACACGGACAAAACAATTTGATATTAAAATTTGTATAGTATGGCAGTGATTTTATATTCATAATATTTGAAACATATATTTTATCCCACGAAAGTTTGTTTTTATCAATTATTTTTCATGCATGGTATTCATTTTTTTTACTCTATTTTTTTATTATAGAAATAACACATATGAAAGAAATCTTTTCTAAAACAAGGTAAGAAAATATAACCAATGGGACTGCTTCGAATTTTCTTGCACCTTATCTTACTTAAATTTTATTAGCTTACTTGAAACTTACACTATTTTATTTCTTTTTTAACTGAAAAACTACGGGTTGAACAAACAAACAATTAAACTAAAAATACTTTTGTATGGCCTAAAGGCTAACAGAATTTAGTAGAACATTTGAACTCGTAACATAATGACTACTTTGTTTCTAAGAAAAGGTTTAATAGATTAGCCGCTTTCCGTCGAGTTAAATGTGGCTTCAATTGAAGATTTTTAAAAATATAGTAAAGGTTTGGTTTTACTCTACGGTGATTTGGAATGTATTAACACATTTTAATTAATATTTTACATATGCATAAAATATCACTTATATTCTGTTACAATATATAGACGTATTATTTAAAATTTTTATAAATTTTAAAAATATTTAATGAGTGTAGGGAGGGGGATACTGATGGGCTATTAAAAATGATCATACACCTTGCTTAGTATAGTCATAGACCTAACACTTTTCCGAAACTTTCTGTCATCTACTGGTAATTTCAAAAGTATTTCAGCTAAGTAAGCACTTATTTTATATTTTTAAAGTCATAAATTTAATACTGCGAAATACATACATACATACATACATATACATACATATATATATATATATATATATATATATATATATATATATATATATATATATATATATATATATATATATATATATATAATATATATATATATATATATATATATATATATATATATATATATATATATATATATATATATATATATATATATATATATATATATATATATATATATATATATATATATATATATATATATATATACATATATATATATATATATATATATATATATATATATATATATATATATATATATATATATATATATATATATATATATATATATATATATATATATATATATATATATATATATTATATATATATATATATATATATATATATATATATATATATATATATATATATATATATATACATATATATATATATATATATATATATATAATATATATATATATATATATATATATATATATACATATATATACATATATATACATATATATACATATATATACATATATATACATATATATACAACATACATATATATATATTTATATATATATATATATATATATATATATATAATATATATATATATATATATATATATATATATATATATATATATATATATATATATATACATATATATCATATACATTATATACATATATATATATATATATATATACATACATATATATATATATATATATATATATAGATATATATATATATATATATATATATATATATATATATATATATATATATATATATATATATATATATATATATATATATATATATATATATATATATATAATATATATATATATATATATATATATATATATATATATATATATATATCGTATCCAGTGGTAGGCGAATTGAAGATCAGTCTTTCCTGCTAAATAATGTCTTTATTCAAAGTACAGTTTTCCTTTTAGGCTCCACTTTCATTTACTTCCTTGTGGAGCCACGCGTGGAGGCTGGTGACTGTTCTACGTTTCCGTGCCAACCACCTCTTTCTCATTTCTTCTTAAAGAACATTTCTTTTCTTATTTGCTTCAACGTGTTCAAAAAACTGTTTTATCAATTAACCAAATGATACGAAAAATAAATTTCTTAAAATCTTAAAATTATAATCTGGACTTTCTGCATCGGAGAATGGCGATGCCTTAGACTATTTCTTACAATCTTATAAAATCAAATACACAAGTAGCGAAACAAAATAAATAAATTTGTTATTTTATTACTCTCATTTATATTAGTTACTGGCCAGTATTTCTTATATTTTTTTATTATCATGATTAATTAGAAAAACCATCTTCTTGAAATATATAGATATTTAACTGTTAAACTAAACTCTTTGCTTCCCTACTTATTTTCTAACAATTTTTGATATTTTGAGGAAAAAGCAATAAGTAACACTCTTACTGTCTTTACATCATTGTCTGTTTAGTATAGACTATATTTTCAACATATCTTAAAGTCAAAAATTAGTATCCCCTACTGTTTTTGTAACTCAACGGTATAATACATTTTTTAAATCCAAATATTTACATTTTTTTTATTTCTATTGCTCCTTATTTTGTAATAAATTCTTTTGTATAAGGTTTCCAATATGGCTAATTTTAAAAGATAAACAATGTCTGTATAAACAAGACTCTCACTGGTACGAAAGCTAGTAAAGATGATATCCATGCATGAGAAATAATCTCTCTAAATATTCTAATTATTCAACGATATTATCTTCATCTGTCTGTTTTTAACAATGTAATACATGGCATGTTTAATCCAAATTTATAGTTTGTGAATGAAAAGCATTTCATTGTCATTCCTTTACAGTTAGGATATTATGTAGCCAATTATATAACTTATAATTATTTTTAGTTGTCGATTTAACTACCCCGTTTTAAGTACTAATGTAGCTCCTAGAATATAATTATTCTTACCATAATATAGTTCTGAAGAAAATGTAAAAAAGTCCGTAAATGGTATCTGTATTGTTAAATCTGTATTGTTTTAAGTACTAATGTAGCTCCTAGAATATAATTATTCTTACCATAATATAGTTCTGAAGAAAGTATGAAAAAGCCCGTAAATGGTATCTGCTTTCTTAAAGACGTCCTAAAATTAAAACAGATGTTACAACTAATTTCATAATAGTATTTAGTACACCAGTTAATGGTGATATTTATTTTGAACTTATTTATGTAAAAGTAAAGAATGCGTGTAAACTACGGAACTGAATGTAAAAATACAAGTGACATTTAAAAAATGATTAGTTTTCTATAGAAGCTGAAAAATGCATTTTTTGAAACGATTTCATATATAATTTTAATAGTTTTGCTGCTACAACAGTTCCTAAATTAAAGTTTTACCCTCTAAAATCTGAAAATAAATCCGATATAAATTTAAAAAGTTGGACTTATCTTATATCAAATTATACCTCTTTATGGGTAAACTATTTTCTTGTTATTGTTATGAAAATTTTACTATTAATTGTAGGAGACTGCTTCAATTTTGAAAAGAATTAACTCTAAATCATAATGCATTTTTTTTTAAATTTGACTATATATATTTATTTTAGTTACAGTACAGTTAAGGTACTAAAAGCTCTGTTAAATATGGAAACGTTTAAAGATACATATTATTTAAACTACGTTGAGTTACATATTTAATTTAAAATATTTTGAAAAAAGGATCAAATAAATACCTGTTTAATTTGTATTAACTGCTAACCATTTGTTTATAGATAATACAAGAATTGAGAGTTCACATAAATTTCTTCAAGCTTAACTATTTGCCAATTTCTTCTATTAACAAAAATGAAGAATCTGACTTATATTGAAAAATTTTCATTTATTCTTCTTAGAGACATTTTAAGTATGGATTTTTCCCATACGAAAAATATTTAAATATTCATGAGATATCGATATAGTTTTAAGTACAGAAAGAAGTGTAAGCCATTCAAAAGTGGCAAATGGAACTTTTCTGTTCTTTGATGTGGAAGAATCAATTTACGGATATGTAATATTTAATGGATGAGATAGAAGAGTATACAGGAAAATTCACTGAGAGTTGTAACTTAATTTATTTTGTATGCCATAAGAGTAAGATATCCGAAGTATGTAAAATAACATTTATTTTCTTGTACAAATTTACTAATGATTATTTTCAACTAAAGAAATTATTATTGATTTGGAGAATAGAGATTGATTTAATTTTGTGTGACTTTCTGATAGTTAGAGTCTTAAAAGGGAATATTCTGTATTTTTCTTCAGTTATGCAACATGAAAGTATAACCATATATTTGTGGTAAGTTGAGTAAAAGAGAAAATGTATTAAAATATAACAGAACGATAAATACATAATCTGATAAAAAAAATCTAATATTCAGTTTCAAAATTGTTTAAAAAATTAAGTTTTTTTAAGCCACTGAAAATGAAAATGTGATATTAAAGTTAGGCTTGACGGTTGCTAAATATTCTAAGATATTGCAAAAATACATTACTTTAAGTTAGGATGCTGGTATTGTTAGTGCTATTCGATTAGTAATGTTGTTTCCTAAATGCCGAATAAAGTCTTATGTATCGTAGAAACATGTAAGTACAATTAAATAAGGAAAAAATAAAAGTCTGAAAGTTTTCTTTAATTGTTTTTTTATTGAATCAACCATTTTATTTTAAAATGAGCCATTCACTATCACGAATTACTCATACCATACCGTGATTTCAAATTTCGTAAAGTTATCAATCTTGATCTAGTAGAAGACAAGGTCATGAATTAGATATATTTATTACTAATGAACATACCAAATTAATAATAAATTCAATGAATTTATTAGTAATGTTGTTTCCTAAGAAAAATAGAGTCTTATGAAGCGTAAAAACATTTAAGTACAATTAAATAAGGTAAAAAAGCCTGAAAATTTTTAAGTGTATTTTCATTCAAACAACCATTTTATTTTAAAGTGAGCCATGCATTAACAGGAATTACTCCTACCGTACCGTGATTCCGAATTTCGAAAGTTAATCAATCTTGATCTATTGGAAGACGAAGTCACGAATTGGACATGTTCATTACATATGCGTAACTGTAAATGCTGTTAATTGAAAATATAAAATAGCTAATATAATTAATTTCTATCTAAATCTAGAGAAGTTTTCTTATAAATAATATTAAAGATAAATACTTTATTAGTTCATTTCATTAAAAAAATATAGGAAAAAAAACAACGTTATATATATAGACATATGTGTGTGTATGCGTGTGTGCATGTATATACGTGTGTGTGTGTGTGCAATAAATCAATATTTTTTTCATTTGAAATATCTGTCTCATTTTCTCATTTTTCCCTTCTCAGTCAGAAATTCTAATAACAATTTACTGATGTGTTAAGTCTTCTTATTTTCGTATATTGTACTAAGAGCTAAAATACTAAATTGACATTCCCCTTGTTCATGTCTCTTATTTTACCCTCAAATATCGTCAAACTGAATGACAAAATGTTGAAATAATGTCAATCAAAATATTAAACTTGCTTCCAATTATAAAAATTCCTGATAAGAGAAGGTTCTTCCACCATTCTTGAAATAAGGCTGCAGACTTTGGAAATATAATACATACATACATACATACATACTTACATACACCCCTACAAACACATATATATATTTGTGTGTGTATGTGTGTGTATTTATGTAACAGTATTTTCCCTTGAAACAACATACTCTTCAGTCGTTAATATTAAACATAGAAGTAATTTGTTTACATTTCAAAGATAGAATCGATGAAAACGTCGGAGGCCTGAAGAAATGCTATAATTTATCTTTGATGAGCAATGTAAAACTCATTGTAGAGGAAAGAAGGACATATAAAATGTTGTTTAAGGGAAGCAAGCATGAAAGTGTGTACTGGAAAATTTGTAGGTTCTCTCTCTCTCTGTATATATATATATATATATATATATATATATATAATATATATATATATATATATATATAATATATATATATATATATATATATATATATATATATATATGTTTGTGTGTGTGTATGTATGTATTGATATTATATACATTAAAGATTAAGTGTATATTAAATAAAAGTTCTATTAGGATTCTTCTCAAAGTGGTCAATAGAAATTTGATAAAATATCAAAAATATAGACAGAAATAATACTGCTTAGTATTCTTATTTATCCAGAAAATAATACAAAATATGGGGTAACCATTTAAGAAAATCGTATTTGCAACTGAATACAAAGTATATTTTAAAAAAGTTTAGAAATTTACATAATTACCCGTGTAAATACAATTATCTCATTCAAATATTTAAATAGATTATCTTTATTAAGTAAACCATGTTTATGATAATGTCAAAATACTTTTTCGTATTTAAATAATTAAAAAAATCCTTAATGGAAAGAAAATATGAATAACATAAATTTTGTATAGTTGTTAAAGTATTTCTTGTAAATAAAGGTGACATTCAAATGTGCATTAGTTGTATTCTTTAATAGGCTACAAATACATTTTTTTTGTAACATTTTATGAAATACCTAAAATTAATTTGTTATATAGAATTAAAATTAACAAAAAGTGTTAGAATTAAGTATTCTTTGCAAAAGGAGTTTTATGATAAGTGTATGTGATTATGTTTCATCCAAGACTAAGTATAATTATATTCGTATAAACTTTCTCAAATTTTTCGTACAATTTTTCGTACTGTTTTTTAATTAATGCCGGAAAGAATAAGCATGTAAAAATATTTTATAAATATTTCTTCAATAATAAAATCTGAATCATGTAAATTCAACAAAATTTTGTTATCCAAAAATTTATATTTGATTATTCATGAATATTATATTTTATTTTTAATTTTAATTATATGATATATATAAGAAATAAAATTACTTTCTTTCAGAAAATATTTAGGATAAAATATTTCACAAGCAAACGTTTGAAACATGTTTGAAACATAGGAAATCGTATCAAACCTGATACATTAAAAAAAATTGTAGTTCTCCAGATCTCTACATATTCACTTATGAATAAAATATATTGATTGAGAGAAAGAAAAAGCAACACCTGTTCTTGACTTACAAGCCCTAATTGGTAATTGCATATGTAAAAGATTAAAATATAAAAAAGAGATAAAAATTTTAGTAATCTTAATGAATTGTTTTTTATCTTATAAAGAAGTGGAATTAATTCAGTGTTGCACATAAATTACAGTTTCTCTTGTTCAAGAGAAAAATTAAATTTATCTGGAATATTGTAAATAATTAAGAAATGTTCCAAATAAAGATTTTTTGAGAGATATGTAAAATGTTTTCTTGATAGATACACACACAATTGCATATATATATATATATATATATATATATATATATATATATATATATATATATATATATATATATTATATATATATATATATATATATTCACATACACATCAAGAGAGAGAGAAAAAGGTAGGAGATTTATTAGGATTTCTAAAACATTTTAAGAGTTAATAACAGTAATTATATTATAATAATATTTCTGGAAGTAAATTAAATAAATATGATCACTGTCTAATTCTGTTATACACAAGTATACAAACACACATTTATATCTAAATATTGATCTCTCTCTCTCTCTCTCTCTCTCTCTCTCTCTCTCTCTCTCTCTATATATATATATATATATATATATATATATATATATATATATATATATATACATATACATATATACATATATATATACATATATATATATATATACTTATATTTATATATGTGTGTGTATGTATATATATATATATATATATATATATATATATATATATATATATATATATATTGAAATGTATCACTTCAAATCAGAAATTAATATTCATACATGCATTTAAAGTAATAAGATACTAAACCTAAAAAATCTTTCATGAACGATTTTATGGGAGACTTTAAATCATATATATGAGAGTGAAATACCAGTACACTTAGATTTGAAAAATATTTTTATAAAACATTTTCCATTTACCTATTAAACACTTTCAAATATTTATAAATTCATATAAAACGATGAATTTTGATATCCCCATACCCGATTTTATAAACTGCATGTGTAAAATAAGGCCTATGGAATAGTTTGGTAATGCTTTATTTACACAAAATATTTATTTCTAGAAGCAATATACTTATATCCTAAAAAAGTTTTTAAATGTTGCTTATTTTTGTGTTATAAATGGCATTAGATAGATACAGCTATAAATAGCTTTCTGTGAATACGTTCTTATGTAACATGTATTTGAAAGGTGAAAAGCATTTTCAATATTTATAATCTTTGGGAAATATGATCAGTAAATATTGACGAATCTTCATTCCCTTAAGGTATTTTGCAACTTCTATCCGATAATAGAGATATCACAGGCAAGAAACGGCTTTTAACAGAATGATATTTACGAGAAATTTCTATTGTAAAATGCAAAAACTTTTCTTTTCTTTTCTTAAAAAATCATATATCCGTATCTTGCATTTTCCTTGCATTCGTGCTATTTTATCAAAATAACTCTTATATATTCAAAGCGTTTTTGCATCTGTTTGTGTATTGTAATGCGTTTTGTGTAAAAAGAAAGTTCTTTTAACTAAAATGTTTAGCAAGCATCTTTTCTATAGCAGATACAAAAGAGCTTACATATCTTCTGTATTCTCTAATGACTGACATAATTTGCTCTGATGAATATGTCTGGAACTGTTGTACTAATTTTTATTACTAGTGATAGTGTCTTTAATGTGTTATACTGTACGACATAACTTTATTGCAACAAAAAAAATTATAACTAGTCGCTGAGGCTTTTTAAAGCGCATTTATATGCCGGCTGATCTGAAACTAAGTATAAATTTGTAAAAGTAATAACTCACTGAATAATGTAGGTATAGAGGTAAAAAAAGACACACATGCTTGGAATCACATGGAGATTAATTGTACCAAACGCACACACACAAAAATAAACAACAAATAGAGCTTAAATATGATTGTTCGGTCTTAAGTTCCGTAATTATCTGGCCACTAGATGGCGCTCTATATGATATGGTTTAAATAATTATGATGTGTGCTGTCGTGGAAATTTTTTTTTGTTTTTATATAAGTTTTTAATGTCATTTTTTATTGGATTTTACTTCTTGTAATTCCTAAAGTTTAGTGATAAATTATCTCAATGTTTACTTCAAACCAGGACAAAACTGTAAGTCGTCATTTTTTATTTAGTTTTTTTATTTGGTAGATATACAATTTTGTTTTCGGTTTTATTTGTAACCAGTATTTGCTAACTTAGTTTGGTTTTTAAAGATAAGGTAGTCTTATACAGTGATATAAAAAACAGTAATTAATATAAAAATTTATGACAAAACCTGAATTTCCTGAACAAATACTGAACATGTCCGTCGTCATTCCTCAACAATAGTTGTAGACTAGAGACAATATAATGAACAGCACTGTACAGCTTTAAATTTCAGAATTATTATTATCACCGCTGCAATTATCATATATACCTTACCCTTTTAGATGCCCTTCCAATGGTTATAGAATAGTGAAAGATGCAGTAACAGAATCCCCGTTCTATTAGTACAGATTCACTGAAAGTGCATTTTCTGGTAAGGTCAACATGCTGCAATTTCTGATGCGTCGGACACCCTCTTTCATTATAGCTTATAGTACACGATTCACATCCAGTGACACTGACGTTTTGCTGTCTAGTGACTTCTACTGGTCATTTATTAAACTTTTTTGTAGTTACAATAAAACTCCAAGCATGTGTTTAAAATTTTTACTTCTCTTTCTACATTATTCCCTGATTTCTCACATTTTGAATGTATACTCATTTTCTGATCACTCGAGTAAATAATAACACAAAATGCTTCAAAAGTTATATAACACTATATTAGGTATAATAACCCAACATATCTGTGGGTATAATTCACATTGAAAAATTTTTTAGGTTTAACTTACTTTATTAAACCCTGTTCAAAACCCTTTTCATATAGAAGTATTTTTTTTACATCAATTAATAAATTATGTTTTCAAAACATAAACTTTCTGTTACATAGTAATTAAAGCCCATCCAAAACAATATTGTAATACAACATTGAAAAGGGAAAGATTGAGTTTTAATTGTTCCTTATACCTTTAAAATTTCCTCATCGCTATCTCCTACGACATCAAGACACAAAGTAAATGTGGTTTAAGAATATAGCAAAAACATTAGTGGCATTTCCTTGAATTTGGTGTGTTATGCCTATCAACCACTTAAGTAAAATTGCAATTGTATACTTCAATCAATATTTTAGATTAACCACTAATCTAGAAAATGCAAGAATTTAAGTCAGAAGATTGGACCTGGCTGTTCAAAAGCTAACAATATCAAACAATTGCACACCAATAACTAGTATCATATAACTGCACATGGTTATGAAAATATGGATGTAAATCGAACACTTTCACAGTTGTTTATAAGCTGATATTTTGAAAACTCGAGATGCTTTTATAAAAATATCACCTTGTGAATAGAAATTGTCACCAATTAGTTAAAGATTTATAAATATTTTTGGTGTTTTTAAAGTATTAAAACATAAATCAAATTTAGAAGGAAAAATACACTCATATAGTGAACATATGTATAGTGAACGTTTGAAAATATGAAAGGAATTATATATTTGAGATAAAACTCCCTTTTGCATATACCCAATAACCTTAAGTCATACTTTATAAATAAACACATAGTACTGATTATATTTGAAGTGTTGTTACAAAATGAATAAGTGGAAATAAGTTGCATTGTTGCATATTTTTTTTAATCTAACTTAAAGGGATATACGAAATCGTCAGATTCCTGTGCAGTCACAAGATTTGTATTTTTTTTACATAAAATATGCAGTTAACTAACACCAGAATTTCAATTTATATATTCAATTTTAATCTTTTAATAAAGTAGTAATTTTTATGGTAATTAAAATAAATATCAATTTAAAAAATTCAATTTTCATTAATATACTTAACCTATTTTACACCTTAATTTAAGCTTCTTAAGAGATTACTTAAATAAAAATCAAAGTAATCTAAATCATTAAAATTTAAAATAAACTCATAGAATTAAAGTTAATGAAACTATTTTTTACTTATTAAAACCTTGCAGAAAACTAAAACCGTAAATGAATATTTAATTATTTTCTATCTCTGAAGAAAAAATGCATTTTTATTTAAATTAATTTATTAGAGTATTCAATGGCATTCTTCAGATATTCTAATATACACAAATTAAGATTTAGTTTCTCTCCAAGTTTTCTATTATTCTCTAAAAATAGCATAGCAAGGTTTAAGAAAAAAATTTCAATGCTTCAATGAAAAGCTAATATAATTTAATCTTATTATTTTTCCCAAAGGAAATAATTATATAAATTTCTTCAATTCTCTGAAAATTATAATTATTAAATTTTGAGCGTTTTTAAATATTGAAAAAAATGTGAAAGATAAAAATATGTAGGGTAAAAAGATGAAAAGATTGAGGCTTTGAATTTTAAGAGCATTTTATTTTGTTCTTATAAAAATATATTTAAAATATGTATTGAAAACTATTAAATATTCTACAAACTAAATATGTTAAGGTATTTAAAAAACTAAAAGTGTTCTATGATAATTTAACTTTTACGCATCTCTAAATCCATTTTGTGATGAAAATTTCATAGGATTTAATGAAATTCAAAAAAGATATACAATGTTTATCTGCCGTAAATTAATAATTCAATAAAATTTTGATAAAAATAACAGACCAGACATTTATAAATATCTTTTGATATTCTGCTTTCATAAAAGACTTTCTAAATACTAATTAATTTAGTATGTATTAATAAAAAACTCATTTCTTGCCTTATTCATTAAAATTTCAGACTGTTTTAAGCGGAATTATAATACATGTGCGAA
Organism: Pardosa pseudoannulata; assembly: GCA_032207245.1. Taxonomy (NCBI): domain Eukaryota; kingdom Metazoa; phylum Arthropoda; class Arachnida; order Araneae; family Lycosidae; genus Pardosa; species Pardosa pseudoannulata. The sequence continues at coordinate 109,690,442 of CM063508.1, read as the reverse complement.
AAATATGTTTTTGAATGCTTCAGTGCATACTATTAAACATTTATTGTATATTTTTTAGTTTACAATTTAAAAAGTATTTTAAGTTTCAATTAGCAATGATGTACGATAAAAATTTTATATTTTGTAAGCAAAATTGCAGTACTTCTACCCTATTTTGAAAGAATTTACGTGTAAAAGTTTCATTTTATAATTTCATAACTTAAATAAAAACTCGTTAAAAACAGTTAAAGAACTGAAAATAAGATTTAATAGTTGGGCTGAAAAGTACGTAGCCTGACACATAGATTGTGCTACTAGTATTAAATCCATATGAATTTTAGTTAGCAGAACCTTCGAAAGACATTTGCATAAATTTGACATATGAAGGACTATTAATTTGTAAGGTATAGTATTTTGTGTGAAGCAACTTTTGCTAGTTTGAAAACAATGGAGAAAAAGAAATCTCGTGTGCTAATAAAGCATTGCTGTTTAGCAAAAAAAAATGCTTTTTAAGCCATAGCTTGACTTTATAAACATTATTAGGACTATCCCCTAGGAAACTCAACCGTTGAAAACTGGTTTGTTAATTTTAACCAAGTGAAATTAGTACCACAGTAGACCAAATATTTATTGCATATTTTTAAAGTTTACTTGGAAAAAAGTATTTTAAGCATCAATTAGCAATACTATACGATACAAATTATACATCTGATAAGCAAAATTGCAGAAAGTATTGCTATATTATTTTGAAAGACTTTACGTGGCATTTTCACATTCTATTTTAATAAATGATAAAAAAAACTCGTAAAAATTAATTACAAAACTGAAAATAAGAGTTATATTGTGTGAATTACTGATGTCACTAGCACTCAATGTCACTGAAAATATTCATATTGCTAAACCTCATAGACTTTATTGTAAATTTTAAATATCTAATGGTATTAACAGATAATTTATAAAAAATTTAAAATATTTATTTCTTATAATTGCATACCACGATCAAAATTCTGTGAAATATCTCCAAAAATAAAATAAATAAACATAATATGTTATTATTGTAACAATTCACAAACAATTATAAATGTTGCCATGAGAAATCATTTACAGAAAGCCAAATCTATCGAATCTATCTATCGAATGACTGAGGCACATTCAGTATTCTAAAAACTTTATGGAACTGATTAATATCGTAAAAGATTACCTAGCCACATCATTCATAATGGTTTCCATCTCAGAAATGTGACTAGAATGAACATATATTACTTAAAATTTATAAGTCCAATAATTACATTTTCTATTTTTAATTTCTAAACAATATTTACTGCACTTTTACACATTTATAATTGTTAATATACAGTAAGGACTTTAACATGCCACATAAGCTATCCAGAAAATGGGGTTAGGTTAGTTATTAAAAATTTCTTTAAAAATATCATACAATATGCTGACTTAATAATTTTGAATTCAACTCCCCCGAGGAAAATAAAGAATATTTGTGAATATTTATTTATCCAAGATAGTCTAGAATTAATGAGAGTATTTTTAAGTAATGTTAATTTTTAATGAATTTATAAACTCATCTTGCGAATTAAGTATTCTTAAATTTTTGGAGACATTATTAAATAAATAAAAAGTTTCTCATTTAAAATATAATATTTTGTAGAATCTTCAGTGTTTAAATCCAGAATAAGCTAATTTAAATGTTAATGAATAAACAGTTTGATTTTTAAAGCTATATATTTGTTGGGAGTTTTGAAATGGTAATAATATTTTAAATGTTTCCTTCAACAAATGTTTATAATTTAACTTAACTCATGCTGTGTCATCATAATATTCTAATTGGAAATATAAGTAAAATAAAAGACGTTATGTATAAATATATCTTTTTTAATTATTTGACTTACTTATGTACTTACTTTTTTAATTATTTGACTTACTTTATTTTCTTAAATAAAGATTTATATTTACACATATATACAAAATTTTGTGCAACAAGTAGCAGCTTCAAAAGACATTAAACTCCCATACCTAAATTCAGTAGTTTCGGCCGATTCTAATCAATATACGAATGGATATGTTTGATATTAGGAAATATTCTATTTCAATTGTACAAAACCATTAAAGTATCAGTGTTCACGCGTGTTCCTTGGCACTATCCTACGAGAAATACAAATCTCTTATGTCAAAGAATTCAAATTCCCCCCTTCTTGGTTGGCGTATGTCTTACATTTGGTATTTTCGTGCCCGTGCTGTCGGCTTCTCATTTATATGACGAAGAGAAAATATATCGCTGAAAGTGGATTTGTCTTTACTGACAACGTTTGTTACATTTTACATTTGTTTCCTTTTTTAGCTATTTTCTGTATTTTTCTGAAAAAAAATGGATATAAGGTACTCGTGGAAGCAGTTTGATGGGATAATTTATGCAGTGTCATGTGTTTATATTGTTCACACACATGGCAATATTTTTTTGAAATTTTACTAATCAATCTATTTAATCTATTTCTGATAATCATAAACAATACATTTTTTCTTAAAAAAGACAGTAAAAATAATCTTTAACCAGCAATGATACTCTCCGGGCCCCTCTGAGGCTCCAGCGTTATAAAAACTTTCTATTCAAAATCACCCAATAGAAATAATGTTCCCAAATTTTCAGTAGCTGTCTTATACGTTTTCTAAACCCTAGTAACATGCATTTTTGCAATTTTCTGAAAAAGAGCTACTTTTAAGTTATTCAGGCTCCAGAGACCTAGTGTTGCACATGCACTTTTGTATTTTTATTTATAAATTGTGGTCGGAGGTGATATACTGTTAAAATAACATCATTATTTGATTAAAGTTCTAAAATATAAAGATGTGATTACAGTTTTTAAGTTTTGTTCTTATGTTTGTATGTTTTGGTATTCTAATACAAAAAAGTACAGACAAAAATGCATATATTATATAAAAATGTATATAGTATTTCAAATAGTCCAAGATATATTTTAAACTTTTAATGGAATATTTTAGTAAAACAAATTTTCACTTCATAATCAAAAGCAATTTTGTTGGTATTTCGGCTGTAAAAGTTGAACCAGGTCTCGATGCTCGTGTAATTGGAGTCACCCGTCCTCCAGTGTTAAATAATTTGGAGGTAGTTTTAATGTTCTCATGAGAAGAAATTTTGAAAGCTATTTATACGGCAATTTCGTAAACCTTTCCACTCCCCTATTATATTTATATATTTTTATTGTTTCTTTTTATACAGATATTGTTCGTTAATACCTTTTATCAATATACGTCGTAAATGTAGTACCACAATTTCATTTTTTTAAACTTGGGGTCATTGCCCAGAATATTGACGGTCGATTAACTAGGAGAAACTACATTCAGCTCTATGTCAAGAAAAAAATCTGCAAGTGACAAAAATATTTCCCGTTTTTTAACGTGAGGTAGGAACTGATTTATGCAATTTCTACGAATAAGATTTTTAGCACACTTGTTTGTTTAGAAGTAAGACGGGTAATTCCTTGGTGATGGTAGACTCGTATCAGGTGGCACTCAGATCTCAGTTTCACTGCAACCCTAGGGTAATATTTAGTTGATTCGAACTTTGGGAGGTATTGACTACTACTACCAGCTGGTTCCAATATCTAGTCCTCCTGCTGTCACTACTTCCAAGCACTGCTACCACTTGTAGCCACAACTGCAAATGCCAGGCCCTTCAACGACGGCCTAGCACATTCTGTTACCAATATCTGTTCGGATCTATACGACTTCTCTTTTTTTTACTTGGTATTTTTGTTTTCTTATTTCTTTTCCATCTAGTCAATAAAACATCGTGATATTTTTGATTCGGCGATGCACCTTCACTCATCATTCGCTGAAGACTCATATCCACACACTCCACTTTTCAAACCACACAAATAGGGAAACGTAAACACCAAAAGGCATCTAGTATTCAATAAATAAATAAATATACAAAAGGGCTTTATACTCTAGTGTCAGGATTGGAGATACTCATCTTATCCCCACTGTATATCAAATCCCATACACATCAGCCTCATAAACCTCTTACTTCTTATAGAAGGATCATATATTTTTATAAAAAATGTTATGAGGTTAAATTTAGACATCTTTTAGTAAGAGAACAACTGTTATTACAATTTAATTAAAATATTTTATATGGAACTAAATCAGCTCATAACTGTAACTCAAAAAACAAAATTCAATAGAGACTGTGATAAACACAAATCAGGCACAGATAAAGAGGTATAAATTTTCATGGGCTGAGGAAAATATAAACTTTGAATTTTCCAGTATCGTATATTTAGAGCAGACTCCATACCAAAGTAAGGAAATAGTTGTTTAATGCACTCAAAACCACACAAATTGCTTTCTTTCTGAAACTCGATATCACTACACTATATCATTCTTCCTAAATTAGCAGAAATATTGACAACAGTTAAAATTCTCAAGAAAGGAAAAAGATGAACATAAAAAATTATGTTTATAGTAGGAGAATTATTTCAATTTATAATAGTGAAAGACTGTTCACAACAATCAATATTTTCACATAATGGAATATTTTCTAATGCATACTTTTGTCAGACCAAAGTTGTTACTGTTCTCTCATCTAGAAACACAATTTAACAAATATCTAAGGCGATAAAAATACTTGTTATGAATATCAATCGGTATATATTTTGCATAAAAAATTATTCAATTTCTTTAGGAAATCTAAAATGACTACAAACTGCATGTGTAGATTAATTGGTACATCTTATAATTTATGGTCCAAAAGTTCCCGGAATAGCTGAATTACAAATTATTAAAATAGAGGAAAGCAATTTTAGTTTATTTGTCGTTCAAATTATTACTCTCCTGCACCCAAACACTTTCTCCAGTCAATTAAATTTTTAAAACACTCATGGAAATTAGTGTTTGTGAGTTTCATTATTTTATTCGTCACATTTTCGATTACCTTATATGAATCCCCAAAATGACTTCAGTTTAATTTTCATCAGTTGAAACATGCAAAAATCTGCTAGTGCTAGGTGGTTGAATAAGGTTTTTTCAAAGTAGTAACACAGTTTCTGGCAGGGTACTTTTTCACTATCAGAGCGTGATGTGCTTGAGCATTGTCGAGTAAAAGAAATAAATCGGTTGTTGTAGACTGCATCTCGTAGTCGTTTGAAGATTTCTAGGTAAAGTGTAAAGTAATTTCACTCCCATGTGAATCTATAAATTCAGGTGCAATAACATCAGTTGTTATTCTTCTATCAAAACGAAAGCGATCGAAAGCGATTTTCGAAGAGGTTTTCTAAAGCTGTTTTCGAAAGTTTTTCTCGAAAGAGCTCAACATTCTGATCAGTAGTGTTAAAGGAAGGGCGTGGAGCCAGAATGTCACTTCAATATCTGTGAGACCTTAACGAAAACGCTTATGCTACTAGTACACATTAGGCTTTATCATGGCATCGTTTCCGTATGCTTTCTTCAGAATCTGAATATCTCTGAAGGTGATTTCTCAAGCAAAACTAAGAATTTGATGTTTGCACTCAGCTCTAAATACAGCATTTTAGAATCCAACGAAAGAAAAATTCACATTTTCAGAAATGTTCTGCAGCTAAAGCCGACAGTAATGGAAATTAATTCTAGGTGTGTGTGTGTTTCCCCTACTAGTGTTGCTAAATAGTGTCTAAAAGAGATATTTCTCCTCTGACGAACTCTTGCGTAAATATAAGGGACAATTTCCGGAACTTATTGACTCTACCCGTATTACTGAAATGAAACCAATTACGAAATAATTGCCTTGCAAGGAAACATTTCTCTTTAAATTTATAAGCAAACTTTTGGAACAGGGAACAAAAATGTGTTCAGTGTAGATAAAATAACTATGCTCTAATATTTTAATACAAGCTTTAAATATCGAAGTCGTTTGTAGATATTTTTATTTTACTTATAAAGTCAGAATGCTTTCATTATGGTTTGTAATTGACTGAAACATTATGTAACAATTTTCTAACATTTATTCATTATTTATAATATGTTTTCGTTTTTTCAAAAATATTGAAATTTTTTATGATGTTTTGAAATACTATTTTTGTTATTTGTGTTAAACAGACATACATTGTAAACCAATAATTGTATGTATGCTCATATTAGAGAAATTAAAGTTATAAAATTTGTTATACAGTAAATTTGCAATTTAGATTTTCTTTCTTTTAGGAGTAATAATTAAGACAAAATTAAACGTAATTTTGTTTAGAAAATGACCTTTTATTTAGCAATTTAAATAGGAAATTTAAATATTAGGATTTTGTTTTTAAACTGTTGTAAACAATAAAAAATTTTGGAAGAAAAATTAAATCTAAGTGCTGTAATATTTGAGTGATACAACATGCGTATAAAGGAATTTCTGTGAAGATTATTAAATGTTAGGATTTTTTAAGCTGTTGTATACAAAAAAATTAGAAGTAAATTTAAATTTAAGTGCTGTAATATTTGAGTGAAACAGCATGCGTTTGAAGAAATTTCTGTAAAGATTATTAGAAAAATACAAAATTAATCTTTTCAATTTGCTTTAGAACATTTGTTTGGATTGAAAAAGAAATCAATGCTTTAGCACAAGTCAAAAAATCTGTAGCATTTTTTAATATAAATAAATAAATTTCGAAAATTCAAATTTCATTAAACTAAAAAAACAATTTGTATGAGAACAGAATATTTAAAAAATAAACAAATAGAAGTTTAATTAATTTTCAAGTAACCCCCATATATTCTTGTTTATTTTTCGATGACGATTGTTAGTGGAAATAGTCTATAAAACTCGATTACGTTTATTTGTTACAGACTGTTTCTTCCAGTTCAAAAATAATAAATGTTTAACTTTTTATCGCAAGTCAAGATGTCATTATTGGAATTTTTGCACTCAAACATTCAAACTTTCTCTGAATAGATAGTCTCGAAAAACATTTTTCATTTATCCATGAATAAGTTCTTATTTGAAAATATTCTTCTGAAATAAAAGAGAAGAAACTTAATTTAAGCACGAAGGTTCAAGCGTGTCTTCTGTTAATATATTCATCACTTCGATGAAAAGCTTATTTCATATTTCACCTTTAAAATATGTTCTTTGAAAAATACATCGCTCTCTTCGGCACGAGTGAAAGCGTTTGAAGTTGTCGGAAGTGAACGAGAATAGTAATGGAAATGAAATTTTCCAACGAGATTTCAGGTATTACGAGAGTGGTTTTCGCTCGAAGAATTTCCTTTCCTTGTGTGACTCAAATGCGTCAAATAGTAATAATGTGACTTTTGTAGGACTTAAACTTTTGCTGAAATAATTTATTAGGCATTTCGAAAGATTAAACTAAATTTGTCTAAAGCCATGAATGTTCCCGTATTATTCGTGTACTTGTTAAGTCATTTGATAAGTATTTTTCAGTAACTTTAATCAAGTTATGTGACTTATTTTGTATACTTATTTTAAAATAAATTTATCAATTCTTCTTTTTAAAGAATCATTCAGAATTTATGATTTTCTGTCGCTTTGATATAAGCAATTAAAGTTATATTTCATATACACTCCTTATGGATAATATTCTAATTTTCTTCTATTAAAATACAGTTGATAATTTTGTAATCTATAAAGAAAACCTTCAGTCTTGACAAAGGAATTATATAGAAAATTTTATAAAGATATTTCCGATATATACAACGTACTAAACATTGCCTGACCCAAAGTATAGGGAACCCTGCCTTGTATAATAAGCATCCTTGTTCTTTAATACACTTTTTTTATTATTTACTATTTTGAAACACGTAATGAAAATTAAAATAATTATTAATCTGTTTTCTAATTTACCCTCTATATGATGCCTAAAACTTAGTGTTACCCTGTAGGTGAATGATACAGAATTATATAACAGGAATACAAACTGAGAAAAACTCATATATGTGGAATTCAGTAGTAGCAGTCATTCAGTTATATGAAGGGATTTTCTTCCGCTGATGAAACTGCCGTAAAACCATAAACTAATTTATGATTTTATAAGACTATTTAGCTATACGAAACATTCACTTAATGAATATATGTCAGTTAAAATATGTAAATTTTACAATGTTACACAACGCAACAGAAAACGAAAATTGTGGAAACTCATATAATTCCGAAAAAAAAGTGGAAATTTATTTATACGAAACTCACTTGTATGAAACATTCAATCGCACGAAATATTCTAATTTCCTTATAAACTCATATAAAATCCATAAGGTAATTTATTTATTAAACGAATATTTAGTTATTGGAAATATAGATTGACAGAAATAATTTTTCTATAAGCAAACATAAACAAACACATTCCGTTATACAGAGGATCATAACGTTCCTGATAAAGCTGTCAGGACAGTTAATTAAAATAATCGTCTTCTTTTTCGGCGAAATTGAACAATTAGTATGAGACCAACACTGATATATTTATAGTTTTCTGTTGTGTTCATATGCATTCCTCTATATTTTAAATTATCATTAGAGTCAGCAATTTTATTCTGTCTGCTGTAAATGTTGTTTTCTGTCTTGTATAAAAAAAACGAGTGATAATAATATGCAAAAGGAAGTTACTTAGTGTTCTGTGCAAAATAAAATTCATAAAGAGTTGGATGACAACCTCTATAAAGATAAATAAAAATTTCTTTTTTAATTCTAAACTCCATGGTGGGAAAAAAAGACCAAGTCAAAAAGGGTTTTACTGATATTACGTTTGAGACTATTAAATGCTTCCCCTAACTTGATGACACTATGGGAAAAGAATGAGACATTTTCCTCGAATATGAATGAATTATTTATATATAGGTAATAAAACAGTTAGTTAATGGAAATTAGACACAAATTAATTTTTTTATAATTTCTAGATACCTCATTTGCTCAATCCAAGATCCATCCTCATTCTGTAGATACATGATCCATGATTCCCATTGTCCATGTAAACATTTCTATAAGATTTTGCTTTTTTCATAGATGTATCCCTCTTGTATAATTATTCAAAAGGATTAGTGTACAGATATTAGTATTTATTCGTTTGCCTTTTATTGACGTTTATTTATTTAACCCTTTAAAGGTCACGATTAAAAATTCTTTCAGATTTAACAGAATTAGGTTATAAACGTTGTCTGTGAATTTTATAAATAGGAACCATATGAAAACAAATTTTACATTCCGTTGGCAGGAGGGGTTTTGTTTTTTGGGGGGAGGGGATAATTGCGAAACCTTTCCCTTTTACAGCATGAAAATAAGAGGTTTCAAATTGAATTATATTGGAAGAACAATGTATAATTATCATCAAAATTATGAAACAAATTGATAACACTACACAGTTTTTTTCATTGTTCTTTTGGGTAGGTGATTTTATTTGAAGTCATAAGAAGAAAAATCAAATAAAAGTTTTTCATGTAAAGCAATTTTAAAGTAATAAATTTCAAAGGAAAAAATAAATTATGCTAAATTCTATTATCTGTTGCTACATCAAAGAATCAATAATACCGAAAATCGAAAAAAAAACTTCCGGGTGTTTTTAAAAAGAAGAGAAAAAAGTATTAATAGGTGGTTTTTCTGTGAAACCACTGCTCGTTAAAGGTTTAAAAAAAACCCATGAAGTGATATTTTACTCATGCTTCCATAGCCAAAAACGAATTTCATTCACATAATCGAAATATACACTTATAAAAGTGATAAAGTATTCATTATTCAAATGAAATCTTAGTTGCTCCTCTTTTGCGTTAAGTAAATTTCTGTTATATTATGTAAATATATTCTCTAAAACTGTGGTTCTCAAATTGTGTACTGACCCCCTAGAAAATGCAACCTTATTCTACTATATTTCAGTAATTATCAAAATCTGGCAATTCTAGGCATAAATAACAACACATTCCATATACAAAAATGTAATAACAACAATTTCATCCAAATTTCCTTCACATTTATAGACAAATGAGCATTACATTTGCAGTTTTCTTCCTATTAAAATTATTTATATCTGGCATGGAATTTTATTTACATGACAAGCTACTCAAAAGGTACTATTAAGTTTACAATGCCATTTATAATCATATTTTCTACCTCTTCATATATATTTTAAGTGGATAGAAAAACAATATATTGGAAAATGTGGTCTGAAGATTCTAAAATATGTACCATTTTACGCACAGAGGACAGAATAAATCTATCATTAGTATTATTATCCCGAATAAGGTTCATCTGTCAGTAACGTTTAAACCAAAATTAATAAATCACTCTTATCTCTTATAATTTAAAACACAGTAATTGTAGAGTTGAAATTTACTTTTACTTTTGCATTTTATTATCTAGAAAGTGAAAAAATAAACTACCTAGGATGTTTGTATTGAAAGAAAAAATAGCTTTAGTTATTAAGCTTTTAAATCATTACATGTTTAAGATTCCTTTAATTTGTATTGTTCTTAATGCTCATTTGAAGCCTCCACTTAAAATAAAAGTATAAAATATTAATACTCCCTGATATAGTATAAAATATTTTTCGTAATCAAACAATACAGAAATATTGAATGTTTGATTGAATGTAGTTTGCATTTTTGTAATAGAGAAAACTATTATTAGAAAAATATTTTTAAATTTTTTATAGTAAGAAGTTTTCATAAATCATTTAAAAGTCGCTTTCAAATCGACAGAGGAAAAGGACATTTCATATATTTTACCATTATGCTTATTAACTGTTCACTTCAATGGTGATGAATGATTCATTTTGAATCAATCATTATAGAAATACTTTAAAAACATTTCACTTTGGAATCGATTATAATTCTTATGGTTCATTCATTAATTTCCATCATCAATCATCCATTATCCGAATATAACCCAAATTCTAATATTTTTAATTATCATTTATTTGAAAAATGGAATAGTTTTAATTATAAATTATTAATTTCTCTGGCATTGTTAATATATCTCACTGCTATAAACAATAACCTGTATTATATTATTCGTTAAAATTATTTAAAATATATTTCCTATTTGAAATATTTTACAATGAACACTGTTATTCTAGATTAGGTTGGAAGCATATACAATTTAGAATAGAAGATATCTTACAAATAAATTACTAGAGAAATTTTGGTGAGATCCAACATTGAGAGAACAGTAAAAGTTTTATAGAAGTTCTTTAGACAAAATTTTTGAATTTCATAATTTTGTAGCATTCTTCCACAGTAATTTATAACCATGTTAATTTCAATTAATTACATTTTAGACATTATTTCATTATTATGCCTTAAAACTCATACTTCACAATACATGCAGTTTTGGAAAAAATATAAAATCCTGATGATAAAATTCTCTCCAATTCTCAAAATATATACATCTTTGCATCCTATATTCGTATAAATGGAATCATTTTATTAAGTAAATTTACACCACACAAACATATAATAATAATAAAATTTATAAATTTCAAGGAGAAACGAAAAGCAAAATACAGTGATTATGTGACATAGTGAGCTAGCAATCAAGCTGGACTAAAAAGAATTATCCTCTTTAATATGCTCTAAAAATTATATTCCTCCAACATATTGAACAATTTTTTGAAAAATAATATTTTTGCTGTTATATTGTGACTTATGCTGTTTTTCTCCTAAAACCTTTTATTTTCTTCGGATATTATTAAGATGTCTATATATTTTAGGCTTCTGAACAAACAATATTATTGCTTTTTTGAATCAGCATTCTCGATTTAAAGTATAACATAATCATAACATGTTTACAGATTAATATCAGTGTATGTATACCTCAAAATATTTCAATAAATATTAGTTTATACAACAAGAATCACCCACCCACCGGCTTACACATACACACACACACACACACACACACACACACACACACACATATATATATATATATATATATATATATATATATATATATATATATGGGGGGGTGAAAAAGAGATACCAATCGTAGAACCGATGGTAGAAAAGTATTGAAGAATTAAAATATTTCCAATTATAATGTTTAACATTCTCTTTTACTTAAAATTTCTTTCAACAAGTCGAAGAAATTGAAGAAGAATTTAGTTCAAATTATTTTGACAAAATATCTTTGCATCATTTCAACAACACGTGAAAATAATGTTATACGTATATTCAAAACAGCCTACAATTAAATCACTAATGAGTACATGTTCAGTTTGGTTCAGTAACTTAAATCATCATTTTCTAAGAATCTTAAATAAAAATACTTTCATTAGTATGTCTGGATACATATCGTTAAATAAGTTTTTACGTAAGTAGAATTAATTATAATAAATAATACTTTCACACACTTTATCTGTTGAGTGTTATATCTTTTAATTTGCAAATCTTTGAAAAGAAAAAAGAGCGGAATGGAAGAACTAAAATTTAATGTATCATAAATTAATTTTTCTTTGTTCTTCATCCTTTCTCGAAATAAATGATTTATACCTTTTTATAACAGAGTAAAATTTTCAGCTTAATATAATTATAATATTTCTTTCTTATAAATAATGAATATCCCACAATATTATAACATACATTACCACAACATGTACAATATTTGAATTCTTTTTTACAGATTTTTGTAATTTCAGAAAAAAATATTTAAAAATATTTATTTTTTACAAGAGAAAAAACAGATATTTATGATCAAACTATGGGATATCTTTCTTACTTTTGTATTATATATTTATTTAATTCAATTTTATGAAACATAAGTCTATGAAAACTATTGTTTTTTTTAGTTTTTAGAACTAAAGTCATATATATTGTTTACTTCAGAACTAAATAATTCTTACATAATTCATTTTACTTAGGATTAATTTTAGGATTAAATACATTTATGAACAGGTAACTCAAAGATTTGTATTTATAGCATAGTCTCATATAAATGCACTTATAATAGTCATATTTCTAAGCAAAATATTTTGAAATATATATGTATCAGTAAAATTTTAAGTAGAAATAAAAAATGAAATATAAACATAATATTTGTATTTCTATTTGATAATTAAATATATATTTATTAAATTAATTTTGCTTTATGCTAAAAATTTGCCCTACCTCTGTTTTTGTGTTATTTTTTGGTTTAGAATTCCACTTTCAAGGTAGTAAATCTATTTCTGCTAAATAATTATTTTTTAAGGAAATTAAATTGATTTAGTTCCCTTTTATGAAGTCACATTGAGAATTAGAACTTAAAGGGAAATTAGTTGAATCAAAGAATACTTTTCAATAATTTATTTTTACTTAGATAGTTAAATTATATAGTAATTTTTGTGTAGGTTCAATTTATTTATACATAGACTTTTGTAACTGAATGATTATTATTTTTTTCCATTTTAATTATTTTTCTCTCAATAATGGTTTAAATAATAATAATAAAGAAGAATTTACAAGACTATTACACTACCACAAGTTTTAAATTATTTTTGCTTAAACTTTATCCATTTTGTATCTAGGTTTTTAGTAATTCTTATCATTTACGGTAAAATGTCTCCAAATTTTAACTAATGACCTTTAAATATCTACCAGAAGACGCCATGATAGAAAGCAGTTTTGAAATTTTATCGTAATTTAATTAGCATTTAACGAAGAATGGTTATCATGTAATTAACTGGTGGCAGTTTTAATCTTTCTCTTGTAATTTAATTATGTTTCTTTGCACTATTAATTAATTTTCACAAAGGGTGGGTGAAACCTTTGTAGACTATCTAGTTAAAGATATGTATTTATAGCACCCACAACATACTGATAATTCTCTTACAATATACGTTATGCATATTTTGTAATTTTTAAAAATATTATACTATAGTTCGATACAGCTTCTCATCATTTTTGCAACCTTTGGATAAATAATGATTTTAAACTTATTTTATTGATAATTACTTTCAAATTTTTGCATGCTATGTATTTGGGACTTTCATAAACTTTGCTTCATAAATTTAGCTAAAAATGTCTGAAATTTCTAACTTAATTTTATTCACACATATCTATTAAAAATTGTTTTACTAACTACTTCCTCTTTTATTCAATGTTCATAAATTCTTAATTTATTGCATGTTATTGTATATAGTATTGTTTTCCCTGCTTCCTGAAATTAGAACACTTTGCTGCAAATTAGAAAAACCAATCCTATTTAAAAGCTTAGAGCAAATGGAAATCCAATATAGAAGTAGTACAAAATGGAAATTTAGTAGACTTCCTAGGATCTCCGTAATTATGGTAGACTTATTTAGAAACCCTTTGTTTTGGGGTGTTAACACTGAGATACATTATACATTTTACTTTTATGCTACGAATAAAATTATTGAACGGAATAAGAACACATATCACTTTATACTTAAAATAAATTGTATGCATGTGTTCTATCCAATAAAGAAAAGTTGAATGGATTATCTAGATATCCACTTTAGTTTGCAGCTAACTTGCAGGAGTTTTACTTTTCAATCTTGAAAACGTAACAACTTCAGCATGACAACTCTGCAAGTTTGAAGCATGTGTTCAGCAAATTTATGAATTTTCGTTTGCTTTAAGGTTGTTATGACAAGGTTTCCACAGTTGTGCAGCAAAATGGAGTTGCAAAGGAGTGGTAGCTTTATGTTCCGTCTCACTTGCAGTAGTTTTGCTGCACGTTTGTAGCATCAAATTTGTTATGACAAAGTATTATCCAGAAAAACTTAAACCTGTTGGAAGTATGCATGCTGTCTCGGTACATGTTGCTCAGTAATTCAGATTTTACTCTGGGAATCTTTAAAGCAGGTGTAATAGTTATGAAGTCAATATTTAGTTTAGATATTTACATTTATCGTAGTTTTTTTACATCATTCAATTCCAATAAAATCCATTTGTACTTATAGGCTTTTTTTCGTAAAAAGTATTAAGCATAATGTAATTCTTAATTTTAATTTATAGTTAATATAATACCTTAATTTAAGATCTAATACAAAGAAACGTAATAATCAAGTAAAAAATCATCAACTGTCAAATATTGCTGTATATATAAGTCTCTAAAATTAAAATATCCAGCAAAAGGAATTTTAAACAACTTGATGTGTCTTAATTTATATGCATGCATACCCAAGATCAATATAAAGTAAGAAAGTAACTATAAATTAAAAACCACCACTCATGGAATATGGCTTCGGCTGAGAAAATGTACTTACATTTTAAAGTTATCGTTTTCATTAAATTTCACTATGTTCTAATTTTGATTTATGACTTGTACTCTTATCTATTATCATTTTTTAAAACTTTTAATAACATTTTTTCTAATTATCTAAAACTAAATCTACATTTATTTTTAACCACATGGTAATTTAAAATTTGCTCAACAGCAATATTTTCAAATCACAAATATCTGCTACTCAAAATCATACAAAAATAATTTTAAATTTTATTTTTTATGATGTGTAAATATTTAAAAGTATGAATTGATCAAACATTTTAAAAAAAACATTTACGACTTTAAAATATATTTTGCAACATATTTTAATTATGTTTCTCTCTACTACTTTTAATTTACTCTGACAAAATAATAGGCTTTGCTAAACGTTAAAAAAAACCTTTAAAATATCTCAAACTTGTAACCATTGAAAAAATATCTTTTGTTTCTATACAAATTTTAAATTTCTATTAGAAAAAAAAAAGGTTTTTTTTGTGCGAGAATTTTTTTACAACCAATTGAGATATTTTTTTTACAAAAATCATTGTAGGTATAGCAATTTTAGAAGCTTTATCTTAAGATATTTCTTAAAATCGTATATTTTGATAAGTTTAAACTTTCCGTAAAGATCATTTATGTGCCTACTGAAGAACGGGATGTATAAAGGTCCGAGATTTATAAAGGTATATCTGATAAAAGAAAATTTAATAACTTATACATTCTATATTACATTCTTAGATAATCGATTATTTTTATCAGTAACTGCAACAAATCGCTATTCCATTGATTATATAATGTAAAGAAATGAATTGAAAATAAATCTTTACTACTTCAAAATGCTATTAATTAAATATTAATTATGTTATTAATCTTTCTAGGTGAACAATCATATAAAGGATATCATAATTCGTAGACTTGTAGTCGGTAAAACAGAAGCATAACTGGGGTAATAAAATAAAGCAATTGATAATATAAAAAAAATCAACATATTTAGAGAAAAATATTAAATATAATTTCTCCATTGCCTAGGTGACAAAGGGCAGAATATAAATGTAGTATGTAAAAAAAATACTCAAAAACATTTAAAAAAAATTGAATATTTAAAATGTCATATATTTCTAGCAATTTTTTGAATGGTATCAAAGCTGTATATATGTTTTACATGATAATCAATATGGTTTCGATATATTTATCTTTAAATTACAATAATATATTTGTTGAAAAATAATGTTCGTCTCTGATATAGAATAATGCACATATATAAAAAGTTTATATTAATTTTATTTTGTGCACTCTCTCTGGTGTACTTTTTTGCAGAATGAATGGCTAATGAGACCGGTACCTATTGATTACAGTTGATTCTGAAGTATGATGTTTGCTATGCATCCATGCCGCAACCGGAATTCGAACATGCTAGCTCCGGTATCTAAGATTATTGTCCTATTATTCAGGCTTCATGCTGTTATTGAGATGTGTAATTTAAGTGTTTATATACATGTAGTAATCCATACTTTATCTCTGAAAAACTTTAGGCGCTAGCATTTGCTTGTTAAATATCGAAAACCGGAATCTGCTGCTATCGTTATCAAAAAAAATTATAACTCTAAAATAAATCAAATTAAATCAATCAAATTGTGTCTTTCTACAGAAAAATCATATTTTTGAATATTATTTTCTAACATGTTGAAAGGAAACCTTGCAACAATAACGAAACAATCTACGATTTCATTACTTCAAACACGTCTTTCAAAATCTTGCAATTTTACGTTATTCCTATTCTAAAGTATAATACCGTGGATTTCTGAAAATTTTCAAATATTACATTTTAGATATCTATATATTTTCTATTTGCGAGTCATAACAACAGAAGGACTTACACACCAAAGCGCATTTTTAGGAAGATACAAATTTGAAGCTTTAAAAGAAAACAGTTTAGCAATTTTGACGTAACTTAATAAGTACATTCCATTTTCCTATAAGAGTAATCATTTCAAGAATATTACACTCGCAAAACTATGATAATTGGGAACTTTTGAAATTCGTGGAGAACTGATAGCAACCGGTTGTGATTCTTTAGGCAATATTCGGCATATCTTCGAAAATAATATCTTCTCCAAAATCACGGAAGAAATTTATTCTGTCAAAATATTGTTGAATCTATTGAGAAATAACGAATTCTGACTCTTTATGTTACAATAAAAATTTGTTTATATGTTTCGGTTGCTATTTGTAATTTTTTTTTTCAGATAACTGAAATAATTGTATGCTTTATTAAATAATGCTTATAAAATGTTTAAAAATTAAATAAAGAAATATGTATTTTACTAAAAAATGAAGACATTTGATGCCTTAAACACTCAACATGGTTTGGTTATACACACGATTATGCATACATGTATGTACATTATATTCATATATACATACACAATTATATTTATCTTTATATATACATAAATATATATATATATATATATATATATATATATATATATATATATATATATATATATATATATATATATATATATATATATATATATATATATATATATAATATATATATATATATATATATATATATATATATATATATATATATATATATATATGTGTGTGTGTGTGTGTGTGTGTGTGTGTGTGTGCTTAAATGTCAATTTAATAACGTAGAAACAAATAACAATTGTATATGTGCATATATATGTATGTATGTATGTTTATAGATATGTATGCTTAGATCTGAGTTTAGTAATATTTAGTTATAACAATAATACTTCTTTAGTTTTAAAATTCTATTATATTTGTAAGGTTATTCTTGACTATAAATTTCATTCCTTATGATATATATTACTTTTTATTATTCATAATATTAATTGAACCAAAATATCATGTAGACGGAACTATTTAAATTGTATATAAAACACTTATACATAGTCAAGTTACGATTAATCTAGCTTCCAATTTTTCAATCAATAGATCCATTTCGTTAAATGTCTTTAATGGTATGGAAACATTTCTCAGAGTCTCTAATTTTATAAACTTAGAATGAAAGCTTTTACGTTTAATTTCAACAAATTGATTTTGTAAGTTCTTTTTAAGCCAATTTACATTTGTTTATTCTCTTTCGTATTAAATTACCATTTAGACAACTTTTTTAAAATATCTCAAGAAAATGTAGTATATAAAATATTTATATGCTACATTTTCTTGTGGCCTTTAGAAACTGAAATTTTTGTGCATATTAATATTTCAAATAATCAATTTATAAATTATTCTGTTATTAATATAGGAAGGAATTTTAGTACAAATAAGAAACAAGTTGTTCTTCCTTTTCTGATATAATGCATTTTAAATTAATATAAAATTATATTTGATTATGAAAACAACATTTCTAATTCACTAATTTTAATTGTTTAATTTCAGGTTATAGAGTTATATAGTAAATATCCTAAGTAAATCAAAAGCTTTGAAATTCCCGAAAATCATCTTAATAAGAGTCTTACGGATAACATCATTTTAAACTGAAGTTAATCTTTTGAGTTACATTTTTAGTTTACATTTAATTAGTCTGAATCTCATTTTCAAAAAAAATTAATTCATCATTACTGAAAAGTGGGTCATAACTTATTAAGTAACTCTGCTTATGGAAATCCTTAAGCAAACTTAAACTCTTTTTTAAAGTACAGAGCAGTACATCTGTGATCTACAATTATAGAAATAAAATATAAGGCTTCTCTAAATGAATACAGAATTGAATATAGTCTCATAAAGAGTAATTAAAAATTTCAAGAAAAGTAATAGCATTTAAATATGTTAATTAGAATCTGCTATTTTTATATACTCATTTTTTTAAAACAGCTATATCCTATAAATACATTACTTTTCCTTCTGATTATTTCTTCTCTTTCCCATGCAAATGCATTTTAAATTAATAGAAATTTATATTTAATTATAAAAAAACATTTTTAATTTACTAATTTTAATTGTTTAATGTCAGGATATAGAGAAGGACAGTAAATATCCTATGTAGAGAAAAAGCTTTGAAATTACCGAAAAGTCTTAATAAGGATATTAAGAATAAATCTTTTTAACCGAATAATCTTCCGAGTTAAATTTTGTAGTGCATATTTAATTAGTCTGAAACTCATTTTCAAAAAAGTGTTTCATCATTACTGAGTATGTCGTATTATTAAGTCACTATGCAAATAACTTATTGAAATTCTTAAACAAACTTAATCTTTTTAAGCACAGACATACTTTCTGATTATAGAAAGAAAATATAATTTCTAAAAAAAATCAAATTTAAAAAAAGTCTCATAAAACTAGTTTTTTTAAAAATTTAAGAAAAACAATAGCATTAAAATATGTTGAGTTTAGAAGATCTACTATTATTTATCTCATTTTTAAAACAGGCTTGCGTATAAAACATTAATTTTACTTTGATATAATTTTAATGTTACATTTAAAAAAGCTAGAAAGAAATTGATTTAAATATTTTTCACTTAATTTAATATTTAAAAAGTAAATATCTTATGTGCAAGTTATAAATTAAACGTTCTAAAGTTTGCATCGAAAGAAAGATCCATGTCACTCTTTATAAGTAGATATTTTTACAGTTCAGAATTTATTTAAATAAGTATCACACAATGGAATATGGAAATTTGGCATGTTTTTGTAATAATTTATGTCATTGATAAGAGATTAGTGAAAGAAATAAAATTTCCATAAATAAAATGTTACATGGTTATATTCTTCATTCCTTTTAAAGAGAAAATTTTCATAATATCTACCTTGTTTCTGTGATGCAGTTAATGTTTATCTCCACATATTATTGAGTTAATAATATGAATAGGTGTAATATTTGTTATGGTTGATTTGCGATAATTTCTCACTATTTTTGCTGTACTTCTAAATATGTGTCTATTTTCGCAACAAAAAGAGACAAATTTATGTCACACTTAAAATAGATTATTATATTATTACCAAATTTATCCACAAACTTTGTAAAAAATTACGTTTTATAAAATTGTTAAGTATCATACTTATTGGACTTTTAATAACATAATAGGAACATAACTTTATATTTATCCTATATTACTTATAAGTATCTTCAATCAAACAAAAATATTTAATAAAGCCGCTTTTTTTTCTGACGTAATACAAAAATTAACAATGCAGTTCTTACAGCAGAAAAGAAATGACAGCAAATGGAATTTTTTATTCAGATAGAAGATATTAAAATTGGCTTGCTGCATTCGAAGTACATTTTGTGGTATATTTATAATGTTGTTGAATTCAGTAAATTTATATTCTTACCACTTTCGTACTATATTTTTTAAAATTCTATACAATATAAGAATGCATTTTTTTATTTATAATTTAATGTTTTTAAATATCATATTCAAATATAGGTTTAAATAAGAAAGTACCACTTCATTAACAACTAAAATACAGTAAATTAATTTTCTTTTTCTATTATTATATTATAAAAACTTATCTAATGATGAAAAATATAAAATTTGATGGTAAATTAATTCAGGATATAAAGAGTTAACTTAGTTGTAATTTTATTCTTTATTTATTTTGGAAAGCGTCTTCGATGGAAACTCCGGTGTTCGCATCTGATTAAATATCCAGAATATATAATGAATACAAAATATTACACTATATTTTTTTTTGCTATTACTTTTATCGTCTTCTCCCCCTTTTTTAGTTAAAAGCAAAATTGTATATATTTTTTATATTTTACTTCTAAACATACTTAAAAGAATATACAATTATAAAACAAAGGGAAAAATTTACTTCCGATATTTTCAACATTTCTTTCGTAACAAATAAACACACCATGTATAAAAATAATAAAAAAAATCATTAATAATTTTCCATATAAAAGATCAGTCGGTTTATAAATAAACTATCAAAATCTCAAACTCCAAACTCACCTAGTTCCTGCTTAGGAAGTTAAACCTAAACGACATTAGTAAACTTTCCTATTTTTAAAATGTGTTTTTCTTTAATTTTGTGTTTAAACCATTATTTACAATTAAATAAGAGAAATTACTTTCTATGATTTTCCCTTTAATCAGAAATACTCTTAAATTCAATTTTAATACATGATTTATTTTTAATATTATTAATGCTTTATTATTAATGGAACTAGGAATGAGTATTAGGATTACAATATTGTGTTTAAAATATACAAGTGTCGTTTTCTTTGTTTTTTCTTTTTCTTTTATAAAATAATAAATAAATATTAAAAGAGTGACTATCTGCAGATTCTAAGAACAAAAGAGCTAAGTCATTTGTAGGTAGATATAAAGGTTTTCTTTGACTATAGATCCAGAAATGCTTCTGTTTAATGCTTGGACTTAGTATATAGTTATTATTCACTAGACTAGACTTCTATGGAATGGAAAATTATTGTATATCTATAAGACTTCAGTACAGTACTATATACTCGAGAACATTCATTTTAAATTAAAGCCAGGCTTCATTTCCTTCAAGAAATAGAAATATGTTAAATAAAAGCTGTTATGCTTACTTGTTCTCGCAAGGCTGTAAAGTATAATACTGAAAAATATATGACATTTTAATGCGTTAAAAAGTTCGAAGAAATTAAATTTAATTAAGTATAAAACACTATATATGTGCCACTATATTTAAAATCGCGCTTCTAAATGGTACTACAAAGATGTGAAGTTAGTCATATTAAAAAACACATGTGCAGAGTTTATGATTATTTGCACTCGAAACACAGCAAATAAAAATATTTAAAAACGAAGTAGTATTGATAATAATGATGAAATCTGAATTCTTCTTTATGTTCTGCTTTCAAACTGTTTCACATTTGTGTAATGTTCACATTTTCAAAATTAACCCCTTCCAGTATGATTTAATAATGAAAAACTCTGCATGAAATAACCATTTAATTTTTATTTAAAACTTGTTTCATTTTACAATTCTTACATATTCTTAATTAAAACCACTTTTTACATAGTGTTTAATAATATCAGAAACAGTAAAATTAAGAAAATATCAAAGCAAAACATTAATAAGGTACACAGATAATAGTCTTCAAGCTAGTTGTACTTTTCAAAATAAAGTGAAAGGAATTCTTAATTGTTTACACCGCCAAGTAGTGTCACTTTTAATTTGATTCTTGTAACACACACGGCATTTCTTAGTAGGTTTTCTTTTATTCTGACTCATTAATTTGGCAATGACTTGTACCAATAAATTCTAAGTAAACAATATACAATAGTGACTTGTGATTTTCACAAGTGATAAAAGTGTTGCCAAATTCAGTACACTAGAAATTTTAAAATAAATTAATTATCATATTTAACAGTAACTTTAATCGCATGACGAATGTAGGTTGCCATTGTGCGGTATGGACTGAAAAACTAATGACGAGCTAGACTCGTCATTTTACCGGAAGGGGTTAATAATAACAAACCTAAATTTAAATAACAAACCTAACACGCTGAAATTTTGCCTACAATTACAAATATTGAGGAATATTGTTCAATCAATCATTTGTATTTTTTGTGGAAATATAGCAAAAGCAATGTTTTATGGCTATACTCCAGAGAAATTATTTTTCCTCTTTGCTACAAGGTTTGGGTTTCTGCATGGTTCCTTTTTAAAAAAGGAAATGTTTTATCAGAGTTAATTTGCAGATTACGTATAGGAAAGATGAATAATACTACACTACTCTTCGGTACACCTGGTGGCATGGAAGTTTGTAAAAGTTTGGAAATAGTGGTCTCTTTAGCTTTTTAGCTCTTTAGCTCTTTCGTGTACCAAAAGAATAGACCCTAGCTCTCAAAACAAACTAAACCCAAACCATGTAGAAAAGATATGTCATTTCTCTGGAGTATAGAAATAAAATATTGATTTTGCTATATTTCCATAAAAAGTCTGTAAAAAGCAGGGCACCGTTTTTAGTACTATTTACCTTCAGATTACATACGTGAAATATAAAAATCATGTGTGCCTAAGATGTCTATACAGGATGTTATATTTTACAGTGATGATTATAGCATTAAAACCTACTGGCGTTGGGCTTGCGCTTCGGGCTCCCAAGACACATGTCCGAGGTTCGATCCCCGGGCTGTTCAAGGTTGACTCAGCCTTCAATCCCTTCAGTGAGTAGATTAACTGAGGACCAAGCATGCTTGAAAACTAAATACTGGGGTTTCAGTGTATGATTGAACACCTAACCGGAACATGGCTTCGCACCCCAAAGACCTTGGTCAAGTAAACGCCGATTAGCACCGTAGACCCTGACTCCCTATTGGCAGTTGCACCGAGGAGTTTAGTTTTAGATTATAACATTATTTTAGGGGTGATGTACCTTCCAATATAGGAAACTTCATTAAAATAACCTTTAAATCGATTCATAATAAAAGAAAAATTGAAAAAGTGACACTTATTTATCTAACGACATAAAAGTTTTCTCATTCCATCAATACAGAAATGCATTTTTTATCGCTCTTTATTTATTTAAGTACTATTCACAGTAAAACTAGACTTCTAAAGCATAGGAAAACATTATAGTTATTATTCAAATTATAATCTAATTGTAATTGCAATTTTAAAAAATCGAATTATTTATCCTAGATTTCTTAAGAAATATGCTTGTTTGATTTTATTATAGTTTACGCTTTTGTACTGAACGTGTATTATGTGATTTTTAGAAATTCAAAATATATAATGCCTGCTGTTTATTACATTAATTTTGTCTAATGTACCATATTTATTAATAAGAATTTCTGAAATGACAAATTATAGAGCTGTTTATTTCTGAACAGTCGTGTTATTGAAAACGTTATATAATTTAAAACGACTATCATTAATTCCTCAGACTATTTAAGTATCCATTTTTACCAAACCTGAACTAGTTTAAATTTTGTAGTATTTTATCGTTTGTTTGCACGTATGTATGTATGAATATATGTATTTAAATATTTATATATGTACATATGAATGTATGTGCTTATCTGCCGAAGCACGTTTAGATGCATGTATCCCACAGAAATGGGAAACTTATCTGTAAAAATACAAATTATTTGTATAGGAATGCTACAGTGCTAAGTTTTTTACCTCCCCGTTTACACGCATTATAAACTTTACACAACGAAAAGTTTCTATGTAAACAATAATTATGGTGTGGATCTTAGCCGAATCATTAGCCAGAGAAGGGTCATATTTTGTATTTAAATCTATTCATTTTGATTTTATATAAGGTAAATTTTAATATAACATACAATTATTTACTTTATTTTGAAATAAGTGGCCATAAAAAACAATTTAAGGTAAAAATGCTGAAATTTTGAGTTTAGAAGTAATAGAACATCTCCTTCATTTCTTTCTTTCATTGAAATCTGCATTTCATAAAATTAAATATTTTAATGTAATATATTTTATGAATGTAAAGCAAAACTAAATCTCTATAAGCTAAAGTAAATCGAAATACTTTATTTAAAACAAATATAGCATTTTTTTTGAATGAGATATGATCTTCATAACAAAAAAAATAATCAAATATATATTATAGCTGTTAGACGCACAAGATCAAAATCTTTTATTTAAACTTAAAAAACATCTGTGAGTGCACATTCTCTTTCGATTGCAATCTTAATTCTGTAAAACGAAAAATTTCATTGTAACGTGCATTAACGTTGTACAACATAGCAGAAAACTATTAGTCTTATTGATATGCAACAATGCAATTCTTTGATTTGCATTGTTGCATATGAGCATAATAGAAAAGTTTTTACAATACCCGATGTTAACCTATTTTGTTTTGCTTTGTAATTCTACTTTTATACCAACCAAATAATAGGAGTGTTAATCTTAATGTGTTTATATATTTGTCGATGGATTTCTTTTTATTTATAGTACATGAATTATATTTAAAATGAATTTTATTATAACTTGCCCAACAGGTTTGAAGATAATTACACCAAATTGCAAAACTACCTTAATTTTAAATGTCAATGTTTGTATTGTACAGAATTAGAAAAATAATTTAAATTAAAGTTTGTTAGAAGAGACATGAATTATACACTAATGAAGTGTTTTACTTTTAGCAATACCTAATTCATAAACTTACCAGGGACGAATAACGAGATATACTTCATAATAATTTCCTTTATAATTATTTATATGCTTAAAAATAATTATAGGCACTTCGTATATTTAATTGCATAAACAAATTACAGCCATTTTTAAATGCTTTCTTATGTAAGCATTCAGATCATTATAACTGTTTTTCAACGAAAGTAAATAAAAAGTACTACATTCATGCACTTTATAGATTAACTGTTATTCATTTAATACATTTGTAAACGTAAAAACCTGAACAACAAAAACTAAAATTCAATTAAACGTTAACAATCTTGCTCATTGAACTAAATTTTCTTTTTTTTAATTTTTTATAATTATTTTGGGGATTTATAATGAATAAATAACACAGGCCTGCGAAATTGAAATTTTTGAAAAATACAAGAGAAGTTTTTTCTTATTTTTAAGTTATTTGGTATGCTGATTTCGAAAATGACCTCCATTTTTTTCCATCACGTCAGGATTTTTTGTAAAATTGATGTACATATTACTGGTAATATCCTATATGGAAAAAATGCTCTCGAACTGTTAGCTTGTACTGACTGGCAACAGTGGGTTTTATCTATTCATGTGAGTTTATTTAATCTGTTTATGATTAGGCATATTAATTTTTAAACAACAATTAAAATTAAAAATGTATACATTTTGTATATAAAGAATGAAAACCATCGCAACCAGAACGCATGAGCTGCACCAGGGCGAGACAAAAAGTTCCCTCGTTATTAAATTTTTTACATTAATTTTATAAGAAAAACAGTCCTAGAAAAACCCCAACGACCTGTTTTTACGTTTTATTAAGGTTTATATATAATAAATGTAAGTTTGAAATATATTTGAAACTCAATACGAAACAAAGACATTTAAATTTAGTTACGTACATTTTTTCCGCTAAAATTTCTTTTTGAAGTTCTTCTTTTACGTTCAATCTTATCTTCATCTCTTGCTAACATCCAACAATAGTCGGCAAGCATATTCTTATTCCACCTACCTTGATATTTTCTCTCCATATCCTTCATGTCTTGGTGGAACCTTCTCCCTGTTCTTCGCTGACGGATCCTAAATTTTCGGGAAAAAAGTCCAAATGCGATTGGAGGAAATGCAATTTTACACTCATGGAGCAGCCCAACACTTGAAATTTGTCTAGCATGTTGCCAACAATTGTTTTAAATTTGGGATCTTTGTGATTGCCCAGAAATTTTTCCACAACATCTTTGAAGGCAACCCAAGCTTCTCTTTCCTTTAATGTCATAGTTGTCTCAAATTTGTTATTCCTAATAAGTTTTCGGATGTCTGGTCCTACGAAGACTCCCTCTTTCAATTTGGCTTCAGAAAATCCAGGAAACTTTTTACACATATATTTTAAGCAATCACCATGTTTTGGAAGAGCCTTAACAAACTGCTTCATAACACCTAATTTTATGTGCAGGGGGGTAGTAATATATATATTTTTTTTTTTTTTTTGATCAACCAAGCTTTCTCGAATTACATTTTTGGTGGCACAAGATTCTGCCTTTTGAGCCAATCTTTTCTGACCCAATATTGTGTTTTGTCACGGCTGTCTCACTCACAAATAAAACACGGAAATTTTGTATACCCGTTTTGTTGATCGAGAAGCATGGTGATGATTTTTAAATCACCGCAAATGATCCAGCCGTGGTTGTCATATTTTATTTTGTTGAGAACGAGAGTTAGGTTTTCATACCTTTCTTTTAAATGCACCGAGTATTCAACTGGCACAGACGCCCATTGGTTTTCTTGATGAATTAGGACAGCTTTAAGGTTTCTTTTTGACGAATCTATGAAAAGCCTCCATTCATCTTTATTATAGGGAATCTTAAATTTTCTCATCAATCCAGGAACTTCTGAGCAATAAATGAGGTTCTCGTCTTCGTCAAAATTCTGAATAAATTCCTTTTCACGATTCCTGCACCAATAAAAAGTGGTTCCTTTGGCCAATAAGTTATTTTCTTTCAATCTGGAGCCTAATAATCGAGTTGCCTCTTTCTAAGTACTGGTGCTTACATGAGGTCACTGATAAGGATTCGAGCGTCGCTATAGGTTAACAGTGATTGCGACGGGAGGGAGAGATGATGAAGAGATACATTGCGCGTTCCTAGGCTCTTCCCAGTCTCGCGCGCTTCCAGGAATCTGTCTAATTGGTGATCTGGATCAACATTGAAGCTTTAAAAGCCCTAAAATACTAACTGCGCTGTTGTAGTTTACCACAGAAGGGTAATTTTGAGGGTTTCATCACGATAAAATGTCAAAACACGAAGGAAAGTATGAAAGCAAAATACGTGAGAAATATTCATAAAAAACCACGTAAAATTCAATTTTTCAAAAAAATGTGACGTGATAGACATTTTTGATGATTCTTTTCAAATTCAGTACTAAAAAATACGTTAAGTTTAGATGTCACATCCTTTGTATTTTTTTCATCGCAGGCCTGTGTAATTAAATCATTCCTCAGTAACAAAACTTCTTTGTTTGAAATTGTAAAATTGTCACGGCACATAAATTTGTATAGAGCATATAGTAATTGCATTTTTTTTTGTATTTTCTATTTTCAAACTTTTGTTGTAAACTGTTATGAACAAATTAGTAAGTATCGAATCCCACTTCCCTGGATTTCAGCCGCACACACTGTTCATTAGGCCATCTATAGATGGATCGCTATTACGGCATAAACAAAATCCGTTCAAAACGCAAATTTAAGATATTTATGAAAATTTTAGAAAACTGTTTTTAAAAACAAATGTTTCACAGCAAAAAAATTGTAATTTTCCACTGTTATGTGGGTAAATGTATTATAAAATATCTGCTATAAATACATGATACTCTGTTATAAATATTGCATATCAAAATCCTCAAATTATTTATGAGCAAATAACTCATATTTTATATCATACTGTTAGCAGATACATCATTAATTTCTATATAAAAATTGTGTTGCTATTTACATGGAAAGTTATATCAACATAGTGAGCAACTTAAGTCTCTACATATTTCTTTTCGAAAAAGCTCCTGTAGGTTAAAATGACTGAGTAAAATTATGAAAGTGCTTTTCTAAGGAAAAATATACTTTTACGACATTTAACATCTATTGCTAAACTTATTTGAGTGACAGTTCTTTAGAAGATGTTGACTCTATATTAGGAATGATATCATAAAAATAGATACGAATGAGCTAGAGAATATAAAATATATGATAGGACATAAATCATTTCCCATATTAAACATTGCAATGTCACGTAAATTCAGATATGACTTATATAGTATCAAATTCGTCTTGCTAAAAGCTTGAAAAAAAAAAGGAAAAAAATCTTTTAAAGTATTGTTTCATAATTCCCATGCGGAGAAAAATTTTCTTATATTAAGTTTCTTATATTAAGTTGTATACTTCTAGGAATAACTTAATGAAATATGGACTATAAACAAACATTGTGAGTGCTTCTAAAGAGTTACATCTTTAAAAATTTTTTGATTAAATGTTTGAAAATTTTACAGACGAATAGTGAACCCATCTTAAATAAAATAAATGAACAATTATGTGACTTATAAGATTAAATTAAAACTTTTAAATTAGATTACCCAAAATATAGATCAAAATACGTACCTTTCATCGAATAAGAAAATAAGTATACTTTAATTGGTTTGTGCAATTTCAACAGAAAAGGAGTGCGAAAACAGACTTCTATTTTTAATAATATTATACTATTTTTAGACTTGTTCTATTTTCAAGCGCATGATGTTTGTACGTGTCAACGTTTCAGCTATATTTTAGAATATTTACAGAGTATTTGGAAAATTGAAAAAGTAATTTTGCAAAAAAAAAAAAAAAAAAAAAAAAAAAAAAAAAAAAAAAAATATTTAAAAGAATCAGTGGAACAAATGTTCTTAAATGAAATATTTTTTAAATATATGCCTACGATACAGATGCATTTGACAATTAATTAGAAGTAGTCACATTAATGTGTCCGAATTGTGCAAATGGACATTAAAA
>CM063508.1:109648642-109656142 GCA_032207245.1 Pardosa pseudoannulata | reverse complement strand
GATCCATTGTGCTTTGTTTTACCTATCATCAATCAAAAAATTATACTTATTCTTACTTAGGCAACATTTATGAAAGAATTTAGCAAAAATTACCAATATGTCTTTGACGTAGTGTCTTCTTACTTTTTTTATTTGTACAATATTTGTAGTGTTTTAATTGTTTATATTAATGAATTAATATTGTTTTGTTAAATTTATATCATCTTTTCTAGTTTTACGCTAAAACACTATTTCTACTGAAGTTCTTTCAAAATAGAACAACTTTTATAATAATTTATGCTTAATAAAAATTACTTTATGAAATTTACCGACAACATTTTTGTTTATATTTTCTTTTTTTGCGTAATATTTTCTAAAAATATTGTTTTATATAACTTGATACTCAATATTCTTTGTATTATCATTTTTGCATAACGTCTCTTTGTTTACTTTGCGAAATCAGAGTAAGGCAAGGAACGAAAAAGTATAGAGATATGCTACTGTTGTGTAATGTGTTGACTGATGTTTCCAATAAAACGCCAAACTTTTTAAAGTTTCTTTATTTATTTAATTCATTGCTTTAGAAATATGCCATAAAAAATATATCTAATTTTTACCTTCCTGAGTCATATATTTTTATAAAAAGTATCATTAATGTTTTTTTACTGAATTATTTCTTGTAATAATTATGACCTCTAATATATTTGTACATTATTTATTTGATATTACACATTTATGAAAATATTCTTATTTTTTCATTCTTTATATCAGAAAATAACTGTTACGTTGTTAAAGATTATCCTTATCACAAGTATGTGCTTGGTATATATTATTATTTCTAGAATTATATGGATAATATCAAGTATCGAAGCATTGCCTATTATAAAACAATTATCCAGTCATAAGCTAGAAATCGAGTTATATGCTCATTACATAGGGAATCATTTGTGTTGTCAGGACATATAATAAGCTCGTAATTAATTAGCCTTCTATAAGCCTTCAAGTTATTGAACATGATTTAAGCTATGCCTATATTATTTGATCTCCTTTGTTTTTGGAATTCTTTCCTACTATGCCGTACAGTGTCAACACCGGAGATGATATAGACGATAAAGTTTAAAATCATTATTTGAACTATATAGTAACTTAAGTCTCAACATATTTCTTATCGAAACATATCCTGTTAGTCAAATGACTAAGTAAAATTATGAAAGGGCTTTTCTAAGGAAGAATAAACTTTTACGGCATTATAACATCTACTGCTAAACTTATTTGCGTCACAATTCTTTAGATGGTGTTGCAACTGATATTTTTCTAAAATTAATTTAAACTATGTGATTCTTTTTTGATGAATGTATGTTGTTTAGAAACAGTAAATTTTCTATGATATTTGGCTAGGAATTTTAACACATTGCTGCTTTTCCCTGCACCAACGTATAATCAACATATACAAAAACACATACAATAAAGTGTCAGGCAGAAATTTGTTAAAAATTCATTGCTGCCGTAATAATGGTACAATTGCTTGGCTCGTGTTAGACAGCAATGCAGAGAAATGAAGAATAAAATCAGGAAATAGCAATTACTTTAGTCAACAGTAAGAATTCATTATACATGTGACAGAACACTCCAGGAAATATTATTTCCTAAAATTTCATTTGGTTTAGATCAATTATCAGGAATACACCATATAGAGGGGTTTACCTACCCCGAATTACTGTGTTTTGTAAATGAAACATTAGTTATTCAAAAGATTATATATTATATAAAATTCAGTGTTAACACTCCAGGAAATAATATTTCCTGAAATTTCATTTGGTTTAGATCAATTATCAGGAATACACCATATAGTCCAGTGAGGTTTACCTACCCCGAATTACTGTGTTTTGTAAATAAAACATTAGTTATTCAAAAGATTATATATTATATAAAATTCAGTGTTTCATATAATCAAACAACTTCAGTATATACCATTTTCTTTTTACAACTCATATTGTATAGTTAAATTTTCAAGATAAATGTCCCTGAAATATATTTCTCTATATTTAACTATATTATATGAAATATATACTAATATTTACAAATCATTCTTTTATCCTTTAGAAACAAATAAATTTTAGTTTCATGGAATCCCATTCTTTATATCAGAAAATAATAACTGTTATGTTGTTAAAAATTATCCTAATCACAACACAACTATGTGCTTGAGATATATTACTATTTCTAGAATTATATGGATAATATCAAGTATCGAAGCCTATTATATAAAGATTACTCATAAGCTGGAAATCGTGTTATAAGCTCATTACATAGGGAATCATTTGTGTTGTCATGCCATATAATAAGTTCGTAATGAATAGCCTTGTATAAGCCTTCAAGTTATTGAACATGATTTAAGCTATGCCTATATTATTCGATTTCCTCAGTTTTGGGAATTCTTTCCTACTGTGCTGTATAGTGTCAATACCGGAAATGATATAGACAATAAAGTGTAAAATCGTTATATGTAACTAGATATACTCCCGGTTAGTTGCAACTGATATTTTTCTAAAATTAATTTAAACTATGTGATTCCTTTTTTGATGAATGTATGGTGTCTAGAAACAGTAAATTTTCTATTATCTTTGGCTCATAGTTTTAACACATTTGCTGCTACTCCCTGCACCAAATTGTGCTCAACATATAGGAAAATTCATACGATAAATTGTTTGGCTACGAATTTGTTAAAAATTTACAGCCGTCGTAGTAACGGTACAATTGCTTGTCTTCTGTTGGAAATCAATGCAGAGAAATGAAGAGTAAAGCAAGAAAAAGCAATTACATTAGTCAAAAGTAAGAATTAATTATACGTGTGACAGAACACACCAGGAAGTATTATTTCCTGAACTTTCATTTGGTTTAGATCAATTATCAGGAATACACCGTATAGTCCAGAGGGGTTTATCTAACCTGAATTACGGTGTTGTGTAAATAAAACATTAGTTATTCAAAACATTATATAATATATAAAACTCTGTGTTTCATATAATCAAACAACATCAGTATATAACCTTTTATTTTGACACCTCATATTGTATAATTAAGTTATTCAAGATAAAATTATCTGAAATATATTTCTCTATATTTAACTCTATTATGTCAAATATATACTAATATTTATAAAGCATACTTTTATCGTTTAGAAACAAATAAATTTTAATTTCATGAAATTTTTTTAAATAAGTAAAATTTTATAAATCCTAGGGATACATAACGTACAAATACAGTTAATGGAATGTTTAAAAATAAATTATTTAAATCTTCAAATAAAATTGGGTGACCGATATACATATTTATAAATAAAAAATAAAGTTGAATAATGTTATTCTAATATTTTAATTAAGAAACAGTTTTCCTCATTATTTATAGCGGATTTTATGTTATCTTATATGGAGTGATACTTCTTGTTTATTAATGTACTATCGCTGATATATAATACCAATAAATATTGCTTTATAAGGCCTTATGACTGACATAAGTTTGTTGGACATAGTATATGGCAACACTCAATTTATTGCTATCGCTCAGTAGATGTAAGATTGAGTGTCTGGGATATACGTCATTTGATACATTTGTATTATAATGTTGAAAACGAACACTCTTGTAAATCTTATTAGAAACTGTCTATAGCTAGTATAGTATATAAGAGACATTTTATAAACGTTTGCCGAAACTTAAATATATATTCTCAAAATAAATTGGACAAGAAAAGTTTTTTTTGTTGTATTTTCAAAGGACAGTATTGAAGCAAACGAGGTTTTTAAAGTGACGAACTAAAATTTATAATTTTTTTTGTTTTACTCTATCAATTAAATTTGCAAAATTATCTCTTATTTTTATAGAATATACTACGCTAATGTCATACATGTGGGTATTGCTTACCGACTTCGATATATATATATATATATATATATATATATATATATATATATATATATATATATATATATATATTTAAATTAGAAATTTGATTTTTCTATGATTTTATCCCGTAGAAAGCGTCCACCTACATGGATGAAACTTTTGACCGAAGAGAAAAAATTATTTTATTTTCCAGGCGTGTGATTAAAAATTATCGATATTTTTATTGATAAAAATGTGAATCGTCTGTTTCCTTTAACACTCTTAAAGCATGTCAAAACTTTTCACCCTGTTTCATTTTATAAATTAGGTGCTTGGCATAAAAAAATCATGTTACTAAAGAAACTTCTTTTATTTGGGTACCACATGATTTTTGTGTGTGTCCATTTTTGAACAGGATGTAAATAATTGCACCGACAAATTTAACCCCGCAAATTTCTATATATATATCTCATAAATCTACAAATATTTGGCTCTGTGTCACTGATTAATAATTCCAGATTTCAGTTAAATTTTTCATGCC
This sequence comes from Pardosa pseudoannulata, assembly GCA_032207245.1. Classification (NCBI taxonomy): domain Eukaryota; kingdom Metazoa; phylum Arthropoda; class Arachnida; order Araneae; family Lycosidae; genus Pardosa; species Pardosa pseudoannulata. The sequence goes on along the minus strand of CM063508.1, from coordinate 109,651,740 downwards.
TTATTCAACTTTACAGCACAAAAATTATTTAATGATTTTATATTAGAATTTAGTGGTTAGTTTTCGTCAAAAGTATTAATTCTTGAAATTTTAGAATCCCTTTTGGTACCATTACTAAATTGCTATTAGAATCAGTATTTTGAAAACATAAGTATTAAAAAAATCTCCCTAAAATTTTACCTAAATGTAGTGGGTCATATTTATTCTCTATTCGGCTTAATCAAATCGAAAATTGATCTGATACTTGAAATATTTAAAATAGAACCCATTTTTTATAGAACAGTTGTTAAAATGAACATACATATTATCAAGTATTACTAGACCTAGAGGAATGAACATAAAACCTTTACAGATATAATATATATTTGATTAAAAAGTTTAATGAAATTCAATAATTAATATATTTTATATTTACTTTCTTCCACTAATTTCAAATCTTTTTTAAAATAATTTTATCGTCACTGCATTAACCATACTAAACTGCACATCTAATAGAATTGTTTACTCAATTAAACACATTTTGAATGGCTTAAGAAGAAAAAAATTTCCCTATGGACAAAACGAAAGTTAATATAGTTTTCTTTATTTTCACTCAGAATATATTATAACAAAAATGACGTTTTGAGTATACTGAAGGAGAAAAAAAATAATATTTGTCAAAAACATTTTTTTTCTCTACTTGAGCTGTCTATGATTTAAACGCTTGGATATCTTCAAACTTTAACTTAAACGATAATTGCAAGGTAAAGAATAAATACACTTATATTTTATTAAGAAAAAAAATAGTCATTTTCCTTATTTAATTAAAACTTTCTTGGGCTCAAAAGAGAATCAACTGAAAAACAGTTATTCCTGAGAAAAGCATAGAAATGAAGTTATTTAACTTTCTAAACGAGGGGGAAAACTAAAGTGTTCCTTTCACATATTGTAAGGAAATTTTTACTTTGAAGTGAAATATTATATTTTTTGAATAATATTATATTTTTTTGAATAATATAAAAACATAATGTATTTCAGAGTTTAATTTTTGTTTAATTTACTTCTAAATTAAGACTTATATTTGAAAAGTGATATAAGAAATAAATATAAAGAAATATTTTCAAATATATAGTTATATTTATAGTTAATAATCACTCTCAATTTATAAATTTAATCATATAAACAAAACAAAGCTGCAATATTTTTCATTATACATTAATTTATTAAATCTAATATATTTCCGTTTTAATAATTTGGCTAAAAATTATACTATAGTATTAGCAATATATCTATGTAAAAGCAATTAAATTTTAAGATAAATATTAATTATTTTAATACTTATTTATACACTTTTCAAAATTATCTCTTATAAATGTTCTTTGGATTTTTTTTAAAGTAATGCAGATATTTTTATTTACAAAAGATTTATTCAATATTTTAATAAAACATATTTGCTACCTTAAGTATGTATGGAAAATTCTAAAATATAAAAAATTGAAAATATATATTTTTCTAACAAATTGACTGTAATATTTTTTTGAAACATAGAAATGAAAACTTTTAAATACTAATCAGAATCTAACACTTACATTTACTTTATAAGGGAAAGGGTTATAAATTTCAAAGTGATATTGTAGCTTGAAATGTGGCAAGAAATTTTCAAATAATTTCAAATATTCAAATATTCAAAACGTTTCTCTTCTAAAGAGTTTAATTTGTCATTATTAATAACTCATATTTATATTTTTATTTGTTACAGAATGATAGCTGTAATTTTATCACAATTCTTGTAATAATTTATAAATTAAAAAGACAGCAATGAAAAAATTATGTTAAAAAGAGGTAATCAGAAAGTACTGTGACAACTTAAATATAGCCTTTTTACTATTTTAAAGAGATTAATACAAATATTGAAATTTCATTAAATCATGACATTTTTAATTATTTTCTCACGATTTATTTTGTAAATTTATAACATATACTATATTGGTTTGAAGCGATATGATATATCTCTGTTACAAGATAATTTAACAACCACCGTAATGTTTTTTTATTATTTATTTGTATTTTAAGATAAAACAAAACCTGATACCAAATGTTGATCTTTTAAACTAGAAGAATTTGAAATCATTAATTATAATTCTGAAAGGAATGCGATAAAAGAATTTCTAGTATATCCCATTTCTTAGTGATCTGCTGTATACATAAGGTAAATTTTTTGCGAAATTTTTCTGTTATTAAATCTTAATTTAAATTCTTAGCATATATCCATAATAAATATCTGTTCTTGATACCCAAATATATAAATATTTAACAATCTCTAGGTGTTCTGTTTTCCCCTATGAATAAAATTAGTTGTCGATATTCTTACATTTTTTACTTTTTAGGGAAATTTTGAGAGATAAGAGATATTTAACAAAAAATTACTTAACAATTCTTTCATTCAGTAATTGAAAGAAAAATCAAAAGCAAGTGATAAATTGAGTAAATAATTGATTAAAATATTAATTTTGTCTTTTAAACATATTCCAATAAAATTTGAATGTTCAATAAGACACTGGTAACTTTTTAAAATATTTCAAAATGAAGAGATCATTTTCTATTATTATCAGAATTTATCTATTGTTTTATTATTTTTTTGGGTTTTTTTCATAATCTGAAACATGACTCCTCATATACCTGAATATAATGAAATCTCTCAAATAGACAACTAGTAATTCTAAAAAAATAGGAACGTTGATACCATTCAATGTTGAAAAGCATTAAATCGAATTCTGAAAAATAATAATACCATCAATTTTTAACGTACATCCCGATTATCATTCATAATTATATTTGCTAAAATATATCCTTTTACAAAAGTGAAAAGCAATTAATTCAGTATAACGATAATAAATAGCAAACATTTATTATATAATTTCCGAAATAAGAAATAATATAACACGTTGATAGACATAGATAAGCTAACATGCTGTATAAAATTAAAAAAAAAAAAACATACGAAATAGCTTTTCCGAGTAAGTTCATAAACAATCTCACAAAGAGAAAATGCAATAGCTTGTTGGTCAGAATTTATTTTGTATCGTATTGAGAAAAGTGCAACTAAAGATTAGAAAAAG
>CM063508.1:109628642-109638642 GCA_032207245.1 Pardosa pseudoannulata | reverse complement strand
ATTACAAAGTAAATTTGAATTCACAAAAGGAAATAAAAGCCGTATCATATAAATAGGTAGTATTAATACCTTCAACTCACGATATTAGAGCAAAATGTAGATTTTAAGGAATCATTCTACTTTCACTTAGAGATGCTATATGTAAAATGATATATAAGTTTAGAAAATGACTTTAATGCAGAAGATCCTAGAAGATTGATTATATTTTTTTAAATATGATAATATACATTTAACTATATTTTTACAGGAGAATTGCAATAAAGCTCTAATCTGATGTTTTTAACATTTTATCTTCTTGAAGATATTCCTATTTTATCTATAACATTAAACCTATAACAAGATATCCTAAATATCCCTACACTTTAAAAATATAATTATTCACCTTTTATATAATGCACAATGAGTCACAAAAGGAAATACTTTGAATTTATGAAATACTTATTTTGCAATATTTGTATTTAAATAATAAAAGATATGAAATCGCTAGTTTAGGATGCTTTTTAGGACTCTTTATTTCCCAGTTTCTCGTCCCGGAGCAGGTAGGCATCATACTCTCTATACTTATGTTCTTCTATTATAGTATTTTAAGGTGCATGTAATTATGTTAATTTCTTACCTGTGACGCAAGAACTTAGTTCGGGCAACGCAAATGAGTCAATTTTGAAATGCATGGCCTGAGTTCTCTCAAGAGTATAAACTGTATTTCAATTCCGTGAAGCCCGAAATTTGTTTGTCCAATAATATTTAATTTATAATTTTTTAACATATAGAGATACTTTCCCGCAATAAGTTGAGCAGTTTCGTATCAGTTGTCGCTAGTTCACGGATACTGCAAAGTATTTGTGAAATTCTAAGGAATCTGAGTGACATGGAATTTATAACAACTGATATAGATCATAATACTATCGTATTAGTTTTTTTTATATTAATCCAGAAAATTATTTCGTTTGATTTCTTTTGCTGCATCTTGGTTCAAAATTACTGGTATCAATTAACTTAAGTCTTTATTTTTTTTTTTTTAAAATAAAGTATTTCTAATATTTTGATGATAATAGCTATCCAAAAATAATGAAATACTTTTCCCGTTTTTGGCAAATTTTTTGCAAGTATATTCCAAAGAACGGGTTTTGTCATAAGCAACCAAATAAGTGATGAGTAATGAAAAAGACACGCTTTATTCACTTTCCGCTGTGATTGCTCTTCGTTACCGGAAGATAATCTTTCGAGCATTTAGAAACAGTGTTGATATTAATAACTACTAAACAATATTAACTAGTTGACAGTACCAAAGACAATTCGTATGAAACATATTAAAGAAATTTTAAAAAAAAGTAAAATTATTTACAGGAATTTTAATTCAATTGAAAACAATGGCGCTAAAGTGCAACGCATCGCTAAGTTCGCAAAAGTTGTATAATTTAAGATTTTCTCTTTTGCAATTCGAGCAGAAGTGAAAGTGTTTTTACGTGACAGGGTTAATATTCAATGGAATTTATGTTTGTATCTATATTAGTCCACATTACTAACATTAGAAAAATGATTAACGGAAAAAGAAATGTTATTGTAAAAAGTAAATGGTATTGTAAAAAGATGCCTGACTTTAGTAATCATTATAATATATATATATATATATATATATATATATATATGACAATATTAAAAATTTATAACACTTTAAGAATACATTAAATATATTTATTTTACATATTTCTTCTAATTGGATCATTAAATATAAATCATATGATCATTTTAGTCTCCATTAAATGCTTTTCTTTTAAAAGTAAAAGCTTCTTATTTATATTTTATAAGAAAATATTTAAAAAATCGCTATCGAAGTACATACTCCCTTCAGACTTTTTTTTTCTCTTCCGTGCCAGATATTTTTAAAGGAGAACATTTTTACGAATCTAAAGAACCATCAGAGATAGCACTTCTTAAAAGAAAAAATCAACTTTTAATGTCTCATCACAGATTTTACTTAACTAAATGTAAGAATATCTGGCAAAACCAGGGAAAGGATACATTGAACAAGATACCGCCGAGAGATAAATGTTAAACTAGACTGAAATGACTTCCGCTTCTAATAACTTGGTAAACATTTATTTAAGTTCTAAACTTACAACTTGTAACTTTAACAACTCCTAACGTACGGTTTGTTGTGGTACTGATAATGAAGAAACTACAGTTTAACTGAAAAACTCCCACATATTTCATTTTAGAGTAAAAGTGTTTTATGAGAATATCTTACTCTATTAAACTTTTAATTTTTTTTATTTGTAGAATTATTTATAGTTTTGGATGAAAGCGTTAAAATATATTGGAAAATTAAACTAATATGTGTTGGAAAACTAGTAAGGTAGAAGTAGATTGAGCAAAAGTTTCCATCAAGAATTGGGTTAATCAAGGCAGCTTTGTATCAACAATGATATTTAAAAACTAGCCTATTACCCATCATATGATGCGGTCAGTAAAATTTTTAATTATCCAGAATTGTAAATTACCCTATGAGGAAAGAAACAAAATGGTTTGTGTTTTGGGTAAGAATTATCTGGTATATTCGCAATAAATTGTTTATCTTTACTGACTGTATGTTAGTTGCCAACTTTAATTCATCTTGTCTTAGTACCTCATAGGTGGAACAAATGTTTAAATATTGACAGTGATTATATAGCGGTACATATGTATAATGACCGCAGTTTAGCGAATCGACTACAAATAGTGTAGTTATGTATAAAAAAACAAACAGGGAAACGAACAAACTTCTTATTTTCAAAGATATATAAATTTAACGCTAGATATTTATTAGCCTGTGAAATAGAATCCTAGACTTTTATGAAAATAATTTGTTTTTAATACCGGTGATAAAATTTTAATTGCAACAAAAAATAATCGATGATAAAATTTTTAAAATATCACACATGTACCTAATCTATCATTTAAGCCAAATATAAAAGAAATTTATTTACGTAATATCTAAGTTCCGTGATAAAACTTACGAAAATAATGCATATATAATAATGAAAATAATGCGTAAATAATATTTAAATAATTTAAAATAACATGCGATTAAATGAGGTGGTTAAAGGAATGACGTTATAATGCTAGAAATAAATGTTATTTTCATCTGTTTATAATGTGAGAAATGGATGAATTCAATCGCCTTCTCTTAACCGGGAAACATACGCCTCGATATAAGGGCATTAAACGATCGAAAAGTGGTGAAGGGGTGGATTTCAAAAGTTTTCGAACTCGGTTTGAATTTTACTAACCCTTTCTCATGAAGAATTCAATATGCATGCCTCAATCCATTCCAGGTCAAACCGCTTCATAAATTCAAGGACAGACGGACAGATAACTTACACTATTATTATATAGGTTATAAACTCGCTCACAAAACTGTAAATGATTCATCACACCGCTATGGTTTAGCAATTGGTTATATGTTAATATATCAATATGTTAACATGTTACCGGATAATACACGTGTAATAATAAAATCATGTGTTAATTTTAAGGAGTTAGCTATAATAAAGTCACAACTAATTAAATTTTATGTAACATTACAGTTGTAGCATAAAGCAATTTCGCGCAACGTCACGAACTACTGTGATTCTCTTCCCATTCATTTTCATGTTTACAGCAGCCAATAAGATTTCACGCAGCAGGGAACATCTCAATTTTGTGACCTTGTGCTTTTAGTTTCAAACTGAAGGGCTGTTGCAAACATGAAAATGAATGGGAAGTGTATTACAGTAGGTCGTGACGTTGCGAGAAATTGCTTAATAGGCAAACAATAAGCTGAAACAATAAGCAGTTTTAAACTAAAGCCAGAATTGTCATAAGCTGAGATGTACCCTGTTGTGTGAAATCGCCATTACAAAAAAAAGTGTATTGCTTGATAAACGAAAGAAACGAAATTAGAATGTTACCCTATTGTGGTCGATATATACCGTAGGTGGCTTCTGATTCATAATGACGTCAGAAATCCGCAGAAATCACAATTTGGTACCAAATATTTCCCTTTCATTTGCTTCATAATGATGACTTCTGACATCATTATCACTTGTATGTCACCTGTGGCATCTCTCGACCAAATGATCAATGGTAGCAATCTGGCTGTTACAAATAGAAATCGAAAGGTGGCTAAATCTCTAGACAAGTGGCATGGCGCAATTTAGCAAAGCCATTAAGAATCAACATGTGATGTTTTAAAAGGAGTTATAGTATAGAATGGATATACTAGTACTATAGATATTTCATATTGGCGACATGTTTCTCGCCTTGTAAAATAATGTATTGATAATGTCGCATAAATTACAAAAGAATTACATTTTTGAAAAAAATCATTTAAAAAATATATATAATAAGGGAAATAACATGCGATGTTTAAATACTGAAAGTATTGGCAAAATGCATATTGAATTGTGACAAATTGACATCAAATGTGAAAATGCGCCAATTGTATAAACATTGCCCTTCGGGTCCTGTATTGAAGATGTACAGTTTTTAAATAGCTTCTCCGTTAATTATGGTTCCATAAATTCACATTTGACTAAATTAGTTTCCATAATTTTTCGAATACCTGATGCCATTCTTGATAACTATGTGTTTATGGTTACCCAAAGATCCACGAAAAAAAGTATCTGCTGCTTATTCCATAGGTTTGACATCAGAATAGAGTACCCCGCCAAATTGGTAACCTAAATGTCTTCTTCCGATCTCGCCGTGACTATACTTTACTTATTCAATTTTTATGGTATTTTAGTGTCTAGTAATTGTATGCATCATTTTCATGCATATTAAATTAGACTAATTTTTTATTGTTTTTTTTTAAACTAAACATATTGGAGTAACCACTAAACTTAGAACGCTTGACCTCTTCCGCACTTTTCTTTTCTGACCACAATAAAATTTTGATTTTTGTTTTTACCCAATTAATTAAATGGCAGAAATTACGTGTTCCTCACAAACTACTAACTAGTTAATGACTTCTAACATTTTATATAATATTTTGCAGACTTATATGTAAAGAAATATTACCATTAATACTTTTTAACACAATTATACTCTATTGTTATAGATGAAAATGCAGTTTAGGGTATCCTTTGAATTATTGGTGATATTTCTTGGCTCGAATAACACCAACATGTCATTTTATTTGACGGCGATAAACATCTATAAGAGCAATACAAAAGACATAAAAAGCATAAACTATAAGTATTAAAATAGTAACAAATGTATTATAGATACAAATTTATACACAGATAGTACCAAATTTCAATTTGCCAACGGATGGAGGGCAATTTTTAAATTTTTCTAGATAATATAACAATTTATGAGAAAATATGGATATATGCTTTAAAGCAATAGAAATGAAACCAAAATCATAAACTATGACAATTCCAACAGTGAAAACTTTGTATAGATATTTTGTGCACAATTGCAGTCATAAAAAAACGTGGTTTGCTATATGTAAGAAAAACACTCATGCTTGGTGATGATAAATAAAGAATCAAAATTAAGGGGCATACTAGACTAAAGCCATCTTATCAATATTTGCAGAATAACATAGAAACAATGTAGCATTTTAACATATTTGAGAACAAAGAAATTCTTTTTTAGTAATATTTACTGATTAAAATTTTTTTTTGATTACATTATCGAAATTTATACACACAGGATACATTATCTGGGCCCTATTATCCCTACATAGCAAGATCACAGATTAGACAAAATTGACGAGAAAAAGTCATGGTGTGCTAGTTTCATCTACATCTGAGTTAGATCGTTAAACAATGGTGATTTTACCAAAAATTCAGAATGGTTCAAGCCGTATTCGTATATTTCCGTTTGGATGAGAGTGCCAATAAAAGTCATGAAAAATAGCAAGGGTAACCTATTCCAATAGAATATTATTTGATATTATCAGAAATTGACGAGATCGCACATTTTTTAAAGAATAATATATAATATTTTTATGTAGTATCTTAGTGTGGATGTCTCTTCAAAGAAACGACAGTTTATGGGAATTTTCATTAACCACTTGCGCTACAAAGACGTGCCAGGCACGTCGAGATGCTTTTGTTACAGAACCGAAAGCGACGTGTATACCACGTCGATAGTCATTTCGCGCAGAAACAAATGCGACTTGTGCGTGGTACCTCGGCTAATCGTAAGAGTTCAGCCGTTCATTCTTCCAGCTACTGTTCTACAGTGAATAACATCGCGTGCTGTCTTGAGAATATACCAGAGTTGATACGTTGAGTTTTTGAGATATCTTACTATAATGCTGAAAAGAATGAAGCGCGGAGCGCGGCGCGGCCACCGGCAGTTAAATCGTAGCGCAAGTGGTTAAATTATTAGGGTTCTTTAGATAAACAACAAATAAAACAAGTGTGATTTTGCCTTGAATTTAAAAAACAAAAACAAAAGGAATAACAGGAAAGAGAATACAATTTTTAAACAAATATCATAAACAGTTTTCAACAAATTCATATTTTTAAAAGATGCTATAATTTGCTATTTTATAAAACTAATAAATCTTTGATCAATATCCCTTTGCTCAAAGTATACATAACGAAATATTATCATACATATAAATGATATATTTATAAAATCATACAATCAGATCACCATATTTTAATTCGGCATAAAAAAATAACAATATATTTTTAGATTAGTGATTGATTGCCAAATGATAAAAAAGTTATGTCAGGAATATTTACAAAATCTATTGAACCTTGGTTTGGGATATTCCAAAAACCAATAATAAATGATTAAATTATTGAAACTGTTTTAAAATATGACGTCATTATTATAGATTTTTTATTCATAACTTAAAATTGTATCTTGTCTATAGGAAACACAATGGAAATCAGTCCAAAAAATTAACAATTAAAGTGATTTTGAGTAATATCTCAACTAATTATGATTATACAAAAATGGAAGTTACATATATAAATTTCAGAAATTTTTTCTGTTATAGAGATAGTTGATTTGACTCTAAATTCTAATCCGTAATAAAGATATTAAGTAAAAATCAGCTGTTTAATGATTTATTTATAACCTCATAAGTAAGCGATAATTCAAGCGATCATTTGGCATAAATTTAGAATAAATTTACTATTAATTTAGATTAAAATACAAAGATTCTTGGACGGATTTTAATGATTATATCCTTTAATTTATGTCCTTCAATGATCATAATTGTCAAAATGGGTTCCTGTGAATTTTCCATATTTGTGGATTCCTACCTCGACCCCTAAATCTCAGCCGTTTTTGAGGGGTTGAAATCACGAGCAGATAAACAGACGGAGACTGATTGTAATATATACAAAAGGCTTTTAGGGAATCCAACCTAGAATTTGGTACGTATCACTACACCACGTATGTTATCACCACCGAGTAAAACATTTTATAATAACTTAAACAATTTCAGGGTGTAGAGATTCCTTTATATGTTTTCTAATTGCTTATACTTCTTTAACAGCCGTTTTCGAAGGTATCAAAACACGAGAAAATAAACAGACGCAGACTGGTTGTAATATATACAAAAGGATTTTAGAGAATCAAACCTAAGATTTAGTACATATAACTTAACCAATTATGTTCGCATCACCAAGTAAACCATTTTATAAGGACCTAAACATATTTCAGGGCACAGAAGTTCCTTTATATGTTTTCTAATTGCTTATACTTCTTATAAGCCGGTTTTGAAGTGTTCAAAGCACGAGAAGATACACAAACGTAGACTGATTGTAATGTATACAGAAGGCTTTTAGGAAATTCAACCTAGGATTTGGTACATACAATTCAACCACATATGTTCGCAACACCTATTAAACCATTTTATAATAACCTTAACAATTTCAGAGTATAGAAATTCCTTTATGTTTTCTAATTGCTTATACTTCTTTAATCGGGCATTCAAATTTTTCAGTTTATTTTTAAAAGTGTTGATATAAAGCATTGCTCAGCCATCTATGTCTCTAGATGCTAAACACGTTTTATTTTATATAACTATGAAACAAGTTAAAATAATACAAGATTTACTTTAATATTACTAAGTTTTAGACTGAACGTGTTTATCAGAGTCCCAATTTAGCAAAAGAGTGAAATCTTTAAATGCCACGACGTATAAAATTGTAAATGCATTTAGGCTTTCCTGGAAATATCTTCAAGTTACATTTAACTACAATTTCTCGGAAATGTAAACACTGAAGGGAATGGTATAATTCAGACCTTTACTACTCTAAGCCTAACTATTAAATAAAGGTTTTTAAGTTACTTTACTGAGAAAGACAAATGTATTTGTTCGTAATGCTTAAATTTCCAAGTCACGCTCAACTTTTTTAAGATTTCTTTAATAATATCAAATAAATATTAGATTTACATTTAACCTCAAACGTTTCTGATAATAACTTTTAGTTCACTAATCTTCAGACATTTATTTTTCATTTTCATACATTTAATTTCTTAGAAAATTATTAAACAGTTTTTTCTTCTTTTCCATAAATATGAACATAACATCAAAAGCATTTTCTTAAGTTTTTGATTTTGAGTTTTATTAAAACCCTGAAGCATTTACACATTTTTATTACTTTTGATTGAAATTTAGTTTTTGTGCTATTTTCTAATTCATTATATCATTAATGACTTTGATTCAAAATAATGTTTTTTACATATTTTCGTGTAATAAAAGAAGGATTTTTAATAAAGAATTATAACAATTAAAAGATATTTCAGTAATTTCAATAGATTTTCATTTTTATAAAAGTAGATTTTATTTTTAATACGGAGAATTTTTTTTTAAATTTTCACTATCGTTAATTTATTATATGTGTTACTCTTTAAATCCTCATATACTCTGACATATTGTTTGTTTCTTCTATTTAATATATTTCACTTACTGCTTGTAGTTTAAATGAAATAATAATAGGAATTGTTTTTATTTCATTTTTATACAACAAAGTGCCTGTTTGAAAAATATCCTGTAGGCAATTGTAGCAATATAGCAATTATACACCAGTATGTTTTTAATTCAAACTTATTTCTTAGACATAAGTTTAGAATACATATTTGACAAAGAATATTTTTAAAATATCACGTCATTCTATATTTCGCCTAAGGTGATGCAAGAATTCCTTTCATAACTTTTAAAAAGCACCTAAAAATTGTTGTATTTATATCATGAAAAGTTTGATCTTTCAAAATAAAAATGGCAGCAGAATAAATATATAAAAATGCCACCATTCGAAGGAATGCATGAGGATCAAAAATATATTTATACGTTACTTTATAAGGAATTGCTTGATAACCATAGTATGTAAGAATTTGTTTTTCTTATTAAATTTTCGTAAAAAGAAACTAAGAAGACATGTATAATTATTCATTTCACTAAAAGTAAAACAAGCTTAAGTCTAGCAGTTTAAAAATAATAAAATAATGAATCTGTGAGAGGTAGCTTAATTCAATAAAACAAAAAATAACAGATTTCTCAATAATTAATTAAAATCTGTAAGGAAAGCAATAAAAATACTAAAAAAAAAACCAACATATTCTAAAAAACTTTAAAATTTTAAAAAGAGAACAGTATATATATGTGCATTCATTTCGAAATCAGAATTATTTTAACTTTGTGCTTTCTATATATATATATATATATATATATATATATATATATATATATATATATATATATATATATATATATATATTTATATATATGTATACATATATACATATATATGAACTATATGAACTATATGAAGAGATATATATGACCTATAACGTGGCCTGCCATGCTTCGAGGATGTATCATAGTCGAAAAAGAATTCGATTTTTTAGGAGAATTTGAGTATAATCTTTATTGAACAGCGTCTCCAACAAAGAATGATCGCGCAGCCTTTGGGGACGACACCGATGATAGGAAGGAATTTGTTTTATCAGCAAAGTAGAAATGTGCTTAATCAGCAAAATAGGTTGCTTAATTTCGCCAACA
>CM063508.1:109616142-109626142 GCA_032207245.1 Pardosa pseudoannulata | reverse complement strand
TGCGTATCTTTAGCGGACTAGAAAAATAATAAAAAGTGCTTTGCATCCCAATTCAATAAAATGAAAATACGACGAAAATGAATTAAGTTACAATACAAGATGAGTGAAATCTATTATCAGTTATTAATGGAACTTGTTATAACATTAATGTATCTGCTATAACAAATAGATTCTTTTTAACCCAATACCCGCTGATGGTTCGAAAACGTCCCATTTTCTTAACTATTTTTTCCATGAAAAGATATTTTTATTGATAAAGGTATGTTTGCTTCAAACTGTCAACTTTATGAAATTAAATAATTTTTTCCAACCTCTGTCAAAATACTTTATTATTTAAAAAAATAGTGAATTAATAGATTTTTTTAAGGTTGGAAACTTATGTTAGCTTTCATAGAGCCTGACAGATGAAGCCACAGAATATACAATAATTATCATTTTAATGGCTGACAAGAAAATGGCTGCATGCGATAACTTGTATTCTAAGTTTTTACTGTATTTTTTAATATTTGAAATTAATGCTGTGAAATATTACTATCAGCATAAAAAGTTAATGTTTACATTTCTATTCTTTCTTTTTAGGTAGCATGGGCTCGGTATTTACCTGAAAACACGAAGCTGGACAAATGTGATGTATATATGATTGTATCAAATTTATTATAGTTTCTGCTGATGGTGCGATTTCGAACCATTTTATAATTATTGAAAAAATAACTAACTTTTTCTTCTCAATTTTGCCCTTAATATGACCAAATTATTGTAACCTTTCAGTATACTGCAAAGAGATTAATAAAAAATTATAGCGGCAGGGAATGGATTAATTGACTCGAGGGGATTTCGAAGATTATTTGCTGATAAAACAAAGTGTAGGCCATTTATAATCTAAGTGTAAATTTGATTACTTGTCGATTTATCAAACAACCCTTTGATCGTATCTAGTTGATGAAAAATAAATGACAAGAGCATAAAAACTAAAATTAAATGAGTCATATAATTATATGTTAAGTTTATGGATGGTTTCCTTTAGTCATTATACTACATGTAATTGTTACAGTAATCCCTGCCCCTGTTTTTCCAATAATTTCTGGTAACTCAAAAGACAATTTTGAAACGTGCTATAAATGCTAAAGCTGATAAAGATGAAGGCTATAAAAGCAAAGACGTATTTTAACTCACAACCATTATCTCAGAGTGAACCTAGCAATCAAGAACATGATGATAACTAAATTATGGTATATAGCAGAACTACTTGTCTCTACTTATAATAAAAGATATCAGCAATCTGAATGCGAATAAAGAACGATGGCTGAATGGTTAGGGTGCTGGCCTTCGGAACCGAAGTTCGTGGGTTCGAATCCTACTATGGCATGGATGTTCGTAGCCTTTCGGAATCGCCTTTCAGCAGTAGGTCCTGGTCTCATTAGCCCTCGTGTGCAAAACAGTAAACCGTAGTACTCCAAACCAAACCAAATCAAGACATAAAAAAATTCATATTTATTTATTATAACAGAAAAGTTAATTAGTTTTCTACAACGACATTAACAAATGTATCCACTTCCGTGGTAAGGAACACGACTCTGCTGAGTTAGACTTTTTTACAGAATCTTTCAAAACCAGCTTCAACGAATTGCTCTCTATACTTGGGGATGTGAATGAGCCTATTTTTGTAAGCAATTCCTAGTTGAAATGAAAGAAGCATTGGATAACATAAAAATTGTGAAGAAATATTTAGTACACCATACATAATTAGTTAATTTATTGTAAATTTAATGTTATAGGAATACATTTATAACATGAAATTAGGTACACAAAATTTCCATACTTTCTATTAAAATGGGACAGTGGTCGAATCAAAATCTTTGAACAGTAAGAGATCACCAAGAGAAATTGGAGAAATGGTGTACTTGTGAGAAAAAATATCCTGTAAGAACATTGTATAGTTTTATATAATTGTTTTACATAAATAGCTTTTAATGTAAGTGAAATTTGATACCCAAATTTGTTTCTATATATTTTAAACAAAAAGTGATAAAATGAAAGCAACTGGTTGGCATGCTATGCAGTACTAACATTTTTATGAAATATATTTTGACAACTCATTGTTTATAAAAAAGTATTGTTTTAAAATGGATTTACTAATATATTTTGTATCTTATATATTAATAAATCCCTTTTAAAATAATACTAAATAAATAAATTAAATGAAAAAACTTAAATGTGCTTTTAATATATTTTAATTTAATAATTATTTAATATATTTTAATTTAATATATTCTGTATCTTATTTGTTTTATGTAATAACATTATATATTCTCATTATAAAAGTATCGTTAAAAATTAAGATTCATCATACCTTTGCACCTTAAGTAGAAAAATCACTCAGAGTTTACGAATGTGTTTTACAGTAAAACATTTCCGTATTTAAAATATCTTAAAAGGATGAGAACATCGAGCATTTTCAGTATAATGAAAAATTTTCTAGATACAATGCATATGAAAGGCATGAAGAATCTACCTAAAAGCGAAACTGAATAAAATAATTACTGCTTCGTCAAATCCATCGAATCTTCAAATGTCAATAAATATCAATTGTGTCTCGATACAGTAAAGGAATATTATACAAAAATATTGAAAGACTAAATTATTGGAATTTCGCAATCTCAATATATTCATAAAATTATTAATCCTAACCTCATATGCTGTAAATCTGAACAATAAATTACGAATATGGTTTATTTGAATTCAGAGAAAGAAGCCTTATTTCTGTTTGAACATGTTAGAAAGTATATAATGTTACTATTCAGTAGATATTGAGCTCTAATATAACTTAACGATAAAACCTATTAGTAAATTGAACTAGTAAATATATTGCAAGATTCTGAAATTGACTTTGCAGGCAGCCCATTTACAACACCAGCTAAAAACTACAGTCAATTATTCAACGGAAACTTTTCTAATATATCAATCTGTTATTCATATATTACTTACCAAACACAAACTCATAGGTAAAGGTAGTTTGTAATATTTATTAATGAATATTCATGGTTGTTCTATGCACACGATTTCAGAATGTTACTTGGATAAAGAGGA
This sequence comes from Pardosa pseudoannulata, assembly GCA_032207245.1. NCBI lineage: Eukaryota > Metazoa > Arthropoda > Arachnida > Araneae > Lycosidae > Pardosa > Pardosa pseudoannulata. The sequence goes on along the minus strand of CM063508.1, from coordinate 109,623,055 downwards.
CAAACTTTAACTCTGTTTACCATAGTTTTGGATGATTTGAATTTTCCAGCGACTTTTACATTTATTTATTAAATTTGGTGAATTGTATCTGCTGAATAGTAGCCTTTTCTGTGAATATTCCCAAGGTTCATTAATTATGGCGTCAGATCGTTATCGAAAACAAACAATATTTACTATTTAGGTTTATTAATTGAATTAATGTAAATTAAAAATACAATTTCTCTGAAAAATTAAAGATTTCTTTGGAGTTATTGTCTTCATACAAATAAGACGATATGCTATAAAATATAATATTTAAATATTTTCTCGATTATTTTAATTTATAAGGTTTTATTTTCAGGTAAAAAATACTTGCGAGTATACCAGAAATAGTGAAATGAATATTGTCATCATGCAAATAGTGCAACGGATTTTGCGTTTCATTTAAAATTAAAAAGTTTTAATATAACTTAACGATTAATGGTCGGACGCTCGGTGTAATATTGGGCGTTATATTTTGATATTAATGTCCACTGATTCCTAAATTCTAGTTCTGGTATAGATGTTCATATCTGCTGGAAAATGACTTTATAACATAGATATTGGTCTCGTTGGAAATTTTGTAAATTGTAAAAATTAGTGCTACTCAAAAAAAAGTGTTTAAAAATTTTCAGCTTAAAATTAAATACTGTTAGTCACACTTAAATATCATATAAGAAAAAGGTAAAATTGATGATCAAATGTATAAAAAACAACAGAGCTCAGTCGACAAAGGCAATGATATCGTAACTGAGAGGTTGTGGTTTCGGAACCGGAGCCGGCCTAAGATCAGCCATGATCTTTAAAGGTGACTTGGGCACGTAAATATGTTCGAGGACACAATATCACAATATTCTACAAGTTCTCTAATAATACCTGATTAAATTATGATGGGGGTGGCAGGCGAAGTCGGTGGGTCTTCTGCTTGGTCCCTGTTTCAATATTACTAGGACCTACTTAATATATATATATATATATATATATATATATATATATATATATATATATATATATATCCATATTTTCTTTTCATTATACTTAGACAATTTCTTGTTTCGTGATAATTTATTATTCTTCAAATCTTGTATTTGCTAATGAACTTACAGTATAAGATATTTTGTATTAATGCTTAATATAAGATAATTTTTTCTCAAAAGTTACATATATATATATATATATATATATATACATACATTCATAATTATATATATATATATACATATATATACACACACACACACACACACATATATATATTTATATATATATATATATATATATATATATATATATCTATATATACATACATACATACATAATATATATATTATATATATATATATATAATATTATATAATATATATACATACATACATACATACATACATATATATATATAAAACGGAGAATTATTTCCATATTTTATTTTCATTATAGGTAGACAATTTCTTGTTTCGTGATAATTTATTATTCTTCAAACCTTTTATTTGCTAATGAATTTACAGTATAAGATGTTTTGTATTAATGTTTAATATAAGATAATTTCTTTCTCAGAGATAACAATAGGAAGAAGTACTTGAGTGAAGTACTTCTTACTAATGTTACTTTAGAGAAATCGTCCTTTCACCTTAATGTTGCTTATAAAAACGAAAGAAACAGCCCTTGGCCTTAACAAGAGAGCCTACAGCATAATCGTGCTTGGTTTGCCCAAGTGGCATGAGAAACAACAACAAAAAAATAAAAAACAGAAATACTGGAGTGTGCAAGCGACATTTATAAAAATGCTAGGGATTGATTTGTCACTAATATTTCTCAGAGAGCTGTTTCATTCAAACTCTAGAAGTATGAATGAGGAATATGTATAAGGTTACGAAACAAATAGAGAATATATATCATTTACAAAAACTTACGATGTATTTGATAAGTAGATACGATGTACTTAAGGAGTGTGCTGCTTTCCTTTAGAGGCGGTATTCCATTACAGGTGACAGAACTACTTCATATCATGCACACAGTTAAGATACCTTTTGTGGAATTTTTCTGTCTTCCTCCAAGAGTAGTGAGTAACTTTAAATCTCTCCTTTAAAAATAAAACGAAAATACACCCTAATTAGTTTTTTCATAAATAGGGTATAATAGTATAAAAGACATTTCTCTAAAATAAACCAAATTAAATTGAACCAATGGGTATCAGTAGAATTAATGCTATTGTATTTGAATTTCTTTCCTCTACCCAGCTTTTATTTCTATGATTTTGAATAGAAACATGAAGTTTCTTTCTCAAATCAATTCTATTGTCATTAATTTGAGTTTGCAAAAAAGAAAAAAAATGAATCAAATAAGAATGTGAGCTTTTGCTATTACAAATCTAACTACTAAATATATATAATGGTAGCAAATTAAATAGATATTTTATTATGTAGGTAAATTTAACTACGTGATATTTATGTACTTAAATCAAAAGTCTTTTGTAAAGGTTTCGTATAATGGTCATGATGTTTAGTTTTATATTATAATTAACAGAACTTGTATTATATTGTATACAGAAGCTGTTTTCAATTATTGTAGGTAATTTCACTTAAAATAATATAATACAATAAGTAAGATTATGTTTTTATCATGCATAAAACACAAATCTGAACAAAAAGTCATATCTTCTAATAAGAATTTTATTACACCTCTACTTTTCTTCAAGTTTTTATCAGGTATGGAATTACTTATGTAAGATTTATATACATTTCATTCATTCGGTAAAATATAGTTTTAAGAAAACTGTAATTTATATTTTAGGTAAATAGCTATTTAAATTTAAAAAAAAATACATATCTAAGTTGATTACTAAAAACATTGCAACATATAAACATCTTTTAAAATTATCTGGTGTTACTTTTTTACATATTAATTTTTATTAATAAAGAAAGATCTATATTTATGATTATATTTATAGGTATGATTAAGTTATGGTTAGATATTAAATTTTTATTATTAGTTTTATAAATACATGTAAAAAGTTTGTTTAAAAATTTTCATATAATTTTATATTTTAAAATTCATATTCTATGGAAACAGATGCCTTTTTCAGAAGCATTTAGAAAGCATGACAACTTAACATGTATGGTAAATATTTCTTGCATAAAATGTGGAATATGGCAAATATTTTCCTTTCCGTTAGATCCTACTACATATCTTAAGCTATTGCCATGTATTTACATTAATAATTAACTACACCATATATTGCGCAATAAAGTTTAGAAATATTTCAAGCACCTAGACATAAAAAAAGATACAGTTCTTAATTAAAACATGAAAAAGCTTTTGAAATAATTTAAAAGTAACAACAGGCAATGAAAGATATCTGCACTTGAAGTTAGTTCTTTATGGCGATTGTTGATAAGAGTAAGAATTTTTCAATAGATACTTAACAAATGATGTTTCTATTTCTACTAGAGTTACCATAGCATAAAAGACCCCAGAAAAACTGCTTTTATGAGAATAATAGTTTAAAAGACCTTTCATATCGTCATTTAAACTTAAAGCTATAAAAAAGTTCGTAAATTGTCAGAAAAAGGTATGTCTCAGTTTGAAATGATTCACCTTTTACTCAATACATCAAAAGCAACATATTTTTACAAAAGAACATGTTTTATTTTTGCTGTAGAAATAGGAAAAACGCTAATATTTTTTAAAGATGAACTTTATCTTTCTGTAACGGAAATTTTGAAAAATGAGATAGAAAGTATACTTACCAAAACAGACTTTCAAAGGAAAAGGAAATGTCTGACGACTTCAAAGCAGAGCACTAACAATCATATTTCATAGTCTTTAAAAAGTTTGAAGACTTCTCTTAAAGCCAAAAGAAATTGTAGCTAAGATAGAGTTTTATGATATGCCCGGTAATTTAGACGTCTTTATATAAATTCAAGGTATTCCATTGCCTTTTCTAACATTAATTCTGCTGAAACATTTATTTATTGCCTTAAGGCAAATTGTATGCTTTAGTATAATTTTAGTCTAAAATTATATTTTTTTCAAACACTTATGTAAGACTTTCTTATTAAAAAATTTAGTAGAGTTTTTATTTTTTTTTCAAATTTTGAGCTAGAATGAATCATAATTTCAATGTTGAAGTTTGATATTTATAATACATACACACACACTAAAAGCTTAAAATTTCAAGATCATTATCTCTAAAATAAGTATGATTTAATTACAGTCTTCAAAAGACATCAATATGAAATATTTTACTACTAGTTCTACAAATCTTTCAAAAATAAAACATTTGGAAAAAGTGATAATTGTAAACTTTAGTAGCACTTTCAATTTTTTTTTCAAATTTTGAGCTAGAATTAATCATAAATTCCACGTTGAAGTTTGATATTTATAATACACAGACACACACACTAAAAGCTTAAAATTTCAAGGTCATTATCTCTGAAATAAGTATGATTTAATTACAGTCTTCGAAAGATATCAATATGAAATATTTTACTACTAGTTCTACAAATCTTTCAAAAATAAAACATTTGGAAAAAGTGATAATTGTAAACTTTAGTAGCACTTTTAATTTTTTTCAAATTTTGAGCTAGTATTAATCATAATTTCCTCGTTAAAGTTTGATATTTATAATACACACAGACACGGTAAAAGCTTAAAATTTCAAGATCATTATCTCTGAAATAAGTATGTTTTATTTATAGTCTTAGAAAGACATCAATATGAAATATTTTACTAGCTGTTCTACAAATCATTCAAAAATAAAACATTTGTAAAAAGAGATAATTGTAAACTTTAGTAGCACTTTCAATTTTTTTCAAATTTTGAACTAGAATTAATCATAAATTCCACGTTGAAGTTTGGTATTTATAATACACACAAACACAGTAAAAGTTTAAAAATTCAAGATCATTATCTTTGAAATAAGTATGATTTAATTACAGTCTTAGAAAGACATCAGTATGAAATATTTTACTACTGATTCTACAAATCTTTCAAAAATAAAATATTTAGAAAAAGTGATAGTTTTTATGGGCTTATATATAATTTTGTCCCAAAGTTTTCATAAGTCAAGTTTTTAATGCTTAAATTGTCTACTTTAAATAAAAGTATCTTTAACAGTTTTTAATTAAATTACTTTAAAAGAGTAAACAACAAGTGAAAAGCAAATCAGATTTTATATTTTTAAGCAATGCCGTAGAAGTAGTATATTATTATTTTAAATAACCGTAATTGTGAGAAATTCTAGCTAAATTGCAGTTGCAATCGAGAACAAAAATGTCTGAGTAAATGAGAGTTTATTAACATTTCCTCTACCAACAGTTTTGTGAGTCAATTCCATTCAGAGATTCTCTGATACAAAGTACGTAAATTCACAGATTTAATACAGTAGTAGACTGTTCTACACAAATGGTTTTCTCATTATGATAACTCAAAACACAATATCTAACTTCATCAACAACTGCAAAAGAGAGAGTGAGACTTACATTGATGCTTCTGTAACAAGCCTATTAATCTCAAAACTAATGATTCTGAATAGTTTTCAAAGCATTAACCGCCCACTCAGAGTAACAGTGTCTAATTAATCTATGAGAGAGTTATTGTCCTCTCGCAAAGCTTGCAGTGGATATTTGAAACTTTAACGTTGTCTTTCAAAAAATAGGTTTCCATGAGAAATTTCAAAAGACATAAACACGAAATACACTGAATTGATGACTCTGAAATTATTTCTACAAATTAAAGTTTCTACAAGTATATTTGGATACACAGTTAAAAATGAATTTTCTAATCTTAAACAAGTATATATAGAAATGTTAATGCTATGTGAAAAAAAGTATATACATGTTGCACATTTAAGTCCTTCGTAGGTTTATTTTACGACAAATCATCATTTGCAAATTACATAATTATATGTAAATTATGTGATTGCTTTTCTTAAACTTTATGGCATTAAACTTTAATTATTGATACAGTTCATTATTTGTGAGTGCAATGTACACACATAACCTCTTTTCTTCTCTTTAACCCTTTGGGGACGGGTGAATCATATATGAAACGGCTTTCAAATTGCAGTAGAACGAGTACACATTACTGATATTTTATATAAAATATTTAATTAGTATTTCTAATTGCCACTAGAGGTAGCTCTATGGCTGTTATAGGGGAAGGTGTTAGTCACAGATATCGGAATATTAGAGAATTATCTGTCTCATTTTAAAAGATGTTGCATATATGTTTTCTCGTCCTCAAAAGGTTAAGGTAGAAAATTAGGTAAAAACTCCATTTTTATTATTTTAGTATGAGACGTCTGCAAATAATTGGGAAATAGAATGACAGTCTGTAATTTTAAAGTTTCACTCAGTATTTCTAAACATATTTTTTAATAAAATGATAAAATACATGTTTTTTTCGTTAAAATTTTTAGATATATAATAACTTAAATCATTCTGCAGTTTAATTTTTTAAAAATACATATTAATATTTTATAGTAAGACCGTCCATCCTATCGCTAGACGGCTAAACGTCATAAGCTACTAATATTCTCAGAAAAACGAGGAAATGTTAAATGTGTCTGATCATCCATCACTTTTGATGTATTATGAAACGATGCTTCGCGTACCTTTTTGTAGGAAAAAAGTCATATCAAGTTCTAGTATGTTTAACGTAAATATAATGCCACAAAAAAGGAACATAGACTTTTATTCAAGATGCTGATTGTCTCAGTTGATACGGGAAGAGATAAAAAATATGAGAAATCTTTAAGAGAGAGTATTTTGAAGGAAGCTTTTGCATGAAGAAAATATAATAAAGTGGGAAATATTAAAATTCCTTGAAAATATTTATTTTAAACTTTTTGAAAAAAAACTAAAACATTGAATAACTTTACTATGGTATGTCTTTT
>CM063508.1:109571142-109613642 GCA_032207245.1 Pardosa pseudoannulata | reverse complement strand
GAAATTTATAGCGAAATTTATATAGCATCGAAATTTTATTAAAGCATTTAATACATATTTTAACAGCTTAAAATATCAAATTATACCACTTCAGTTGCTTCAATTATCGTGTGTAACTAATAATGCTTTTCCTTAAAGAGGATTAATTCATCCTAAGTATTTACTTTTTAGAATGTTAATAAAAAGCTATGACCTGTCATTTTTATATAAGGTACAAATCAAACATCAACAAAGCTAAATCAACTGTAAGTAAATCGAACGGATAGAAGCTAAATAAATGTATAGAATAAATTCTTTATTTATTATTTATAAAATGTATTCGAAAGTGTTCAAACTTATTGAGCCTCACAATTTTTGTTTTTTACTATATTTTAATTTTAAACGAAATTAAAGAATTATTTCTGACTTGAAGTGTTTATTTATAAAGTCTTTATGTTAATAAAAGAAAATAACTGTATAATTCCTTAAGGACATTTCATTCTTTATATGTTTTAAATAAAGCTATATATAAATATAAAAGCTATATTATAAATTTAAACATTTTACATACCTTTTGCTCAGATTTTATATGCAAATCTAAAATTTAATTGTGTTTTGGCAGTCCCAGATGACATTTAAAGCAACTGGCAAGTATGATGACTGAAGAAAACAAACATTATTTGAAAAAAACATGTCCTTTATTTAACATGCATTAAAGTAAAAACAATAACGTTATCAGAATTCTCCAGGAGCAATAAAATAATAAGACTGTCATAACACTCTCACAATGACGCTATCACAGACCCACAGCAACTACAATTACTGAGTCGACCAAATTTAAGAATAAATTTTCAAAAAGTTGAAAACAAATTAAATGCAAAAAACTCAAAATACACATATTAAGTAAATAAAGAAATATTCATTACAAATGATGACGAATCCATTTAAAGACTGTGTACATTTTTAAAACGCGAAAATCCGATATAATTAACAAACTAATACTCAACCTCTGTATATATATATATATATATATATATATATATATATATATATATATATATATATATATATATATATATATATATATATATATATATATATATATATATATATATATATATATATATATATATATATATATATATATATATATATATATATATATATATATATATATATATATATATATATATATATATATATATATATATATATATATATATATATATATATATATATATATATAAATATATATATATATATATATATATATATATATATATAATATATATATATATATATATATATATATATATATATATATATATATATGTATATATATATATGTATATATATATATATATATATATATTATATATATATATATATATATATATATATATATATATATATATATATATATATATATATATATATATATATATATATATATATATATATATAATATATATATATATATATATATATATATATATATATATATATATATATATATAATATATATATATATATATATATATATATATATATTTATATATATAATTATAATAGAATAAAAATGTATCGCTATGTAAATGTACGCTATTAAAATTAAAGTGTAAATCTATATTTATTTATGTTGGCATTTATGTATATAAGACTATTTTCGAATCTGCTAAATGCTGAACTCATCTTTTTTAGAAAAGCATTATTTTTTTTATAATATTATCTCTGTGAGATTTTTGTTTTCAGTAATTATAAACTATTAAATTTTCGTTTGCAATTAGCAGTTTCCATATATTAAACATAATCAATATATAGTTATAGCTTTTATTATTTTAAATTGAACCTTTATTTAATAATTTTATACACTGGATAAAAAAGGATGCAAATTACGTACTTGGGCACACGGAAGAAAAAAGTGTTTAATTTTAGAAATGGCTTGTATGAAATAGAAGTAGAAATTTGTCAGTTTTCTTCATATTCTAATTAGTTCAAAAAATGTAATGCAAAACCAACCAAAACAGTGTTTTAACTCTCTGAAACAGTGATTGCAACTGTTGAGTTGGATTGAGAAAAAGTGACTGGATTTTTATTGTTAACATAATTATCGCCAAATATATAGTGTCCTGTAAAACTTACATAACTATTAAAACAAATCTAAGAACGAATATGGGGCTTATAATTAAAAACATCAAAATTGAAGTTTAATATATATATGCTACAGGTTCTAATTGGTACATTCTCAAATCAAAGTTAATCGTAGCTTTAGATATTTACTATATATCCTAATAAGTAAAACTTAAATTAGAACACGGTGTGTGTAGTACGTAAGTAGAAGATAATTATATAAAAAATAAAGTTAATAATAAGAGTTTTTCTTATTAACATTTATATTCAATATATTTTCTTTAATACAATTTTTAATTTAATGCCCCTTTTTTAATAAACTGTAATAGGTATTAACAGATTTCGAGCCGTCTCACCAAAGCCATTTAATGGCTAGACACGATTAATCTCTGCATAAACTGAGAATTGTGTCCCACCATTAGTTGGCGTCATGGGTTAATCAACGTTCAACGATTTTGGTGAGTCCGGCTTTTCAGCAGTAAAGGCTAGGATTTCACAAATACAGGTGATATAATGAAGAAATTCATCAACAATGAATTATAATCAATTTCTGATATTGACTTCTATTTATCTATGTAAGATGAAAAGTTCACTCAGAAAAAAAAATTTAAATGTATTTTATTTCTGTAAACAATTAATCTAACGCCCAGTCTCAGTATATAATCAGTCGATTAGAGCTAATTAGAAATTAGCTGCTATACATTTAGACAGTAAGTAATAACTGTTTAGCTCTACATAGCTAAAATATTTTTTTTCTCTAGAAAATGTTTAATTATTTTTTCGATATATATAGAAATGGTAAAAGTTTGTATATTTCATAATTAGTCCATTACGTGTATGCAGCAGCCAACCTTGACTTTGTATATGGCAACTGTAAAAATGCAAATTTTCAGCCATTACGGGGTAATGCTTGAATATTTTTAAGGGGGCTTTGACTATGACTCGGCCTTCCTAATTGTGGCAGCAAGTCTGTAGGCGTATGACGTATTGCGTTTTGTTCTTCAGTTGATAAGTTCCTGAAACGTTATGAAGTGTGTGCACGATTTTTTAGTTAAATGGATTTTATATTTTGTTGAGACTTCCAAAAAAACTCTTAATTTTTCGAATAAGCAGTTTTGAAATATTCGGAAATTCCGGTATCAGAAAGTTTTATCCCATTTAGTCTTTACATTTTCCATACGTACGTTTATAGACCAACGTTCTTTTATTCTGAATTCATAGACTACAGATTTAGTGTTTCATATCGAAGATCGGTGAAATTTCTGCTGAAATGTATTTACTTAAAGTTACTTGCTCTAATTTACTTATAATGTAGCAATATTTATGAAATACCAGTAGTAGTCTCATTTAAATATTGACTTAAATAATTATTAAGTTAAATCTATCATAAGTTCTCAAACTTTTAGGTCTTCGTGGATGACTGTATTACAGATCATTTAAATTTGTGTCTCATTATTTCAATTAAGTTAGTTAAAATAAAGACATTAGTAACGATTCAGCCATTACTAGAAATTTGATTTACGAGTTGTTCCATGAATGTAATAGTTTCACTCCTGTCTCTCACAGATAAAAATCTCTACTGCTGGTTTAGAAAATTCAAAAAAAAATTTAGAAATTATCGCTATTTATTTATTGGTGTTAATTTTGAAGAGAGATTAATCAGCTAAAGAATAATTAGGTATGATAATATTTAAGAATGATAAAACTATCAAAATTTAAAGTGAACAATTTAAATTTCTAAAAATTATCAATGTAATTAAAAAAAATTAAGCAACCTTATTTTAAGTAAAGAGTTATCAGGTTTGATAGTTAAATATTTTAGATAAACAGATAATTAGAAATATTCTTTCTGGCAATTTGTATGCATGAAAACCATGCAAAACGTTAAAAACCAAAATTTCTTAAATATTCTCGTTTTCGGGAACTGATTTTATTTACTTTTTTTTTTGCAATATAAATTAACAGTAAAATTATTTTTTCTTTCCATCATTTTCTTTAACTTTCTAACTACCCGAAAACGAGTTCAAAATTCATAAATTTAGGTAAATGAATTTGTTTTAATTTCTGTCAAACCTGGTATTTTCGTACATGAATTAAAAAGTAAAACTGGTATATGTAGTGCTGGTTACGACGTCTAGAATTGTAACTGTAAAATCAAAATTTAATAACTGTTAAATTAAATCTGTAATATTTGTAAATGCCATTTATTAAGTTCAGGATCAAATTCCGATAATTCTTTGGCTAATTAATGACCAATTTCCTGCTCTGCCAGGTAAAACATTCAATAAAATGCAGTTTAATAATTACTTTTATGTCCAAAAATGTTTTTGAAATGTAACTTGGCCGAACGGTGGACGATTGATTAGGGTGCTGGCCTTCGGTACCGGAGTTCGTTGGTTGGAATCCCACTGTGGCATGTATGTTTGTAGCCGTTCGAAATCGGCTTTAAGCTGTAGGTCCCGATATCATTAGCCCTCATGTTGCAAAAAGTAGACCATAGTACTCAAAATCAAATCTACTCTCGAAATACAACTTGCAAATATAGAAAGCGAGGTAACACCAATATTGGTAAACTTAATTTCTGTACTAATTAAATGATGTTTACTACCTTTTCCATTTAAAAAATTATTTCGTAATCTTTAAGCCTCGTAAAATATTGAAATTAACTAAATTTTTGTCATGAATTCGAGTCATTCACGTTAACGGCAATTTCTGTCTTTCAATATGGAATCTTTATTCTTATAAGAAAATTGGATTAGAAGAGTAAAAAATTCACATATTTGGTTATTGTTCTGTTTTGGTTTTTCTTTTACCATTCACTGCTTATTTTCACTGCATTAAATTTTTATACTTGATTAAACCGTACAAGTTCGTGGAACTCGGTTTCAGAATTTTCACCAGTACACGGTACAAAACATATGCCGGTGACTTTCATCAAGAATATTGAAGAGAAATATTCTGTATATTAAAAATGTATTAGTGTGGAAAATACTTCAATTTGAGCTATTCTATTTCTTCAAAACGATCTCAATTGTAGAAGTTTTACTTCAAGTTTAATGAAAAGGGAAGTTTTATAATGCTCTGTCATTTTACTCTTGCGAGATTCTTAAAATTTGATTCCCTAACTTCAAATTCCAACAATTTCTGCATGCTGTTGAGTCTCCAAAATAGTCTGAAGTTTTTTAAGTACTTCAGTAAGAAGGAAGAAATGCCAAATTTCTAATGACATTGCTGCTGCTTTAAGGGAAAAACCGCCAACGAAAGGAAATTTAAGATTCCTGGTGATGGACGCTCCTATTGAACATAAAAAAAGGTTATTTTTACCTCAAAGTCATAGCTCTCAAACACGTACAAATGACATCTGCTGGAGTCCGAAGATCTCATATTCAAGAGGTAAGAATTTTATGCTCTTTAACTAATTGAATGTTAAATATGAGAAGTGGCCAAAATGGAATTTTTTCTTTAATTTTGTTATCAAAATGTTGGGAATTGATTATTTTTGAAAACAAAATAATTACCGCTTCTATATTTTTACAAGGAGAAGTGTTAATGGATTTCAGTAATTTTTGTTTAAATTGCAGGAAAACAAATAAAATGACATAATTTTCTGGATAAATATAATGTTTGATTAGTTTATTGTATCAACTGTCTTGAATTTTTAAGCCTCTGAGATTCCTTTGAATTTCACAAATCCTTTACAGCAGAGGTGGGCAAAATCCGGACGCCGGACCGGATCCGGCCCTTTTGCTTATTTAATCCTGGCCGTTGAAAAATCCTGCATGCAATTTTTTAAATCTCTTATATGTGATTTTGTTGAAATCAACAGCATTTGTATGCGTAGTTTCATGTTTTCGGATTTCGCCAATCTATCATCTATAAGGGTTACAGTAACCCTAAGAAGTCCCAAATCAAAATTCAAATGACTTTTTAAGTTCCTACTCGGTTGTTTGCTGAAGTCATTTTTATAAGTTTGATGCATTTCAAATAAGAAATATTATTAAATGAACATCTCAGATTTCACGTTTCGCATTAACTAAGTTTATCCTATATAAACTTGCCGAACGCTCTCAGATTGGTTAGAGCGCTGACCGTCGGTACCGGAGTTCGTGGATTCGAATCCTACTATGGAATGGATGTTCGTAGCCGTTCGGAATCGGCTTTAAGCAGCAGGTCCCGGTCACATTAGCCCTCGTGTGCAAAACAGTAGACCGTACCTCTCCAAACCAAACCAACTTATAGTGACGTTTGATGTTTCTTTTCTTTTTATAATTCTATTTACTATTTTATTTTAAAAATGTACTATAAGTATGTAATAACTATGATCAAAATAAAATAATTTTTATCGTTAAGATTTAAATATCAAAATAAAATCTTTCATTAACTGATTTATTTAATGGCCATTAATTTAATGTAATGGATCATATTTCTTTAAAAATTACGTTACTTTTTTACTGGGCACAAATTTGTCGCATATACACCTAAGACAATTTATTATTACTATTTTCTTTTCTTTTATTACCTGTGAAATTTTTGTCCAAATGCTTTAAACTGATGTTTTAATAGTGATAGTAAACTGATTTAATAGTGATTTTGTCAAAAGAAAATATCTTGGGCAGAGTAAACACTACACCCAAAACATTTGCATGTGCACTGCGTACGCGGTATCGTCCTCCGGCCCGGGAGACATTTTGAAAACTTCATTTTGACCCGCGCTTAGAAGTATTTGCCCACCCCTGCTTTACAGTATCAAAGAAATAACGATCAATGACCCAAAACTTAAGAAATTTTCGAGGAAAAGTATATCTATTGGTGGGGGATGGCAAATGAAATATTGCAATGTACTAATCTATTTTGGACTTAACGGATTTGAAATACCGTTCTATCTCTTGCCCGAACTGGGGTCGGGCATTCCAAAGCTGATGCATTTGCCTCGCCCGATCAGACATGTGGTTAAAAGTAGAAATACTTCTTTACATGACCTCTTAAAATCTACAATGAATGAATCTTTTGATTCAGAATTCGAGAAAATTTTATCTTTTTGTCTCATTTCAGATGATGCTAAAATATAACTTGTAGAATTTGTTTCCGCAATGTATTTCTTTTGGAAGTGGGTAGAAGGCAATCTCAGAAACTTAAAAAAATTTTTAATTTCTATTGATAAATTTTCAATTTGCATCGGCAATGCAAGATTGATTGAACAGTGCACTTAAATTTACTTCTTAGGAGCGTACATGGATGGCAATCGGTACAATTAGATTTATCTATTAAAATAAATTTTTGGTACTTATTTTACATGTAATAGAAAGTAGTTAAGTTTTAATTTTCATAAATAGCACCCTATGTTTAAAATAACTGTTATGCTGGGTATTCATAGTTTAAACTTCATGATTTATACTGTGCAGACCTTATCAAGGCATAAGTTATGCTTCGATATGTATCAACAGAAATGACTCCTGCTTTAAAAATCTTACTATCTGAACAAGAATATTTTAAAATTTCAGATCTCTGCTCTTTCGTGGAAAATTCTTGAAATTGTGGCCCATTTCAAATATTGATTTAATATGAAACGAAATATATATGGACTGGAGTTCGCATACTAAAGTATGAATACCTTTACCATCTGCGGCAAACTATCAAAGTGCTTTTTGATGTCTGAGATGTACTATGCAATTCCAGCAAGACGTTTCTGCTAGACTTGGCGTCATGGCTTTTAACATTCAGAAGTAATTTCCTAAGGCTGAAGCAGGCTACAAGATCTTAATGCTGTAAATGGTAAAGTAAAGGTAAGAATTTTGTTCTAATGATTAAATTCAAATCGTTCTTTATTTGCCCTCTTAGAATCGTATTAAATTTTTCTTGTAAATCCATTACTTTAAAAAAATAAAATTGAATATTCTGATACAGTTTCAAGTCTCCGAGTTAAGGTGTCAGAAACGCCACTAACGAATGATTAGTAACTGGAGTAACCAGACTTAATTCTTGTTAATACTTTAGCTATAAAAAAATTCTTGTCATTTACTTGTACTTTCATCTTAATGAATGAAAGTACCATAACCCCTATTTTTTTTAATATGTAAAACTCGAAAATTCTATTTTTTAATAAGTAGGAATTTATAGAATCGGAAGTTTTAGTTTAGTGTACTAGAATAATTTTATATTGATTTTATATTTTTATAAGGTCTTGAAGGTAAATGCAAACAGCCGTTTATTTACTTTACATAAGATAGAAATTAACTTTAAAGTTTAAGCTCGTATAAAATTAAATGAAATTGTTGAAGAAATTTAATGGTGTTTATTATTTTATCAACAATTTAGGTGTCCAAAAATTTAGAATTAAAGGAAATATCAATAATCGGAAACTTTTCTGTAATGATATTGGAATTTCAAAGTTAAAACATTGTCTATTTTTGTTCGAAATATAAGTTTATGGAATATTAGTATTAATTCTTTCTAATGATAGTTATTTTATAAATTAACGTTTAGTACTTATTGCAAACAAAAGAATTGTATTCTTAGTTTTCTACTAATGTTTAAAGCCAGTAGTGCTAAGACTTAAGTTTAAAGCAGTTGCAGTTACTAGAAAGGTGATTAACTAGTAATATGACTAGTACTTGCATGAATTTGACTGTGAAATTCTTTTCTTTCACAGGTGTAAAATGACTGCTGGAATATCTTTAGAGTCAAATTAAAGAATAGTGTTAAGTTTCGAATAAACTGAATAAGTTCTGGAAAGAAAAAGTCAGTGGCTCAATTTTCTAGATATTTCATTAAGTTAAAGAAGCCACACGATCGCCGGACGGTTAGGGCGTTTATCTTTGATAAAGGGGTTCGTAGGTTCGAAGTCAACTGTCGCATGAATGCTCGGAATCTGGTTTAAGCAGTAGGTCCCGGTCTCATTAGCCCTTGCGTTGTATAAAAGTAGACATTAAAAGTCTAAACCAAACAGTTAGCTAAAGAATGATGAGGTCTAATAATACGCATGGATGATGGAACTGTCATAGTAATAAAATTTAAAACTGATTAATTAAAAAAAACACTAAGTGTATATCGAAAGTTATCATAAGTAAAGAGTTGTCAGGTTTGACAGTTAAAAATATTGGGTGATTTACGAAATAGTATCTTTGGCAATAACTTTGCAGAAGAGTTATTCAAAATTTTATATACATTAATGTTTAAAATTAAAACCAAAATTTTCTCGTTTTCGGGATGGGAACCGATTTTATTTTTCATTTTACATTGGGGCTAACAATAAAATTTTTTACTGTCCTGTATCTTCTTTTTAATTTTCTAAATACCCGAAAACGAGAAAACAAGCTCATAAATTTAGGTTAATACTTCTATTGAAATTTCAGTCAAACCTGGTATTTTCATGAATTGAATAAAATAAGTCATGATACATATAGAACTAGATATAAAAAACAATATATATTGGTCATATTTTATAATTTAAATTCCTAAATTAGGAATCGTCTAAAATTTAGATTTTAACTTCCGAATTACCAAGCTTTCCAAGATGTAATATTTGCAGGTACTATTCAAAATTAACAGCTATGTATCGTTCGAGAATAAATAACTACTTCATTCTACTCTCTACATACCGCAAAAATAAATAAAATGAAGTTTAAAAAGTATAGCACAAATTTTTAATTTTAACCTTTCCAAAAATATATCTGAAATACAAGGTACAAGGTGCCAAAGAGCTGTTAAAATAAACTCTGACAATTTAAGTGCTGTACAGATTACTGGCGTTGAATATAGTTTGCATTTTTCAGCTATTTTATTGAAGTTCCATTTAGATATTTCAGTTTTCACATTGTCTTTTATTTAAATATATACCGAATGGGTAAGGCACTGATTTTTGATGCCAGAACTTATAGGTTTGAAATCCTCTAAAGACATGAATTTTCGTAGCCATTCGAAAATGACTGTAACCTTATTATATCCCACGTGTAGGATTCATCATTTTTAACTTTTATATACCTATCCGGTGTTAGAGTATATATACTGCAGAATTTATAACTTTATTAAATTGGTAAGGTTTGACCTTCGCTGGTTTTAGCTTGTTTTGTTTTTGTATTAGGGTTACTTTTATCAGTTAGGTCTTGTTTTTATGAAAACACCTTGTGCTTGGCGCTTATGTGATAAATAGGACCTTGCGCCTAAAATATCCAACCAACCTTTTTATGACTGCTTGATTAGGAACTGCCAGATATTTCTAATCAAGCTTCCTTATCTAAAATGGTGACCTTAAATTCACAACTTTCCTTACGGCTACGCGGAATGTACCGTAGTCTATTCCCTTTAGGGGAGCTAATCCAGTGTTACTCTTTTTGTTTCTAAAGTCAGTTTATCATTGAAAGTGGGCTGTAATTCTAGAATCACCTCACAATTTTACGATATCCTGCAAATCTTTACAAGTATAAAACTTTTTCTTCACAGCTGATAATAAACAAAAACGTTTTAGTTGAAATATCAAAATTTTGTACTTTAGTAGATTACGGAATCTAAGTAATTTATAAAGTTTTACTGAGAAAATTATTGTTTTATAAGACGCTTGTTTTGTTAATATAAGTATTTGTGCAAAATATATACTGAAATTCTTAAATATTAATAAAACATGTCCTTAAATGTTAATACTGACCAAAAAATTGGTATTTTTAAATGTTCTTAAAGAAGTGGGGAAAATTTATTTCTTGATAGGATTAAATATGGGTTAAGCAATAGATCCTGGTCTCGTTAGAGTAATTGTGTCAAAACGGTAGACCGTGATCAAAATGATCACTCATTTTTATCCTAACCTTAAGACAAGATTTTGGCAATTAGTTTTGCGATTTCATTATCTCTTCCGGTACTCGGTGTATAAAAACGCAGAAAATGGCTTTATATGTGTGATTATAATCTAGAATATTGAGCCACACAAAATTCCGTGTATTACAAATGAAATACATTTTACTTCGTTCCATACTGAGCGTCCAAAACCTAATGGCTATAGTTAAAGAATTTTACTCAAAATTTTATTAAGACTTTCATTATGCTTTAGCTATATTGAGAGGTTCCTTAAAATATGTGACAGTGTGAATCCATCAAGTTACAGAGAGATGAAAAACTAATATTAAGGCACCAAAAGAAACCGGTCAAGTTTTTGAACCAAATCTGTAAACCGGAAGGAACGTTCGATATTTAATGGCATTCTTGTTGCCTGGAAAGACCCTCGATAGAAGTATATACATTTTCCTTTGATATCCAATATGAAGTATTACAGACACAATGACTTCCAACAACTCGAATGTGACTGAAGAATGCTGTGGATCCCGTAGGGGTAAGAAAATGTTATGCTTTTGTTTAAATTTCAAATCCTGCTTTAAATATGTTTAACCCCTTCCCTGTTTTGACCATACGCCGTAGGGGCACAGCTTTCGGGCATTTACTGATTTGCCCATACGGTGTACGGGCAATCTGATTTCTATTTTCCTTTAACTGTTTCGGCCGTATTTTTCCCAATTTTAGTAACAAATTATTCGTATAGATCACGATAGTTGTCCAGTAAATGATAGTTTTCAGTTTATTGTATTTTCTACTGATTGGTTCAAAAGTGCTGGTTTTTTCACATGTTTTATATCGCAAGACTAATTGTTATCTTTCAGTTGTTATATTTTACTAACAGTCTGATAAATTTATTGATGTACAAGTTGAATAATATAGTTTTACTTTTAAATAATGGATGATTCAGAGCGTATGGAGCTAATTTCTTACTATTCTAACTGCGACTCGGGATGAAACTAAGTTATATGTAAATGATAGTGGCGAAAGTTTACTAAATGATCTGATAGTAATGACTCTGATAGTAGTACAGATGGAATCAATAAAGCAAGACAATTTTTTTAAATGAATTGTGATAATCCTTTGGATCTGCCTCCTAGATTTGCTTTCAGTGGAATTCCAAAAATTAACTTGGATATCGTTGAGACTAAAGGTAAATTTCAGTTCTGTGATGCTTTCATAGAAAGAAAAAAAGTTGTAATAAATGTTTTAAAATATTATAAATGTTAATTTTAATAAAATATCTTTACTTAAAAATGTAAAATAAACTAAAAAAAATGCAATGAAAAATGTGACAATTTTTGAACCGTATTCTGGAAAAAAATGAAACTTTCAAATGGTTAAAATCTGCACCAAAGATCTTTGATTCTGAAACTAATTTTTAAAAAAAATTAAATAATCGTTATATGCTCGGGCCCTCCGAGGTAGTGGATAGTAATCGCAGCTATAGTATGAATTGGATTATATTTTTATTACAATATCTTATCAATACTTCAGTTTAAACTAACTTGTTTTCTTATCTATTTTAAGAGACACCCCGTCTTCAAAGAAGACGGAAAAACGGTTTAATGCTTGAAAGTATTTATAGGTAGCCCCCAGTTCATGAATCGAACCAAAATTTCACTTCCAAAAAAAGGATGACTTTTAGAGGAATCGGGCAAAATCTAGAGTTTAATCCCCAGTGCATGTTTTTTTTTTTATTTCTTGATATTCTATGAACGATTAAAGTCTTTGGGTTTGTCAGTACACCACCGCTTAGCCACCAATTAAAATGTAAATATATATGAGGAATAAAGTGCGTGTATATGATTGGCAGTTTGACCAACTGGTATTCAGTGATTCTAAACTATTTTTATAGGTGTTTTAAATGTCATAGAATGAAATTATGGTCAAGGGAAGTAATGGTAAAGAACCTAGGGGTAATCAAGAAGTATTTTTTCGCAAGAATTCTACCAAAGACTACGCAAATAAATTTGAACGTGTCTCAACACTGATCTGTAATGGCAGTACATATAGACCAAGAGACTGTTTTCAACATAATCATGAGTTAAGGAATCTAAAAGTAAGATACAATACAGCATTTTATAACCTTTTTTAAAGTTTTTAAAATTTGTCAATTTGCTTCTAACTTTTCAGTTAAAACCGTATGTTAATATTTACGATCTTACTTAAAATTTTATATGTAATGTAAAAATGGTTTCTTTTAAAATATTTGGAAAAGATTAATTGAGGTACAATTATTTTACATTTAAATTGTCTATGATTGTCGGGTAGAAATAAATTTAAAGATAATTTTCAGAATTTTTTATCGTAAAATGGACGCGTTATATGTATTTATATTTTTAATCATTTAGTTTAATATATATTTACAGAATACTGGCAAGTTCCTGGATATTGGGTTCAATGATAAAGTATTGAAGACCGAAAATACGCCTTGAATAATCAACTAGCAAGAGACATTCTAATCGAACTTCCATTTTGAATAAAACTGCAATTACTTTCAGTGTCTTTCGTCATACAAAAACTTAAAATTTTAAGAGAAAGGTTTGAATACTGACACATATTTTAGTGTCAGTTTAAAGACTATTATAATCAGTAAAATCTGATTACTGTTAGAAAAGTTCAAATTTTTGTGAAGGTTTTTAGACTTGCCCCTCTGTGATACAATTTGTGGGGAATTTATTTTTCACATATGCTGTTTTTTCTGTGCTGTATTTAACAAATACCGACAAATATCGGTGGAATGGTTAACTACCAATGTGGTATTACAGAAATATCCAATCTCGGAGGGAAAAATAACTTAGGCCTTTAAAAACTGATAACATTTTGGAAAATGTTTAAAGGGAAAGGTTTCAGGGAAGTTACGATAGGAACATGGCCATGTTTTTAAACTAGATTAATGTAGTTTTACTTTGTATTTTACTTTGATATTTAGTATATTAAATTGGTATAAGTTATATTATATACATATAATATTATAAATTAGTAGCATGCTATTTTAGGTTTTAGTTTAGTATGTAGTTTAGTCTTTATATATAGTAGGGCTTCACTTTTTCAAATTGTTATAGATATGCAACTATGTGGACACTTCTTAACAATGTCGGTTATTGAAGAAACAAGACCCCACGATATTCTATTATTAAATTGGAACTAAATGTGCATGTACCCATTTAGTTGAAACCACAAGAATGCTACAGTATGATATATGGTTCAAGTGGTGTGTGCAACAGTATGATATATTTCTCAAATGGTGTGTAAAAAGTAAATCTGAATATTTGTGCAAGCCTCGAAATATTTAGATATTCTAAACAGCTTATCCAGAGTTGGCCAAAATTGAGCAGTTTAAAGAAAAGGTTGTCAGTAAGTGAAACAATTAATGTAAATCGGCTATTTCTAAACATGTTTTTTATATATGTATTTGCATTTGTAATCAAAATACTTAGCATAGTGCAGTGATTCTGGTTGACCTTTTTTAATATATCTTACTGAAGGTTGAATATTTTGGTAAAGTTTTGAGAATATTAAGTGTACATGTTTTTTTATTCTGAACAATATTGTGAATAAAATTGTATTTACAAAAGACAAAATAAAATATACTTTTATACCATGATGTCTTTATTTGCATACATATAACACAAATTCTTGCTGTAGAGAAATTTCCTTTATATGATTGCTTGATTAGGAATTGTCAGATATTTCTAATCAAGCTTTCTAATCATATAAAATGGTGACCGTAAATTCACAAAGTTTCTTACGGCTTTTCGGAATGTTCTGTAGTCTATTTCATTTAGGGGAGCTAAGTCAGTATTACTCTTCTGTTTCTAAAGCCAGTTTTTCATTGAAAGTGGACAGTAATTCTATAATCACCTCACAATTTTAAGATCTTAAGCCTGTCAGACGTCAAAGATGTCTATCATCTGACTATCTGAAATAATAGATTATCTGTTGACTCTGGCTTTCTTCAGATATCTCTCAAAAGAATCAACCCACTTGATTGGGGAGGGGCTTCCTCTTTTATGGGTATCCTATAACTTTTGAAATGATAACTAATCTAGCGAAATATATATATATATATATATATATATATACACACACACACACACTAGTGTTATATCTGGTTTCCCTATCGCCAGATACTTGGTGCTCTGAAAAGCATACTTAACAATTAAAATTCGAATGGAAATGTATTTATGAACATATCTATACGAGGCAAAATTGCTAAATGCTGAACTCGTTTCGGCCTTTAAAATATAATTAAAATTACTTAAAATAACTAAACGCTAAATTTACGAATGTCGTCATTTATTTACTACAGTTAAAACTATTTTTCATAAGCAGTAATTTTCTCTTTATGGTTGTGATATTTCAATAGAAGATATTAATCTTAAAATTAATATATCTTTATTAATTTTTTCCACACTGATATATGTTAATTATTTTTCTACTTATTCATTTTAAAGAAAAATATTTTTTTGTAGCTTAGAGATAATTTTTTCGATAATTAAACTCGCCATGTTCTATCAACTTTGTTTTTATTTCATAGTTGTTATTTCATAAAGTACAACTTTTATCATGTTTTATTTAGTTCTGAATTTTTACTTATAATCAAATTCGTTGCAATGAAAAATCAGCAAATTTTTAATAATTAAAAGATAAACACATTTTATGTTTGTTTATTATTCACAGCTGATATTTCTTAAATGAAAACGTACTTATCATGTGTTTGGTACTTTAAATCACTATTGTTATATGTATTGTTATTTAAAACTGTGCTTTTACTTTAAAATAATATACACTAGAGGAAAAATAATGAAATCATTTTACTTAGGTACAGGAAACAAATAAGCTTTCATTTTAGATGACAACTTTGCCAAGTAAAAAAATAATTTGCCACTTTAAAATGTTTTCAAATATTTATAACAGGTTTTTGCTTTAAGATGTTTTAGTTTTATTTATTTGCTTTTATCAAAATTGATTTGTTATATTTCTTTCATTAAATTGCGCCTATTTAACTTTATTTTTATTTAACCAGTTTTGACTTCAGTCTGTATTTACCTATTCTTAGCTAGGCTTGGTGATTCAGTATATATATTATATATATATATATATATATATATATATATATATATATTCAAATGTTACAACACATAACAATATATTAAGTTTCTTAATTAATCTGATAACATTTAAAATGTTCTTTCAGATTATGTAACTCTTATCGGCTTTTGACCTTACTTATTTGTGTTTATCAACATTAAATCCCTATATTTATTTCATTTTCAATTCAACTGTGCCATTTTTATTTATCCAGTTTTGAACAGCATAATTTATTCCACCTATATTTAATTTCTCTTCGCGGCATGGATTCACTGCAGTTTATGTTGCCCGTGGTGTTTTGCTCTTTATCAACATTTATCATTTAATATATTTTTTTAACTTCAAAATATATTATTTTTGTATATTCTTCATAACAGATATTACTTAAATAAAAACGTATTCATTATCATGTTTGGTTATCTAAAATTTATATCTTTCGTAATTAAAGTATTAATACAAAAATCATTAATAGGCATATGAGGAAAAAATAGCTTCCATTTAAAAATTCGTAACTATGAGATATAAGTAAAATGAAACAATGCTATTTTTCATTTATAATAGCTTCGTTAGATCACACAATCGAGATTGAATTTAGAGCCTATTGTATTTTCGTTGAATGTAGGTTTATTCTATAATTTGTTTAGTTTCCTTATCCTTAGAGCATAACTATACTTTAACCAAACTTAAGTTTAGGCTAAATAACAAGTTATGCAATATAGGTCCTAATTTTATTGTTTTTCTCTTGGTCAGAAAAAGGACAGCATAAATACACTTGAAGGTTAAATAGTAATAAAAGTAACACAATTATTTATGCACGAACAATATATTTTTAAAATATTTGAAATTTAGAAGAAAATTAAAAGATGCAAAAAAAATTTATAATATGTCTTGTGTTTGAAATCTCGCAAAAATATGAAACATGTCAAAATTGCAAAACCCGCTCATGAAAACTACATCTTCATCTTTAACCCTTTGATAGTTTCATTTTTTTCCAGAATTCGGTTAAAAAAGATTGCATTTTTTTGTCCATTTTACATTTTTAAGAAAAGATATGTTATTAAAATTAACTTTTCTAATATTTTTAAGCATTTATTACTTTTTTTTTCTCTCTATGAAAGCATCATAGAAATGCAGTTTACCTTTAGTCTCATCGATATCCAAGTTAATTTTTGGAATTCCAGTGAAATCAAATCTAGGAGGCGGATCCGAAGGATTATCACAATTAAATTTAAAAAAAAATGTCTTGCTTGAATGATTCTACCTGTACTACTATCAGAGTGACTACTATCCAGGTTATCTAGTAAAATTTCGCTACTATCAGTTACAGATAATTCAGTTTTTGATTCCGAGTCACAGTTCGAATCACAAGAAATTAGCTCCATACGCACTGAATTTTCCAATATTTTAAAGTAAAAATATATTATTTAACTCTTACATCAAAGAAATTATCAGGCGGTTAGTAAAATATAACCAGAAATCTATACACTGAAAGATAACAATTCGTCTTCTGAAACAAAACATGCGAAAAACAGGCGCTTTTGAACTAGTTAGAGTAGAAAATTCAATAAACTGCAAACTATCATTTACTGGACGAATAAATTACTATACGAATAATTTGTTACTAAACTTGGAAAAAATACGGCCAAAACAGCGCAAGCGAAGTAGAAATTAGAAGTGGATTTCAAACTAACGCAATTTATTCCTAATTTCTATGACAAACGAAAATTTTTAAAAACTACCAACTCAACTGTCGGAACACTTCTTATCTTAAAGTAGAAAGCTAATCACCTAGCAGTAAATAATGGTGCAGTCGGCCATTGAATGAGACCGGCAACAAGTTTAATTAAAACTTTCTCAACGACAGATAAAGGAAATACACAAAAATCACTCTTCTCAAACAGAGGTGCACCAAAGAGCGATGACAGAAAGAATTTTCCCAAGGGGCAAGAAACTTACTCAGTGAAATTCTCAGTGTTACTCTTGTTAAAGATTGAGTCTGTAGTTTACAAGTTTCCAAACAACCTGATCTGTTCCGAAATCTATTCAAAAATAAAGATTTTAAGCAAGCGATATGGAACGATCTATTTATGATATATTAGAAAATCCCCTGGTTATTCTCCTACCAACAAAGATGAAAGAGGTGTATAAAACACCTTTAGTGGATACCTCTGGAGACTCACGTTAATGGGCAGATAAACTTTCGGAACTGCTAACCCTCATGTTGCAAAAAGTAGACCGTAGCTCTCAAAAACAAAACAAAACAAAACAAAACCTGTTCTATAAACTAAAGCAAGAAATGGTTAAGTCGGGTAATAAATAAAATGTAAAAAAAATTATAATCACGTGATGAAAAATTATTTATAAAATATGAATATCGATTAATAAAAATCCCTTATATAATAATATCCTGAGTTATCTCCTGTCTTTCCTCGAATTTATGAAGTGGTTGTACCTGGAATGGATACAGGCATCCATATTGGAATCTTGAGGAGTTACAGTTAAAAACTATCGAAATACCCCCTCCTCCCCTTTTCTAGCATTTAATGTCATTATTTAAAGCCCTATTTTCTCCGGTTAAGAGTAGGCGATTACATTTATCCATTTGTCACATTAGAAATAGGCAAAAATAACATTTTTTTCTAAAATTATAACGTCAATCCTTTAACTATCTCATTTAATCAGTTCTTATTTTAAATTATTTAAATATCTTTTGCATTATTTTCATACATTTTATCACTGAACTTAGATATTACGTAAATAGTTTTCTTTCAAGTTTTTCTTAAATAATAGATTAAATAAATATGTAATAAGTTTAAATTTAACCATCGATTATTTTTTGCTGAAATGAAAATTTTATTACCAGTATTAACAACAAATTCTATCTACCTCCAGGGTGTAGTAGAAATAGTAGTTTCATTCCTTTTCTTCCATTAATTACTGTGTCAGAAAAAAAAACTGTTAAGAATATAACGATAATTTAGACGTAACTAAGAAAACTTTGAATTATCTTTCTAAATCATTTCAACGGGATTCAAAACTGCATTCACAGTATCGGGATACTTTAGAGGAGTATGAAGATAAACAAATTATTGAGCATGTATCAGATAATTCTCAGTTTAAAAAAAACCAATTTTTTACCTGTCTCATACATTGCTTTATAATTCTGGAAAATTAAAAATTTACCTAATGCTGTCATATGACGGGCTGTATGCTAGTCTATTTCATATAAATCTTTACTATAGAGTACAGGCTAAAGTATCCATATTGTGTTAAAAATGTCGCAGGAAATATAATGGAATTTGTCAGTATTAAGCTACGAGCAACACATGTGCGCGTACATTTTCATAATTTGGATTTTCTGTTGTTCAAAATTTATATCCGTCAGCAATCTGCATCATAAGAGATTTATTCAATATTTCAGTAAAAACGTTTGTCTATAAAATAGTTCTAAACCTTAACCACTTCCCTGTTTTGTCAGTACGGCGTACGTGCACAGCTTTTAGGCCTTTACTGAATTGCCCGTACAGCGTACGGGCAATACTACATTTTACAAAGTAAAACTACATTAATTAGATTGCCCGTACATCTAATTTCTGTTTCTCTTGCACTATTTCGGCCGTATTTTTTCCAGTTTTAGCTGCAAAGTATTATTCGTATAGATGGCAGTCTAGTAAATGATAGTTTGCAGGTTATTATATTTTCTACTCTGATTAGATCAAAAGCGTGTGTTTTTTCGTATGTTTTGTATCAGAAGACGAATTGTTATCTTTTAGTGTATCGCTTTCTGGGTATATTTTACTAACCGCCTGATAATTTTATTGATGTAAGAGTTGAATAATATATTTTTACTTTGAACTAATGGATAATTCAGAGCGTATGGAGCTAATTTCTTGGGATTCGAACTGTGACTCGAAATCCGAAACTGAAATATCTGTAAATGATAGTAGCGACAGTTTACTAGGTGACCTGGATAGTAATGAGTCTGACAGTAGTACAGATGGAATCAGTCAAGCAAGATATTTTTTGGAAATTAATTGTTATAATCATTCGGATCCGTCTGCTAGATTTGCTTTCACTGGAATTCCAAAAATTAACTTGGATATCACTGAGACTAAAAGTAAACTTCAGATCTATGATGCTTTCATAAAAAGAAAAAAAATTGTAATAAATGCTTAAAAATATTAGAAAAGTTAATTTTAATAGCATATCTTTACTTAAAAATGTAAAATGGACAAAAAATGTGACATTTTTTGATCGAGGTTTTGGAAAATTATGAAACTGTGAAAAGGCTAATTCGGAAAATATTACTACCCGCACCGAGGATTGGGGCGAAATTTCTAGTTTAAATATAAAATTTCGTTTTCCTCTTTCTACAAATATTACATGCATTAAGCCAATTCCGTCTTTAACTACAAATCACATATTCTCCTTTCTGCCCCTTTGTTTCAGCTTCTTAATTATATATAAAAACATTTTTTGAGAAGTAACCAGAATTAACTCTGACACTTGATTTTCGAAATTGATTTTTCCAAGAAAGCTGAATGACACATAATCAATAACAATATCCACTAAAATTTAAAAATCCTTATGTATATGTGCTAGAACTGATTTTTACTGCTTAGAAACTATCGGAAATATTTCATTGAAAAGAAAACTTTGAAAGGAAACTTTTACTAATTGTATCAGCATAAAACATGTTATTTTATTTTAGAAGTGGCAGTATTCCCGAAATTTGATTTATGAGGAAAAATAATTTTTGAATTTAATAAACTAGTCTTTAGAAAATCTTCAATATTTATGCAATATTTACAGTATTTTCTTTCTGTATTGTACATTTTTATGCTTGTTATATTGTGTAATGGGAACCAAACATAGTTGCATAATACATTGCGTTCACGGAGACCTACTTATTTCGTTACCTATCCAATGCCCGGTAGAAGTATTAATTTGGAGTATTGCAGAGTCCGGTATCCAAGGATATGTTTACATATGGCAGGATGACCATGAAAATGTGTGACATCCCTAATCATGCATACTACTTTTATTAAAAACCTAATGAGTTTATTTATTGTACTATGATATACATATATATATATATATATATATATATATATATATATATATATATATATATATATATATATATATATTTATATATATATATATATATATATATATATATATATATATATATATATATATATATATATACTATGTGTGTGTGTGTGTGTGTGTGTGTATGTATGTATATGTATGTATATATGTGTGTATATTTGTGTATGTATTTATGTATGCGTATTTCACAAGCATTGTTCTTAGCATGCTTAGTTTTCGATTATAAAAGTTTGTCAAAACAAACTTTGAATATTAATACCCTTAAAAAATTAATTTTATATCAAACAAAAATACGATTTAAAACAAATGCATGACAAATATGGAATCACAATAAATAATGAATAAACAAATCAATAATCACAATAAACAATTGATAATATATATTTATAAAATAATTATTTTATTTTAACTATATTTCAGAAAAATCTAACGATAAAAAAATCTAATATAATATTACAAATAAAAAGGGCCATATTATTCATTAAAATAGATGCAAATGATACATTTTCAATTAATCTACTTTGAAAACATAAATCAATAGCTTTTAAAATGTATAAGCGTTTACCGTGAAACTGTAAACAATTCAACTTAAATATAGTGCTAATAACATTGTATTTCTTCAATTGTGTAAATAGAAAGTAAATTATTTATGAAAGTCCATTGTACCCTTAAGTGTTTTATATATGCATTTAAAATTCATGATTACAATTCCAGTACAAAAATGTAAAGTGCTTGTTTACTAATCCTTTTTAATTTTAATTTTATCATACATTACGAGCGAGAATGAAAAATTTTTGTATTTTAATATACTGCATATCCTAAAATTTTTTTCTCGGGAAAAAGAATTCAACATTTCTTTTTTATAATTCAAATACTAAAATAACTATTTATTTAAAAATATTTTGAAGATATCTCAAACATTATTTTATACATTTTAAAAATTTATAAATATTTCTCAAAGCAATCAAGAATTCGCCATTCAACTAATTGAATCAAATTATAATGTCCATTATTCTGAATTTAGGAAATCATTCAAATGTTTTAAGAGGGAATAAAAATTCTAATACAACTCAAAATGAGTTTGTGATTGAAATATCTCAAAAACAATGTTGAAAGTACAATTTTTCACTTAAAACCTTTCATGCTATAGAATATTAATTTTTCTCTGGAACTAACTTTGTTTTTATTATTCATGGCGAAAAAATCAACTCCTTCACTTATTTTGTTAAATTATTTTTAGAGAAAGTTAAATAATAAAGAAATACATTTAATATTATATTATTTTATTTTTATTAAAGTTATTGAGTTATATTCTTTTACGTTAATGCGTTATATTCTTTCCATGTCTTATTGTCATACAAGAAAAAAACAGCTTAAATTGAATAATTTCTACTAATAAGAGTTTAGTTTAAAAATTCATTTTACTTATAAATTGAAATTTATCTGTAGTTTTATTTAAAGGAATTTAAAGTCATTCATAAATTTTAGTATAAATAAAGGAAAAAATTCCTTCCACATGCACTGTAATATACTATATAATCAAAGAAATTATAACAAGCATATTATTTAAAATTATTTCTTTGGTGTTATGTTGTTCAAAATTCCATACATTAAAATGTATAAATATTAAGTATAAAATAAATAACGACATACCATTGAAGTTTAATGTACCCGCAATAAATATCTAGCAGTCAATTACAATCGTTCTGCACTTTTTGTAGAGTTATTCTATCTTTGGTTATGATTTAAAGATTGGCCAGTTCTCTAAAGTATTCTAATATTTTTGGTATCTCAATTTCGCACGTATAGCCTGCACTATCCTATAGCTTACGTTTCTCTGTTCGACAACCCAGGTGTAGAAATCGTAATTTAGTGCAGGCCATTGTGATCTTCCAGGACGATTAAATAAGTTTCTTCTTATATTTTTAATGTTATCTTCTGCTTTCGCCAATTTCTCATTGCTTTCTTTTCTACCACGAAATAACAGTCCGCTTCTCTTTCCATCTGATTCTGCTTTCTGAATCACTTACAACTTGAAAGCAACAGCAAAACTGCGACAATGTTTTAGAGACATAATGAATGACCAATATTACAGCAAATCAAAATTTTGAAAAGAAAGCACTCTGTTACTAGTTAATAGTTACTGTTACTAGTGATCCTCTAGGCGACCCTCAACCTTCGATCTTGAACCCATACACTCCAATCGTCTGTAAAAATGACTATCGGTATATCTCGTGCTCCAGAACAAAATTTAGGATGGCGCTACTTGCTAGTACTGATTCGTTCTGCTCTATAAGTTTTTTTTTCAGGTTTACTACCTATCCGATACCATGATGTTTTCTTGGCATCTAATGAGTCGTGCTTTTGTTTATATTTGATCATCGGAAGTTAGCTCGACATGCTCCCCCCCCCTCTTCTTCTGATTTTGATGATTTGAGTAATGAACAACCAGAAGATAGTCGGAGTCTGAAGAAATTTGCTTTTTAAACACAGATAGTCATCGGACTATACTTCCGAAATTACGGTAGTTGGAAAAACAAATTACCTAATGTTACACATGAGGAACATGTCAAAATATAATTAGTTAATTGTCCTGCATGGAAATGTAAAAGTGACAAAGAAATTTAGTCTCGCAAATACTTTCAATTTATTGATGCGGAAGTTCATCACTCGGGTACTGCCAGACATACACCGAAAATCCATAATAAAATACTTTTGAATTTACGGCATGGTAATTTAGAAAATTATTTTACAACAATCCTGCATGTTCCGACCTTCCTTTTTGTGTACTTCCGAAATTACGGTAGTTGGAAAAACAAATTACCTAATGTTACACATGAGGAACATGTCAAAATATAATTAGTTAATTGTCCTGCATGGAAATGTAAAAGTGACAAAGAAATTTAGTCTCGCAAATACTTTCAATTTATTGATGCGGAAGTTCATCACTCGGGTACTGCCAGACATACACCGAAAATCCATAATAAAATACTTTTGAATTTACGGCATGGTAATTTAGAAAATTATTTTACAACAATCCTGCATGTTCCGACCTTTCGTTTTGTGTAATGCCCTCTGGCGGCAAAGAGTAAAATGAGAGATGGTTACGGGTTCGACGAGTGTGGTAGGACAAAAATGTTGACATGTATTTTTAGCTATGTGTAAAATCCCCTATATAATAATAGCCTAATTTGTCTGTCCGTGAATTTATGAAACGGTTGTACCTGGAATGGATACAGAATTCCATATTGGATTTTTAATGACTTAGGGTTAGCAAAATTCACTGCGAGTTCGAAATTCCCCCCATCACCACTTTTTGAACGTTTAATGGTATTATTTCAAGCCTTATTCTCCCCTGTTAAGAGCAGGAGATTAAATGTATCATTTTGGATATCATTCTTATATACCACAAAATAATCACTGTCAATATTAATATTGACAACCTTTGCTGTCCATTCTATCACGTACGCGTCCCTCATATACTCTACTTTACTATATCTAGCCATGGCACGCTTAGTAGAGTGTCTGTCCATTTGGTTTGCGTGCTTCTCGGGTTGACGGTTCTGTCCTCGATTCTGCCAAATTTTTCTAAATGTCTAATTAATTTAATATTTTCTGCTTTTTTTTTTAAATTTCTTATTCCTAAAGTTGTTTTATTATTTTTAAAATAAATTTTTACTATTTTTTCAACTTTTTATGATTTTTACGATTTTTAATTTATTAATGTCTATTTTGTACAGATGTCCCTGGAAAAATAAACATTTCATGCTTTCTATCCTTAACCATTCTTCTCGTCTATTTTTATGTGTCCTTTTACCTTTTAGCTGTTAATTTTTTTTGCCTCATTTTCCTGTTTATTGAAAGAAATCTCTGGATTAGAGGGCTCGGCCCATGCAATCCAGGCCCATGCCTACCAGGGTAATAGTTTCGTTCCTTTACTTCCATTAATTACTGTGGAAAAAACTGCAGAACTTAACGATAGTTTCGATGTAGCTACAAAAACTTGAATTTTTTCTAAATTTATTCAACGTGATCTTAAACTGTATTTACACTATTGGGAGACTTTAGAGGAGTATGAAGATAAACAAATTATTGAGCGTGTACCTGATAATTCTCAGCCAAATAACAAATCATTTAGTACTTTAGAGTACTCATTAGAGTACTTTACAATTCTAGAAAATGAAAAATTTACTGATTCCGTCATATGACGGGCTATATGCTAGTAAATAAACAGTAAAATAAAATAAAGTGAACTTTCGTGTGTTTGTGCAGTGTTTATTGAGCATTGCATTTTTCTAAACATCTGGAGGTTGTTTTTCCTCTAAAAATCGTTGGGATCAGATGTTGTGAATTGGCATGCTTAATAAGTGAAAAAGTGCACTCTTACGTTGGATATCTATGATCAGTTCAAATTGTAATTTAATCCTATTTAAAAAATGAAATATATGAATAACTTAGCTACCTAATCCGTCATTGGCATTTCTTGTTTTATCCTGATTTTTTTCCTCCATCAACCATGAATAGGCATTTCATTTTTTTACTTCCTTTTGTTTTTTGAAGTCATGATTTACTTATCTATTTACTATCTATTCTGAATGATTAAAATACCTCTTCATTCCACACTGAATAATATCCTTAATATATCAAATTTTCTCAGACACTCAAAGGGAGATTAAAGTTTCGAAATCTAATATCTCGGTTCTCTCTTTCCCTAATTATGATTTATAGTAATAAAGCTAAAGGTAGTTGGTTGGTTAGGAGCGCTGTGGTGAACAGGTTTTTTACATGTGATTTATGAGACGAAAATTGATAATTAAAGCCGATTCCTACTGGATACGAGCACACTTGCACAAAATCTGGAACCTAAGAGCAGCGCTGTTGTCGATTTAGTACTTAGAAAACTAAGGCGTATTTTGTAAAGATTGCAAAATAAATTAAATTTCCAATAGGATGGAAAACACATTTTATAACGTTTTCTTCAAATATTCCCATATACGACTATAAACTTTCATGACACTGAATTTACTACTTCCTACAGAAATAAAATTTAGCTTCACAACTTTATGTTTACGATTTGCCTTCATCTAGTTATTTCCATCGACACAAATATCGATGTTTCTCAATGTCTTTTTTTATCTTGATTTTCTTGTATTTACTAAAATTTCGGAGAAACTGATTTTGCAATCTCAAAAACTATTACAAAGTAATTCTATTAACAACTATTAACACATTACTTATTTATAGGATAAAATGTGAGTTATATATACACTATGAGTTATGTACATTTTGTTTCTCAAGATATACTCAGTTGATATAATTAAAATTTTAAGCCATATAAAAAGACCCTAAATTACTTCAAATGTCCTTCAAAGATTTTGAATATAAGCTCTAGATTATTGTTCTACAACGACACTGTAAGTTTTCTGTGAGAAATTTGTAAGCACCTTCGTCTTTCTCGGTGTCTACTTCAATAGAAAATTATAATTACCTAAAATACAAAACTTTGAAGAAACAATTGTGAATATAAAATCCATTGGTTATAAATAAAAATATTCCTTAATAAAAGTTTTCTTCTGAAGAGTATAAAGAGTTTTTATTGAACTGACATTTGATAATTCAATATAATAGCTTTATAAAACAGTGTCAATGTGTGATATATGAATTTGCTAGAAAAGGGTATATCCATCATTATCCAAAAAGGCTCTCTTCTGATACAATTTGCAATGCTCTATATTTTCAAAACTAGCTTTTCTGAATCTGGCATATCAAAAGTTAAACACGAGAATGTGTAGAATGCAATAAAGAATAAAACTTTATTTAATACAAGCAAACTTTAAAGAAAGTTTTAAAGTTAAAAAAAAGCCGTGCATCCCACTGATACTTTCATCATTCTAGCATTTTATTAAAAAATATGATTGATTTCAATAAGCTTTTGTAAGTATTATCTATCTTTTATGGTGATTTATATCATCTGTTTATTCATGTTTATTTGTAATCAGTGATAAATAATAGGCTCTTAGTTTCTCATTAACTTTTATTCAGGAGTTATGTTACTATGCATGAGGTAAGAAAAGGATTTTAGTGAATATAAAGTTAGATAGCCACTGCTATAAATCATTTTTTTACACCGTGGGTCTCTTTACATCGTGGAATGATAATAGGTAATAGTAGATAGAAATGATAATAGTAGATAATAGGTAAAAACAAGTTTCTTTGAAATTTTTCAGAGGATAAATTTTTTTAGAAATTTTTAATACATTATATATTCCAGTTCAGATATTTTTATAGACAACGAAAACCTTGTTTACCCTTTTAATAAATTCATTTCTCAAATACAAACTTGTGTGCATTTCCAAGTCTTGCTTCCCATTCAAAGTGATTGGATACATTTATTAACATACTCCATTCCTTTTATGCGAATTTCTTTCTTCCCTTGGGACGGATGATTACATCACAAAATAGATTATCCGCTCGTTGATGATAGGAAGTTCGCTGTAGTATGAAAACCGATGAAATGCAGGACTGCAGGACCGTTCTTGCAAATGGGGTCATATCCTATAGGGAGTACTAAAAGAATCTTGCATGTACATTTTACTGATAACAAGGTATCTGTCTTATTTAACTTATTTTTCAAACTACCAATTCACAAAATAATTTAATTTTTTGTTGTTTGTAAGAATTTGATATAAAAAATGTTGACATATTATGACATTTGTTTTTATTTTCTTGAAGAAATCTTTAAAAATCATATTAAAGTCGAATATTCACATTACCAGAAACATTACAAGGTTTAATCTTGTAAAATTAGTTTAGTGAAGTTGCTGTGCGAAAGAAGGCAATTATTTACTAATTTCTACTCTTTTAGAAGATTTGCTTCCGTACTATTATGTATATAATCCTTAATTAAATATATAAATATATAAATATGTTGGTTTGTTTTAATTGAATGAATTACATAGTTACTATTAAACCTTGTTAAATACTTAACGTTTTGTCTTTTAGTATCATTAGTTTTTATAAAATTTAAAATTAACCTGTAAAGTCAACTTGTGTTGTTTCTAATGCCACTGGATTAACCCAAGATCGATTGAGCCATATGCTACAATTGCAAAGTGGTGCTCCTTTCGTTTTATCGAGAATAGTTGTGGTAAAAATACGACTTTCTCTCAAGTGGTTCCTCATAATTTAAAAGACCAAGCAGAAGACCCACAGACTTGTCCTCTCAACCCCAGAGGCACTGATTGAGAACATGGAAGACATTATAACCACGGATATATTTTACGTGATCCAATCACCTTTAAAGAACACGTAGATCTTAGGCCGGCTAGAGATTCGAATATGCAGTCCTCAGTTACATGAGCGTTTCCTCTGACGACTGAGCTATTGCTTACCACTTGTAATTCTAAGTCTAATAAGAAAGATATAAGTACTGAAGTTATGTGAATAAATTAAAAGTAGTTACTAAAAATATTGTAAAGTAATGGATGGCACTAAAGTGTAATCGTTACGTTTCACAACATTCATGATATATAATGCTCAATTTGATGATAAAAGGCTTTTAATATTTAAAATTTTATTTGAGAAGTATTGCACCAAATTGATCGTTGTTTACGTAATGTTGCACATTCAATCGGGTTCGGTGTATACTATATCATTTAGGACTGGTTAATGTAGTCAACATGTCATTAAAATGTAATAGTTACGTTTCACAACATCCGTGATATATAATGTTGAATTTGATGGTAACAGGATTTTAATATTTAATAATCTTATTGAGAGGTATAACATGAAATTAATAGTGGGTTACATAATTTTCCACGTTCAATTGGGTTCCACGTATACTATATCGTTCACGATTGGCTTACCTAATCGAAAATGATTATGTGGTCAAGCGAGGCAATCACTCGGGAAATTTATATACATGTTATGACGCAATATTTGGAAGGAGAGAAGAATGACCTTCTGATTTGTTCTGATAAAGATATCATGAAAAGAGGACATTGTGTATGAAAAATTGTTTGTAACTGCATCTTTAGTTCTTGTTACTATATAACTAATAATATATATAAACACAGTAACTTTATATAATTATATGTACACTCTGTTACCAGTTTTATGTCACAAATCACACCAAATGTTGAATAACGTCGATTTTAGGGACTGTTACTTAATAAAAAATTGTGTTTGTAAAACAGCATAAATAATCCATTTAAAAAAGTATTACATTTTCATATGTAAATATTGTTAACTCTTTATTGATTGAACTAAAAACTGTGGAGAACATCAAACATGACTAATTTATCAATTGTTACAGAATAACTTGTGATATAAACTTAAGACTGATAGCTCATTTAAAATAATTGTGCATATTTTTACATTAATTCATTAATGAATATTTCATTTTTTCTTGATATGGATTGAGAAATATTTTAATTCTTGAAGAATTATCTTATGAACTATAGATATACAAAATTCTGAAGCTAAAAAAAAATCTAATGAATCTGCAAGTGGGATAATAATATCATTATAAATAATATTTAATAATCATTTTAAAATGTTTATAATCAAAACCATCAAACACTAGCAGTAAGGTCTTAAATAATTACTAGATATTAAACATTTAAATTGTTTAACTACACACAAGGAATTCCTATGTTTCAAAGCAATTCATTTAATTAAGTACTTTAATACCATTAGCAATATTGTTATGTGGCAATCTCTTTTTTCTAGAAGTGGATAATTAGGAATGATTTAATACAGTACTCGCCTTAACAAAACACACACTAATGTTTTTTGTTCTCTAACATTTTTCTTAGGGGTAATTGTTTTCATTCGCTACCGAGAAGGCGAAAAAAAATTTTATCTTATTAAGCAAACAAAAATATTTCTTATCTATTACACAATTATAACAAAACTACAGAGAAACCTGCATATAACGATATTGTATGTAACAATAAACATGTCTATGAGTATATTAATACTTCCTTTATTTCCACGATTTTTTAATATCTAATAAATTTTTAACTTTGATAGAATTTTTTGTATTTTAAATTTATATTTTATGTTGCGTAAAACTATTAAATATTCAACCACTCGAATTTTAGTATTTAACATATATTAAATATTCCACAGTTCTAAAAGTTAGTAAATTATATCATTAAGTAATCACTAAAAGATGTTTTACAAATCAAGTCCGTTAGCAAGGGGAGGGAAGTAGGGTACCGGTCCCTATCCGAAATTTTGAAAGACCGCTCCGTGGAAAGAAAAGGGACCATGAATGTGAGTGTGTCTTCTGCCTAGCTGTGCATAGACAACAGTGGCCTTAGAAAGATCAGTTACGTTGAGTTAAGGAGTAGGTGTAAATTACATTCGATATATAAGAACAGATTGACTTGCAATTTTGGCAACTCATCAGAATTATGTTAAGCAATTATAAGTATTGTGAAAATATAAAAAAGAGCATATTTTCTAATATACAGGTATAAATTAGAACATTTTGATTATTTTTCAAAATTTTACTTCTAGTTACACTTTTGTTTTAAAAATCAGAATTTAGTACCATGTATAGTTTATATATTTTCCATGTTAACTTTACTATCGAATTCGTTGTGTAATTACAACATTACTCATTCAAGACTATAAATTTGTCCATTATATCATTTTTAAATTATTTTGATATTTTAAAATCGCATTGTTTTATTATACTCATTAGGAGTATACATACATAAGAAAACCTGTAATTTTAATGAAGTATCCTTCACAAAAACAATGTCCTCCTCTGAATATAATTTCTGGCTACTGCCCTGTTACAAATTCCCTGGACAGTGTTAACAACATTTTTTACTTATGTTTCAGTTTCATTTTTAATTATAATGCTTATTTCCCATTACATCAATCAAGAACTTTTCTTCTGAAGCAGTAAAAAGGAAGAACTCTTTTTACATCAATACTAACTTATAAAGTAAAATTCTGCCTCTATTTATTATTTTATCCATTAGTCTTTTCACCCCGATTCAAGTGCTTTTAGCACTCAAAATTGATTTACATTAAAGATACCCATGCTGCAATTTACTACAGTGAAGAGTAACCAAATGCAATGTACTTTATATTTGCAAATCATAGTTTTGTTAGAGTGTATGTAGAATCTATCAACATAAAACGTATTTTATGAAAGGCGTATACTGATTAGGCTGAAAAAAAACCTCCGTAATATCCAAAAAGTGAAGCAAATGGTTTCGTGGAAAGTTCTAAGTGAAAATTCACCTAAAATAACAAAATGCCCAGGAAGTGAAATAAGTTAGTTAACGTAATAGAATAAAATAACTTTTATGGATAAATTTGTAAATATAAGCACTTTTATTCGTTTCTTATTTAACTGTTGAAAATTGTTCTTCATCCTATATAAAATCATCTCTAATATTTTGAATCTGTGTTAAAGCAATTTTCTGAAATAAATTCACTTATATAATGTTAAATAACTGTATAAAATTTTAAGGTTTTTTTTTTCATAATATAAAAATATGTCTTTTCTACCAAGACAGAAAAATAAATAATATTTTAAATATGTTATATATATTTATCTCTTCATAAAATTTTGTTACATATTTACCCATTCAAATAGAGTGGTATCTTGAACTGAACACATGTTACTTCCTACATATTTATCATGATTCCTAAATACAAATACATTTTATAGTTTTGAAATCTTCTAATGAAAACACATCACAACTATTTATCTTTTTTATATCAGTACATATAGGTGGTCAAGTATATATCTTGCCAGTTAGAAAACTAATGTTGGCCAGAAAAATTTACTTTGTATGCAGGAAGAGTTAATTTGTGGAACTGCATGTTGTCTCAGTAGTTAAGCAGAAACAGAGGTTAGGAGTCAGAAGAAAATATGCTGTGTGATTGTATCTTGAGTTTATTCAAAACATGATATTTTCTACATTTTTAACCTGTTTCTAAATACAAATACATTTTTATAGTTTTGAGCTCTTCTTTTCTAATGCAACTCATCAGAATTATTTATCATTGGCTTTTCAGTACATGCCTATGACCAAGTATATATCTTGTCACTTATAAAACTTCAGGATGCCAGGAAAAACTTACCGTGTATGCATAAAGAGTATATTTGTCAGTAATAAGGCGGAAAGAGAGAGGTTGAGAGTCAAAAGAAAATCTCTGTGATGATGACAAAAATATGAAAATTTTCGATTTTATTATCTGACGACAAATTTTCAAACAGGGATCACAGAAAATGAATGATATTTTATTTGTCGCTAAATAAAGTTTACTGAGTGTTTGAGACTGTACCTTTACTAAAACAATATTACACGATTTGATTGGCAATGGCTTCTATTTATAGGTTTTCAGGTAGGTGAAGTAAAGGTGTTGGAAATATGGAATAAAGTTCCTAAATTGTTCTCCAAATATGCTATTTCCTCTTGAACCAATCTTATCCAAACCTTGAAACAGTGTTAGCAATAGGCTTAAATATGGGGAAGATAATCTTTCAAAACATCTAATTTGTAACAATACTAATGCTCCTCAGGTAATCTCAGTAGAGATGGAAACTAGTTTTCAGTACAATTCAGTGCTTCATTTTGCCCAAAGAAACCCGCTACTCCACATATTCTGCATTCAAATTTTTAAACAATTGAAAAAGGAATATTTTATTTTTTAAGTAGACTCTTCTTTTTCATAAATACATAGATGTGACAAGGAGTTTTAAAAGAGGATGATATCATGAATCCTTGAACACTAAAATACCCTGAGCATTGTTACTACCAAGAATTCCTTCTAACCTGAGTTACAAATGAATATATCCAGATTGTATAAAAAAGTATAGTTCATGAGCAGTGGGTAAAATAAATACGTAATCCTTATTTGCATATTTTCCACATGAGAATTGTTTTATTTCTTCATCATTTTTTAAATCAGAATGAGAAGCCACATTGGGCACATGAGAATTATTATTCATCAAAAATTGTTTCGTAAATAAAGATTCAACAAACGGGGAAATCTTCTCTCGTTTGTATCTGGTGTCTTGTTCTTTTTATTATCTTAACAAGCCTGATATAGGATCTTCTAATATATATGCTGTACAACAGTGTGAATTATTATCAAGATTTCAGTAATCAGCGTATTATTTGTAATAATTTCTTGTAACTCAAAAATGTATTGAATGTAGTAATATATTCATGCCTAATAACTTACAGCTAAATATCTATTAGATTTAATAAACAAGATTTTAGATAAAATATATACTACATTTGTTTTCCAATGCAAGTTTAAATTAATAGAAAGTTAATATTTTATTTAAAACTCTTGTACATTTTTAAAATAATTCTTTCACACTAAAAACAAAGTAATATATCTTTTAGTAATGTTTTCTATTCAAATAGGGACTCTACTTCTTTCTATTCCACTATGCCGATAGAACAGTATAACTGAAGTACATCGACTAACACTGCACAAGATATAGGGTTATACTTTGGGTAAGGAAGTTTTCGATAATCAGATTAACTACATAAGTATATATACTGAAAGGAAGTTAATAGCCACCTATGATTAAGCATTTTCCTGTTTGTCAAGCGACTTAATTTCGAAAACTGTCTTAGGTACATTATGCTGGAGAAAATAAAGCCCGTCTCACTCTTCCATAACCACATTATATATCATAGTCTAAATATTAAATATCTACTTGGAGCATAAGAGATTAATGAAAATTTAATAGAAAAAAATCATTAACTTTATTTTTGTCCTCAGTTATGGCAGACATTACAACTAATGCATATTTTAGTTGATCACTTTGTATTTGACTGGATTGACTTCAAAAATATATTAAGAAACATAATACTGGAAAAAACTAAATGCTGTAAAAACGTGTCAGAAAATAATATTAAACTTCAATATTGCGTACGGAGATTGTTGATCATACCATCATGACCACATAAGGGTAATTTAAGTAATTAACCAGTTTAATACAAGAGAACTATTATTTAACAAGAAATTAAATTCATATCTCATGAATGAAGCAGAAAATTAGATGCATGTCGCATTTAGTGTGGGAATAGCATCTAATGTACATCTTAGTTGATCACACTGTATTTGACTAAATTGACTTCAAAAATATATTAGGAAACATAATACTGGAAAAAAATAAATACTGTAAAAAACTTCTCAGAAAACAATATTTAACTTCAATATCGCGTAAGGAGATTGTTACTCATAAGATCATGACCACATAAGGGTACTTTAAGTAATTAACCAATTTAATACAAGATAACTATTATTTAACAAAAAAATTAGATTCATATCTCATGAATGAATCAGAAAATACTAGATTCCGATTCCATTGATATGAAATTGTACTAAACGTACAAACTAATTCTTCAGTTAAATTTATACTCATATTTTATTAAGCAGTTAGTATACCATCATTATTATGGAAATGGCAAAAGTGTGTATTTAAGCCACTTATGTAATAGAAATGGGAACTACAACTAAATAAAAAAATAAGGTTGTGTAACGTCCATGGATATCTGATCTTTACATTTTAGATCATATATCTTCGAAATCCTTTCGCTTCTCCATAATTTACGATAAAATATCGCATTTAAATGAAACTTAAAACCAACTTATGCGAAATCTTCGTCAAATTTTGATGTCTTTGTCCTAGATGATAATACGTATGTGTAATGAATTGTTTCGCATTTCAATAAAACGAAGTAATGCTATATTTTAATACATTTACATGAATTAGATATAAAGAACAAGCTAATAACGAATTTTGTTCTTTTATTCAACTAGACTCATAAAAAAAGATGTATTGTCGAAAGTATAATGTCATATTAGTATCACTATTTGCCGTAAAGAGGAAAATATCACCATAAAAAATAATATATTTTCATATCAGTATATTATCACTTAGATATAAGTTAGAATAATTATTCATATCCTAAAATTCCTTAATAACCCAGACTCACCTTGCTTACTCCTAGGAGTCTAATAAACAAAATTTACTTTACTAAAATTTTTAAAAATTTCTGCCAGTACCGAACAGTATTCACCGTGGTAAAGGACAATATAACACAACATTTCTAAATAAAAAAATTTTTTGTTAGTAGATATCATTTTGACATACACTTTTTATAGAAAATCAGAATTGGTTCTAAGTATCCTGTCTCAGGCTTATTAGCTATCGCCTACAAAATAATTAATCATATCACAAACAAAAAACGAATAAGGATTCAAATGTAAATCCTTCAAATTCAAATGTACTGCCTATACACTAAAAAATTTACATAAATCTAAAGTCTCATTCCAAACTTACTAATAGGGTGAACTTTATGAAATATATCTTTCCTGTGCATTTGGTTTCACACAAAAGTGCAACTCTTGATTAATTAGTCTGATTTACTTCATAAGGCAGATGCCGGTAAAATTTATAAAATAGTATAAATATATATACATATACATATATATATATATATATATATATATATATATATATATATATATATATATATATATATATATATATATATATATATATATATATATATATATATATATATATATATATATATATATATATATATATTATATATATATATATATATATATATATATATATATATATACATTATATATATATATATATATATATATATATATATATATATATATATATATATACCAATACCTTTACATTATAAATACAAATAAACGATAGTGTTGCAAATGTGTCTTTTGTCTAATGGACAATAAAATTTAATTATACTTTATAAAGAAAACTCATTTTAAAAAATACTTAAAAAGTTTAAGCATTGAAATATTTTTAAACTAAATTAAGGATTCTCAATGTTACAACGCACATCAATTATTGTTTTTAAAAATGCTAGTTACTTTAAAATAGTATTACTTTTTATCAATAGTTTAAGCTTTTCCTGAAAGCCATGGATTTTTTAGAAGTTGTAAGATAAAAATGAGAAACAAAATATTGAAAATAACAATATACTTAACACTAAAGGAAGCTGTTTATACATAGATATTTGTCTATGGTATTTTACTTTCGTGTACTTGTTTCACCGTAAACTTTTGATAAATCTTGAAGTTTTGTCACATGCTTATAAAAAATGAAAGGATAGGACAAAAACACAAGAAAAAGAAAATACATTTTTACAAGAAAAAATTCGTCTTCTGAGCAAGGTGTCTCAACTAAAAAGCTAAGTTATAAATTTCTTCTTCAAAGTTTTCTATTTAATTATTTATAGGAAAAGCCTTTTGAAGACATTGCTTCTGAATCAATAACTAAACAGAATAAATGTTTTAGTCTTATTTTTTTAATTACTTTAATAAAAAGGAGATGATATGAATCAACATTAATTTTATAGATATATTTCTACAGGAATATAACGTATACAAACATGGGATGTCTTTTTATTTAAATTACGCTGTCACAAGATTTTAATAAATTTACCCACTTTAAAATATCATTATTGTGTTCTAAGAAACACTTTGCCATGTTTGTGAATTAAATAAGCTTAAAATTTATAGAAAGTAAAAAATATAAAAAAATATGTCCCCAAACTAGGGATTTATACTGCATATATGTAGTATAGGGTAGGGCATGTCTTCTGAATCAATACCTAAACATACTAAATGTTTTAGCCTTATTTCTTCCAATTACTTTAATAAAAAGGAGATGATATGTATCTTAAAACGTATATAAGCAACAACAATTTTATAGACATATTACAACAGGAATATAACGTATATAAACTTTGGATGTCTTTTTATTTAAATTTCGTGTAACAGGCTTTTAATAAATTTGCATACTTAAAATATCATTATCATGTTCTAAGAAACATTTTGCCATGTTTGTGAATTAAATAATCTTAAGGTTTAGAGAAAGTAAAAAATATAAAACAAAATGTCCCCAAACTAAAGATTTATACTGCATATATATAGTATAGGGATACTCCATAGTGTAGGGAAGGAAAAGGTTTATTATCCAAAGAAAAACTTTTTTTTATTAAGTTCTGAAACAACTGGCATTCAATTTAAAAGTATATTTGTTTTAAAATTTAGAAATCTTGAACAACGTGTAAGGTTAAAAAGGTTTTCTACCATGGCAGGTTTGTGCAGTCTTTATACTCTTCCGTCTGTAATAAATTCTCGAAACGACATGCTACACTTCTTCTTA
The DNA here is from genome assembly GCA_032207245.1 of Pardosa pseudoannulata. Lineage (NCBI taxonomy): Eukaryota > Metazoa > Arthropoda > Arachnida > Araneae > Lycosidae > Pardosa > Pardosa pseudoannulata. The sequence continues at coordinate 109,576,288 of CM063508.1, read as the reverse complement.
ACACCGCTTTCAAACCTTTCGAATTTTTTTTTTAGCCGAAGGAATTCTTATCTCTTGATATTTGGTGGGGCATATATTTAAGCTCTTGGAATGCAACTTTTGCTATATTTACCAAAGAGGGAGCGACAGAGTGGTAAAAGATAAAACCATAAAATGCGGTTTAATGCAGAAATTGAAACTATATATATCATCCTTTTGCCTGACGATGTGGAATTTGCGATACAGTTACTCCTGTGCATTTATTGTATTCTCTATTCAATGAATATTTGAAACCACTTTGACATTTTGTGTTATATTTCTAAAGTTCCTATACTGTACAAATATGGAAGCAATGTATTTAGAAAACTAATTTATAGTGTTTATAATCTACATAATTCCTGAAAATATATTATACTAATATTATACTAAAAGATTAGATTATTATATAAATATATTTATGCCGAAGTGGATAAACGTTTGTGTGCAATTGTATAATAATTATTTCTAAAGTATATTAATTATTAATTTTAAAGGATTAAGGAGCATAACATTTACACATACCAGGAATATTGTTAAACAACATAACTATAGTTAGTTTAGTTGCTATCATCCCAGAATTCGTAAAATATATTTAGAGAAAATAGTAATAATAATAATAATAATAATAATGCATTTAATTTTTATTGCAAAACTTGTATAATTATACTTTTTAGTAAATAATTCAGTGATTATGAGATTGAACACGAAATAACTTGGATTAAACGTTATTTTATTGGTAAAACGTAAATAACTGGTTAATTTTAAAACAATATGATAACTTAAAATGCACATGGTGTCATTTAACAACCAAATAATATAATAAGTATTTATCATTTAAAAATAATGTAACAATTATTTATCATTTAATTTATTGAAACAAGATTGTTTAAAGTAAGACTGGTGAGCCTTTAACATGTAAGAAACCTTTTTAACACCACCTGAATGTACTTAGACTCGTGCCAGAATGCACTTCTGTGTGTGTTGTAACATCACTGGATTCTCGGGTAGCATGTGGGTATTGAAGTGGTTGTAACAGGTCGTACAGCTTATAACAATAAGAACGTTTATTCTTCACTAAATAGAAGCTATTTACAAATTTTCCGATTTGAAATGACAGGACTCAGGTGAGCTGCTATGGACCTAAAAGTCCCATGTTCGAAGCGAACCTGAAAAATTATCTTCGGTTAGGTGCCCACAGATATACCGTTGTACAGGGGTGTAACTGGCAGTCCTTGTGTCCCACAGAAAACTGGAGAAAGGCTCTCCAATGCTCCTCCTGATGTCACATTTCGCTTCATCCCATTCGCTTTTCCATCCCGCGTCACCGTCCTGCTAGTCTCAAATTGGTCCTCTCGTTGGCGCCTGACAGTCTGACATTGCGGCGTCGCATCCGACCTTCTAATCACCTCGGAAATCTCAAGGCCTGTCGAAGAGAAAACCCTTTGTACTTTAGTGTGAAAATCCCACACAGAATGTCGCCTTTGCCTGGACTTTAACAAAACCTCTTCATGATGCCAATGAGGTGTAGCTACGTCACAGTGTGTATCTAAACATGTTTGTAAACGAAAAAAAAACAGTGATATAAACAATATTTAAAATACACCTTTAAATTCATTTGAGTTATAAAGGAAACAGATAATGCAATGAAAATTTACCTTTTCATTTAAATCTATACTGATAAACTTTTAGCAAGTTAGAATCCTTTTAAACTTGCAAAATAGCTCATTGTGTCTAAAATTAAAACTTTATATATGTCCAATAATCAACCTTTATGTGATAACACACGATCCCAATTTAAGTAAAAAATTTAATTACCTTTACGAAGTATCGTTTTTTTTTCAATAATTCCGAAAATATGTTAACGTGTAATAGGAAAGGCGTAAACTGAACGAATCAATTTATTCTACATTAAATCACTGAATTCTCCAAACTTTACCGCTACCCACAAGATGACTCTGTAATCCTTTTAACGAGTTTGAACAAACGAGAATCCAGAGTAACAGTTCACTTTGATACAGTTTATTGTCAATTATATTCATACCACACACCCTACAAACCATACGGACCATCAGATTTAGCATTAAATGCATTCATGAACACGTGTAATCCTAAACAAAGTTAAGGAAGTCATTCGCTTTAAATGTTTACGTCTGCTTACTTGATGGCGTTATATTTGTGTGGACAAAGTTACAGAGTAGTGCATGCGACGACGCATTGTGTTAGAGCTAAAATCCCCAACATAATAAATAAATATATATATATATATATATATATATATATATATATATATATATATATATATATATATATATATATATATATATATATATATATATATATATATATATATACATATATATATATATATATATAATATATATATATATATACATACATATATATATATATATATATATATATATATATATATATACATATATATATATATATATACATATATATACATACATATATATATATATATATATATATATATATATATATATATATATATATATATATATATATATATATATATATATATATATATATATATATATATATATATATATATATATATATATATATATATATATATATATATATATATATATATATATATATATATATAATATATATATATATATATATATATATATATATATATATATATATATATATACATATATATATATATATATATATATGTATATATATATATATATATATATATATATATATATATATATATATATATATATATACATATATATATATATATATATATATATATATATATATATATATATATATATATATATATATATATATATATATATATATATATATACATATATATACATACATATATACATATATATATATATATATATATATATATATATATATATATATATATATATATATATATATATATATATATACATATATATATACATACATATATACATATATATATATATATATATATATATATATATATATATATATATATATATATATATATATATACATATATATATATATATATATACATATATATATATATATATATATATATATATATATATATATATATATATATATATATATATATATATATATATATATATATATATATATATATATATATATATATATATATATATATATATATATATATATATATAATATATATATATATATATATATATATATATATATATATATATACCTTAATTCCTCGATCCAACTCGTACCAGAGGTTCTCTATATGATTCAGGTCTGGGCTGTGGGCAGGCCAGTACATTCAATGAACTCCAATGGCACCATACCAATGCCACATCTGGCATTGTAGTCCTGAAAGTATCAGAGGTCCAACCCGTATAACTGCCACAACGAAGGAAACACATTGCCATCCAGAATAGTGTAGTAGGCAACGACGTTGAGCCTACCATGAATGGGGACCAAGGATTCCGGTCCATACCAGGATAAAAATCCTCAGGCCATAATTCCACCTCCACCGAACCTGACTGTTATCACAATGTATTCTGCAGGAGACGTTCTCCAGGCAGACGCCAGAACCAGACCCTGCCATTCAAACGGTAAGGGGTGATCCTTGATTCTTCGCTCCAAAGAACTCGTTTCCAATCGTCTACGGTCCAATTTCGATGTGTTTTGCATCCCATTAACCGAGCGGCGAAGTTGGACTTTGTGATCAAAGGCTTATGGGCAGCAGCACTGCCATGAAAACCAAGCAGATGTGCTTCCTTACGGAAAATATTCATTGAAACAATACTCCCGGATGCCTGTTGAAACTCCTCGTGTATGAAGGCCATCGATTGGGTGTGGTTCTTCCGAATTTCTCTGGACAGCATTCGTCGGTCTCTATTTCCCAGTTTCGTTGTTCTGCCGATGCAGGGCACAATCCGACAATCACCGATCACCTTCCACTTCTAAATGACATGAGGCACTGTCGATTTTGGGTACTTTAGATAGCTAGTTATGCCCCTTAAGAATCTGCCATATTTGTAATACCCGATAATTATACCTTTCTCGACATCAGAGAGCTCCGAACTGCGTGGCATCATGAATGCGACTAATGCCGAAGGTGTTTCCTACACGATGTATACCAGCAAAGACCATGTCGTACCTCAGGACCTCAGATATCGTCATTTGCAAAGGTATCCAAATACTTATTGGTAGACAGTGTACCTATACACACATACTATATATAAAGAAATGTATTTGTAGGTGTATGTGCATATATCCCTTTTTTAACATTATATCATTTGCTCATATATTTAATGAATTATTTTATCCTAGACATTATTTTATCTAAATCTCATTATATATTTTTCAATTATAATTGTAAATAAAATTTTATCCCATATTTCTCAATGAATTATATAAATACATTTAGCAATCATAAATTTCTTGATTTTAAATACTTTTATTGAAATACAAGGGATGTAGTTCATTTTAAAACATTTGAGATAATTGAAAGAAAGTGAAAATATATAAAGAAAGAAATATTACAAATATTCCCTTCCATTCTCTGATAAAGCATTAATTTTATTTAATAAATATGCTTTGAGGTATTACATTAAGAGTTTAACAAATTTTACAATTGGAGATAGTTAAATTGCTTACATCCTATAATCCGATAGAATGCGTATTAATTTCTATGTTGCTAACCTTTAACAAAATTATTCTATGAACTGCACAAATAGCTGTGTACAGGCAGATTTATAGAAAGGTTTATTTCAAAATCTCAAGAATTGTGAAATTCTTTGATGTAAATGTCACAAAATAATAAATGCATTCAAGCAGAAACAATTCTCCATATTTTGATGTTTGACAAGAGAAAATGTTACATTGATTTATTATATATTTAATTCCCACAATTCCGTTCTATTTTACTTAAACCCGTCCGGTATGATTTAATAATAAAAAACTGTGCATGAAATAACCATTTAATTTTTATTTAAAAAAATTGTTTCATTTTACTATTCTTACATATTCTTAATTAAAATCCACTTTCTACATAGTGTTAAATAATATCAGAAACAGTAAAATTAAGAAATTATCAAAGCAAAACATTAATAAGGTATACAGATAATAGTCT
>CM063508.1:109541142-109566142 GCA_032207245.1 Pardosa pseudoannulata | reverse complement strand
ATAATGTGGAGTGTAGTTGAGTGGAGTACAACTGAGATATTTAAACGCGATGTTCTAATATGTGTTTGGGACGTTAAAATACAAAAGACACTGAGTTATGTTTTTTTCCTTAATCGAGGCTTATTCTAAGCGGAAAAGTTTAGTTGCAATGAAACTGAGTATACTTTGTTTGGTGAAATATATATAATACGCACAAAATACTGTTCAACATCAATTACAGGAAAATGATTCAATTTTCTGATTATTCCTCAGATAATCTGAAAATATATAGGAATACCGTGTTACACAATTTGAGAAAAACTAACCATAATTTTTTTTTTTAATTTCTTTCTTAAAGCATTTTTTCAACCATTATGAGTAAAATATTTTTAAAAATTCAGAAATTTTCTTACTATTAAGCAGTGCTTGCTATCTTATTTGTATAAAGATATATGCTTTATTAATTTTATTGTAATTTTATTTCCCTTTCAATAATGTATATCAAACACTGTACATCTCTTTTGTAACTTCTATTGTTGACCCAGTATGATGACCGTATACAGTCACGAGGCTGCACAGAATATTTTGTTTTTCTCTCTAGAATTCTCTAGGGGTGAATCTTTATCATCCTTTAGCGTTCGTCCATTGTTCTTACTTTTTATTGTTACGTGCTTTGTTTACTAAGAGGGCGATAACCTTCTTTTCTCACTGATTCTTATTTTTGCTTACATTTTCTTTTATTCATTTGAATAATGATTCTCGCTAGTTTAAATTTTTAGGAATAGGAATTTTTAAATTCTTGCAGTATACTTCACTCGTAAATGTAAAACATTTAAATTATATATATATATATATATATATATATATATATATATATATATTATATATATATATATATATATATATATATATATATATATTATATATATATATATATATATATATATTATATATATATATATACATATGTTTATATATATATGTATAAACCTATATATATATATTATATAGATATATATATATATATATATATATTATATATATATATATGTATGTATATATATATATATATATATATATATGTTTATATATATATGCATATATATATGTATATATATATGTATATATATATGTATATATTATATGTATATATATATATATGTATATATATATATATATATATATATATATATATATATATATATATATATATATATATATATATATATATATATATATATATATATATATATATATATATATATATATATATATATATATATATATATATATATATATATATATATATATATATATATATATATATATATATATATATATATATATATATATATATATATATATCTATATATATATATATATATATATATATATATATATATATATATATATATATATATATATATATATATATATATATATATATATATATATATATACATATGTATATATATATATATATATATATATATATATATTATATATATATATATATATATATATATATATATATATATATTTATATATATATATATATATATATATATATATATATATATATATATATATATATATATATATATATATATATATATATATATATATATATATATATATATATATATATGTATATATATACATATGTATATATATTATATATCTACAGAGTATGTAATTTTATTTCGGAAATAACCTATTTATTTGATAAAAAAAACACTACATTCCCGATGACTTCCGGTCTCTTGTGATTTTAGACATTTTGTTGAAAATCTAAAAAATACAAGATTAATTATCCTGAAGCCTCAGGCGTGTAAACAGGATATTAGACGTCACATATTGCAGATAATAATATTTCCCTGAAACCCCATAAGAGACCTTCAGCATATTGAAGAAAAACGAATATGTTTTTACAACCCTGTAAAAAGTAATGTATGAAAAGAGTTGAAACTTTAGCACTTGATTAATATGTTTCTTGTAATAATCGGCATGCATTATTAAGACGATACCACATATGTACGGGGAGAAATTAAGGTTTTTTTTAAAAATTATCCCAAATTTCTTAATATGCTCTGCTTATAATTTTCAGAGTTCTCAATACCAAATCATGCTATTTTCAGGATAATGTCAAACACCATGGTACACAATACTCTGCAATCGAAATGAAAAAGTAATAAATATCGGATAAAGATGAGCAGATTTACCAAATAATGTTTCACTGTGCATTCGCGAATGAAATGAAAATATAATGTGCATAATGTATTAGGTAATGTACGGAGCAAAGTTTGTGAAAGTCTCAGAAATAGTGATTGAAAATTCTTAAAATGATCGTCGATAGAATAAGCTCGAAATCCGTTTTTCCGAAAAGAAAGCAAAAAGTTGAGGGGCCGTGTCCAAAAGTAGTATTTCGTATAAATACAAAATAAACATACAGTATATTGCGAACATTAGAAGAAACATTAGCTTTTATGACAGCCTCAATTTTAAAATATCATGCATTGATAGAAATATTACATATTTACCCATTTACTCGTCACTGAGATTTTTAATAACATATGAAATTTTAGATGACTGTTCAACAAAATGTGTAAACTCGCAAGTGATTCGTCATCACTGGCAATATAGCATATATTTGAAATGGTGTTTCGAGATAGGTTAGCTTTCAGACAGAAAAATTAACTTTAAGTAAAATCGCTATCATTTTTTCTATAAACATTAACGTATATTAATGTATCAAAACCTTGTAAAGAAGTATACTTCTTGTGATATAAATTTGATTCATTTCAGCATAAAATTGCTAATAAATGTCCATATTTATTCGTCATATAAAGCAAACTTTTCTAAAAAAAACTTGTAAACTAAACTTGTAAAACAGTGAGAGGTCAGAAATGCTATAAAGTATTATTATTTCCAAATATATTAATATTTGTGGTTTTATTTAATGTATCAATAAATTGTAACAAGTCAGCTAACTCAAAATTCGGGATTATCCAGCGAACAAAATGTTTTAATACACCAGGATTTATAGTCTCCATACCAAATCATTTATAAAAGTATAATATGTGAACTTTTGGTGTAGGCTAGTGAAATGTGCCTAGTGTTACAGTTTCGAAAAAATATGATAATAGGTTTCTCTATGAAGACCTCAAATTACTTGTAATGGAAATTAAGCTGAATACCACATTAAGTAGAGGAATGAGGTTTCTCCTCTAATGAATGGCCCATTTAATATTTTATAAATCTGAAAAGCCACTAAAAATCCACCAGAATTAGAATCCTTGTCTGTCATGTTTAAGTTTAGAGGCGTCCTAGATATATTCTTGTACACACAGATCACAACATTACACATATAAGAGTAGTCAGTCTGTTATTAGATACTGTAGACCTTGGTATAATATCCCCTACAATGTAGCTAGTGGTGCTAGAATTACAATGTGTTAGGCTCGAAAAGTAGCAGATACCTAAAATATCCCATTGACAAGGTAAGTTATATCGCTGTCTGGATGTCCTCTCACTAAGAGTTCAACAGGTTTGAAAGAAGTACACAATGAGTCGCAAATATCCCTCCAACTAATATAATGAAATTAATAACAATCTTCAGTGGGGCATTTTAATCACTTTATTACCTTTATTATAGTCGTCCAGATAGCATTTATCAGTTACTATCAGTCCTACAGGTGATTACTAATAGATTATATTTATTTCTATAAGCATAATTTTTGTAATACTATGATGGACCCATTTCTTGCTCTCAAATATTGTATGGCATTCATTTCAAATCAAATACGAAAAATAATAATAAATCAATAAAATTCCTATTCATATTGGTAGAAATAGCATTATTACCTGCATTTATTATATAAGTTTAATGTTTATTATTTTTTTCCAAAATGCAAATAACATAATAAAGATGCAGTCTGCATTAACTTTGCCTCAGTTCTTTCTTACTATTATTTCTGCCTCACTTAGGATGAATATTTAATGCAGGACAAGTTCCTGAAATCATGATTGATTTCTTCTGTCAATAACTTTTTTGCTACTATTCTTAATAACTTCTCAGAATTTACACACGTAATTGAAATAAGAAGCTTAATTTTCTTTATTCTTGAAGAAAAGTAAACATAATCAGATTATAAAAAAAATGAAAATGGTATGCTGCCAACTATTTTTTTAAAATTTTATTGCTCATTAAAAAATTATTTCACAGCTGAAATATTTTATAAAAACACATTTATTTACATTTAACTTATTTTATAGATTACGACAGGAATAAAAACAATTACTTGATTAAATATTTATATTTCTTTTACTCTTGCGAAAGAAATATGAATTAAAAATCCAAAAGCCTAAAGCTTTTTAAATCATGTTTAAAGTATTCGATACAGAGTTTTCCATGTAAGAAACCTCTTTCAATGGGTATTAATGAACTAAGCAAACGTTATTACAATTCGAGTAATCAAAGTGATGTTTGTTAAGACTTATACAAATATCGTTACCTAAGAAGTTTTGTTTGTTCTTTAACATCTTTTATGGGGCAAGTGGGGATAATGACCTTTGATATAGAAGGGTAATGTAATAAAGTTTATAAAGATCTCAATTTATGTAAATAGCTTTTTGATATGTAGTAGCAATTATCAAACTAGACTTTATGTTAATTTAGGTGTGTGTGTGTGTGTGTGTGTGTGTGTGTGTTTTGGGAGAAAATATCAAATTAAATAAGAATTTGTTAGGACTTCTTTGCATAATATTTTAAATATATTTCAGAAACTTGTTTTTTATCCGTAGAAAATGTACAGCAACGTGTAACAAATTTTTATTTAACTTTTTTACAGCGAAAATTACTTTTTTAATAATGTTTTAAAAAATACAGTAATATTTTATAGCAGAATTCCTAAAAGTTTGTTTAGTGTTCCAGAGGTTCTTTAAGGACCTTTTAAATTCTAAAGATAAACCGTAAATTCATTCTCTAAATTTTTCCTCTTACGTAGAATTAATAATATTACCTTAAACGCCAGAAGTACCACAATCATTAATAAAAAATCGAGGCGATAATAAGTCATCGAAAACACACACGAAAGTACAGCACTAGTAGAAGTGATTCATCATTCATCAATTTATCATTTTACTTAATTCATTTGATTAAGATTATTTAATAAAAATTCTTCTTTCCACATCGACTTTCGTTGTAGAATACAAGTAGAATTTTGTAAGTATTATACACATTTTTATGTTAATTTGTAGTTTTGAATTTTTACGTAATATCAGTAATAAATAATAGGCCATTAATTTCACTTTAAGTAATATTCATTTAAGGGTTCTATTGCAATGCACATTTAAAGAAAAATGTTTCTTAGGATATAAATTTTGAAGACCAATATTTTATACTAAAAAAGACCTTTCCTAAAGTTTTCAGTATTTTTAGGTTCATTGAAAATTTAGTAAAAAAAAATATGTTTCGAAACATTTTATGTGTTTTTTTTTTGGTTTTTTTTTATCCTAAGTAAATATTTAGTAACGTGTAATTTATATACAAAGTGTAGCTCATAAGTAGTTTGGTTCAAAATTTTTGGGACTATTTTCTGGGTCAATATTTTGTTGCCACTTGCTGTATATTTTTAGCTTCCCTCACTTTCCACATTTATTCAATTTCGTAAATTAGACCTCGTTCATTTCAGGGATTACGTTTTAATTTTTAAAACATCTAAATTGTATTATTCTATGTAAGGTAATTATTTCTTACATATATTTCTCTGCTATTTATTTATAATTTAGAAAATGAATGAAAATATATAGGGACAAGAAGTTGTTTATAAAATGTATACATAAATAAATGTATGTAATAAAAGTTGGAAAAATTTGTTTTATTATTATTATTGTATATTAAATATTGTAAATTTCTGAGGTGAACCGTGATAACAACGTAACTGAGAAACAACGTAACAAATTAATGAGAATATTCTGAAACATTGATTTTAAAACATGGATTGATTTGGATCTTTTAAAATTGGAAGTTATGTAATTTCGACATCTTTGAATCTGAAAATTTACTATGTCCTTTTTTTGTATATACAGAACGTTTAAACTAATACATTATAAGATTAAGCTGGACAGACGAAATATAAAATTTCAACCTAAAAAGTATTTTATTAGGTTGAAATCATATAATATTTAAAGTAGAAGTTTAAGAACCTTTAATAAAATTTGATGTATATTAAATTATGAAAAATCTTTAAAGCCAGTTAGAAAAGTAATCTATAATAATATAAGTAGTCAATTCTAGAATAAAGAATAATTAACTTTAGAGTTATTTAGAATTTTAATTCCTCTTTGAGAACTTCTCGGTAGTACTTTTAACTTAAATTCCGAAATTGCTTTTTATTATCTCTCAAGGAAATGATCACAATATAGGCTTATAAAAGTAAAATCTTATTATTTAATCTTATAATTAATTACTTTCACTTTATATTTACCTTTTCTTTTTATAACTTTCGTATTATTTACAAAATTAAAAGCCACAAGTGTGTAAGATCTTTTTTTCGTTACAATGTAATTTATTTCCTTAATATTTAAAAGAATTATTTTAGATTACTTAAATATTATATTTGTTTATATCATGACATAATGTTTCTTGTAAATTATATGTTTATATATGTGATAGTATAAAACATTTGCATAACATATTAGCAATGGATCTAACACTTTCTTTAACTTAACCCATTATATTTTTGTGCATTGTTTCAGATAATAGCCTAATTCAACGCGCTTAATAATTAAAAAATAACATCTGCTTTTACGATTCTGCCTAAGCGGTTTATTGCTTTTCTCAAAATATTATATGACTCTAATAAAAATAATCCATTTAATTTTGCTGCATAAATAAACTTTTTTAATATAAAATAAATTAATTGATTAATGTAGGACAATAATAAATTGGTGATTTTTAATGTCAGTCTTGTAAATAGAGAGAAAATAATTACTGTTATATTTATAAATACAATGTTTAAATGCATTAATAATGCTTGATAAAAATATGCATAATAAATTTAATTAGAATTGATTCTTTTCTATTCCTGTTGAGGTAACGGAGCAGAAAGCGGCTAACAATTTGTTCTAATTTAAAAATAGGAGCTCTATAAATTAAAAAGTTTCTTTCTGCACAAATTATAAAATAAATCAATATTAAAATAGACAATAAAAATTTGGTGATTGTTTTCGCAATGGTATTTGTCAGTTGAGGTAATGGAGCATAAAGCAACTAACAATTTGTTTTAATTTATAAATAGGAGCTTTAGAAATTGAAAAGTTTTTTTATGCTCAAATTATAAATAAAATTAATATACAAATAGACAATAAGAGTTTGGTGATTTATTTCTCAATGGTATTTGTCAGTTGAAGTAATGGAGCAGAAAGCAACTAACAATGTGTTTTAATTTAAAAATAGGAGCTTTAGAAATTAAAAAGTTTTTTATGTTCAAATTATAAAGTAAATTAATATAAAAATAGACAATAAGAGTTTGGTGATTTTTTTCTCAATAGTATTTGTCAGTTCAGTCAATGGAGCAGAAAGCAACTAAAAATTTGTTTTAATTTAAAAATAGGAGCTCTATAAATTAAAAATTTTCTTACTGCACAAATTATAAAATATATTAATATAAAAATAGACAATAAAAATTCAGTGATTTTTTCTCAATGATATTTGTCAGTTGAGGTAATGGAACAGAAAGCAACTAACAATTTGTTTTAATTTAAAAATAGGAACTTTAGAAATTAAAAAGTTTTTTATGCTCAAATTATAAAGTAAATTAATATAAAAATAGACAATAAGAGTTTGATGATTTCTTTCTCAATGATATTTGTCTACAAAATCATGAGAAATATCAGCTTTTAAATGTGTCGTTAGAAATCAGTTTAATTGATGATACTTGTATATACAAGTAAAATACATGTTTTTTGTTAAAGTATCAAAAAATGACAGGGTGTTCATAAATATTTTGTTCAGCTGTATGATTCAAATATTTCTTGTGATTAGTGTTTAATTAATTTTGCCTCTATTAGCAAATTTTAAAATAACATTTTTTCACAAAACTTCTTCTTTTTTGTGTTCTAAATTAGTCAATATTTTTGCAGTGTTCTAAAACATTACCCAGCCGAATTTCTCTCTAATTCTCCAAGAGTTTAAAGGAAAGGTAAATATGATTTTACGCAATTGTTTTATTTTATAATATGTTAGTAAATCAATGTATTAATCTTATGGTTTCTCAAATTAAAAGTATGCATCCTTAAATTTTAGTGAGAAACATTTTTCCATGCCCTTACTAAATACCCCGTATAATTTACTCAAATGGGTATTTCTGTATAGTTTTATGACGGTATTTTTCATCCAAACCAACGTTTCACGCACTTCATATCTACATTAACAATCTGTTTTATAGCTGTTTGGAATTGATGTGTTATTTTCATCTCGAGAATATTCTAGGTCATAAATTAGCCAAGATAGCGTAATACTGTAAGCTTTACAGTTTCATTACTTAGGAAAAAAATGTTATTATTAAGTCAGTATGTCTTTCTAAAATTGCTTCATATTTTCCGTTCCCAAAAACTTTTCATATAATTGTTTAGTACTTAGTTATATATTGATAAAATAGCCAATAACAAATATTTTATCTATTAAATATATTTATAATAGATATTTTTCTCGTCCTTCACTCATTCTTGGAATTTTCATAATCAATTTTCTTTTTGCTTTATTTTGATTACAGACTATTTGTTTTTATGTTTATTTAGTGGATTATTTATTTATTTATTATTTAATGATTAAGTATTACTTTCACAATGATGCGATGTCAAGTTTTAATTTAATTTAGTACTAGTAGCGTTCTGCCCTGCGTTTTATAGACTACTTTAACTTTAGATAATACTTGATGTATATATTGAGGCATATCATGATGTATATATGTATATATTTATGTGTATATATTTGAGGCTTTATCCTTATATTCTCTTAAGGCGACAGTGGACTTTTAAAGCAAACTTTTTTTTTAATAGAATTTCCTTTGGTATTGACTATGTTATTAGTACTATTAATAATATAAATATTTTAAGAATTTGAAGGCAAAATATTAATTAATTTTGGAGCTATTAATTATTAATTGTTTCATATTTAACATAATTGAAATTGCTCCAAGCTCATCAATTTTGCATAAAGTATTATAAAAAAATTTTAAGTATACCTTATAGACTTTACAAACAAATATAGTTGTTTCCATAAACATTCATAGAAACTATAAAGAGGAAAAAATAATTATGATGATGATAACTATATTTTGCAGAATAAACAGCTATAGCGGTTAAATAAAATGTATAACTAACATATTATATGCTTCAAAACATACTCATTTAAACTAGACTTTATTTTATAAACTCTAACATAAATAATACTGAAATTTCAGAGACAATGAACTATTTTCAGAGGTCTGGAGTACTTTAAACATTTGTACTACGTGAAAATTTTACTTCTGGGTAAACAGCATTTGAATTTATTATTGCTATACCCATAAGTAATGATAAACTTATTATACCCATAAGTAATGATAAAATGATGGGAATGAAAAAATTATTTTTGTTCCGTATTCCTAATGATATATTCTTTCACTATTCACTAAAATCGAAAATTCGAATTTTCGATCGATTTTAGCCAATTTGATAGTCAACCATCGCCTTAACACAAGATATAATTTTGTAAATTATCTGAAATTGCTTTATATTTCCCTTCCCCAAAACCTTCCTATAAAGTTTCCCACCAAAATAGACTGTAATATATATTTTATCTGCTAATAATATTTTCCTAATTTTTTATACATTTCTTTAAATTTTCAAAGCTAATTTCGTGTTTAGACTCTTCTGTATGGTTATTTAGGTGATTATTAACTGATTTATTATTCAATAAATAAATAAATATTATTTTGGCATTGATCTGGTTTTCAGCTTTAATTTCATTTAGTACTAGCTTCTTCGCACCTGTCAGTATGTAGATTTTTATTTTTAATAAATCAAGACACAAATAACTGATATATTTAGAGATATATCCTTCCATTTTCTTAATAATGAAGTATCCAATTATTGTATATTTTAATAACAATAGATTCCTATCAGGCTTACCATAAAAAACTAGCAGTATAAAACAAACCAAGTCTTAAGCAAGAGGATGTGTTATTGGTGTTGTTGTTTTAATGATAATGCCACTTTGGATGAGCCAAATAAGTAAACCAGAGGCCTCTCGAACGAAGGTGAAGTGTGTTTATCGAATGAGAAGAGCCAATAGGGTGAAATAACGACTTTTATCAAGTAGTTTTTAGAATTTAGAAACAACGACCAAGCAGAAGAAGTCCCTCCCAACATGGTCTTTCATTTGTAGAGGAATCCTTTTGAAACTTAAAGGTCATTACAACCATTAACCTATCTTACGTACCCCAACCATCATTAAATAAAGGCTTGAAACATCGATCCAGTCTTGATAAACTAAGAATTATACTTGATCTGGAACAAATAATTTCAGGTCACATTCTCAGCTTTTTCCGATATACACTGCACTGAAATATAGAGTATGCTATTATACGATTTCAAATGGTAGCTGAAAATGATGACGGTTACGTTGACTATAATTTGCTAAAACACATTTTTTTTTAAATAGAATAAATATTAGCTAAATGTGTACTTCATCAAAATCATCCTCTGGGGATGAAAGTTTGGTGAAGTTTTTATTAGCTTATACTAATTCCCATCCCTTCATTATGCCAACTTAACATTTCATATCTTTCTAAACGATATTTTCGAATGTAGAATCTTTAAAGCAAATTTAATTATTAACAACCTGTAATTTTATGGTTGGTTTTATATAAAAGTATTTATAATTATTTTCATTAACAGCTTTTATTCAAATATTTTGAGCAAACATTGCATATTAATGACAGCACCAGACATAAAATGTATTAAGTGGGCTAAAGGAAGCAGTTTTCATGGGTGCCAGAATTAGCTGTGGATAGTCAGATTTAGTATTCCTCAGAAACTAATGATGTAAAGCACACACAGAGGATTTAAGGGTGTGAAGATTAGAACAATATAAGTTATAAGACTAGAATATATGCAAAATGGAGTTATGAATTTTGAGAATTTTGATACAAACACTATGCAAGAAGAAGGTGTGTTGGAGCTTCCGTGCGAGCTATTTTCCAGCATCAAATTAGTAATACAGAACCAATAGATCCAATAGGAAAAATGGTATTAAACCTCCCCTACACTCATAACCAGTAATAAGTTGAAGGTAAAACGATAAAATAAGGGAGGATTAAAACTTAAATTTGGACTTTTATAGATCACTTTTATACAAACGAAGGATTTTCTGCAGAGAGGACCTTCTGGTGAGTTTGCACAGAAGTCCTAATAGATCCGCCGGTAAACAATATATCCGGTAAACAATAGACCCACCGTAGCTCCCATGCACGCTGTTTTCACATGACAAATTCATAACAGCACCTCACATTTAATCTTATTCATGTCATAACAAGCATTTTAGTTCAAATAAATGTCATTAGTTTATTTTGAGAACCAAACTTTCATAGTAATTTCTATAATAGGAAAAAGATATTTCGATGACTATATTCATAAGATAATATATTTTTTATAAAAAGTATGCACTTTAAATTTTCCATGAATTGAGTTTTCCTTTTTCAAACTCTTTTATAATCTAAAAATCTAATTCATTAAATATGTTAATAGGAATTTTTTATCACAATAAAACGTTAAGAAATGTGATTCTCAGTGATATCTTATATTTACTTAACTCTTTTTCTTCGGTGCATTTTATATTTGTTCAGACTGAATATTAAAAATTATCATTTTGGACTAGGATTAAATATGCATTTAGCTAATATTTGGAATGTTTCAGTAAAAAACGCTTAAAGATTATTTTTGCTGCTGTCATGTTGAAAAAAACAAATAATTATTAAAATATATAATCACACTCTTAGAGAAAAAATCGCACCACGACGCACTGAGAAACTGTAATGCAAATCGGACAATAATTGTGACATGGATACAGGTGTCAATAGAAAATGCAAAAGTTTCCAATTTGGAGGTCCATGGATTAATGTGTGTCGCTGCAGCTGATCTTATCTGCTTATCTGGTAGGATATTTATGAGGAGAAATTTTGATTCCAGTTCATGAATTCTTTCCAAATTTTATTACGTGTACTCAGAAAGATAGTAATTATGCCTCGCATACAGGTGTGTGAACGATATGCGCAAATGTCAGCAATTAAGAGAGGACGTATAGTGGGGCAGAAAAAAACCTGTTGGTCTAATCGGTGAATCTCTCGACTTCGGGTAGGATCGATGCCTCCCATAAGATGATGTTGACAGTAATAGGTGAACCATAACCAAACACAGCTTCAAGAAAGAGCTTAGAGAAACGACTGAATGTGAGAACCGAGCAATCGTCAGCCCTCATAGCCCCAGATGCCTCATTATCAATGATTGTGCGTGCAAAAAGTGCTTCAGTAGTCAGAAGGACAATTAATAGAAAGGCTGCTGTGGTCAAGGCGCCTCTTGCGCTGACTACCATTGACCTCTGTACGACGACAAGCCCGTTTGAAGTGTTGCCGATCTTATTCGAACTGGAAAGTGAGTGCCTGGAGTAAAATAATCTTCAGGGATGACTCCCGTTTTGAACTGAGCTGCGACGTTCAGTGAAGAAGAGCCTGGTGAAGTCCCAGATAGCAGTGATATACCAAGATGACTGTCTTCCGGTATACAGGCCGACAACCAGGAGTGATAGTCCGTAATGATATTTCATTTCATAGTAGGATTCATTTGGTTGTCATCCGAGGCACACTAAGAGCCCACGTCAACGAAGTTCTACGCCTAATTGTGTTGCCTATTATGACACGCCCTTGTGTGCTTACTTTTCAGCAAGATAATGGCTCCCCACACGGTACGACATTTTGGTTGCCGAACGCTAACTTGGCCAGGGTCGCTACCAAGGTCACCGGAGCTCTCTCTTATTGAGCACTTTTGAAGCATTTTGGGCAAGACCTTCCAACCAGCACGGGAGTTTTACGATATAACTCGCCCTTTCGACAGACTTTGGCACGATATCTCTCAGAAAGACATCTGTCACCTTTCTCAATCAATGACAATCCGAATAATTGGTTGAGTAAGTGTCAGAGGTAGACAAGTGCGTTATTGAGTTTTTTACTTTGGAAAGCTCTATTACTTGAATACATCATCCAGATTTTCGCCAAATATCATACAATTTTGTTTTTGTGTATACGTACATAACATCTACCAATTTTCGTTACATATGATAATTCCTTTGTGAGTCTTTTTTTTTTCTTTTCCTAAGACAGTACCATACAAATACTTTATTATACTTATTTTCCTACCAGCACATGGAAAACAAGACCAAAACGAGGAACATTCTTATGGATACATTTGAATCGTCCCAGAGCAAATTGGAACAATGATCCAATTAAAATAAATGTTATTTTAAACACAAAACAGTTGTTATTTTTAATTTTATTCTTTTTCTTTTAATCTTATTAGAATCTTCGGGTATTTTAAGATCCATATCAAATTGATGAGCGTTGTTGTATCTATGAGATTATTGAAACTTGTTTTAGTTATAAGTATTTTAGCCATTGTAAATATTTAGCATTCATTCACGGTCGTTCTTTACTTAAAATATCGATCGGATAATTTTTTATTCATTATTTGGATTATTCAGTATAGATAAGAACACAATGATCATTATATTAAATTATTCTTTAATTGACAATTTATTATTGACCATTTTCTTATATTATTTGTTTTTTGTTGGTAAAAGATATAGAGAAAATAGTCCTATTTAACAATCGGAGGTCTCTATTTTCTGTGATGATTGTTGGATTTTTGTATTTTCCTCCCTGCTTTCGTAAAATTATGTAAATAAACTTTTATTTTCATCTATAAATTTTTCACACGTTACATTAAGTGTAAAACATTATTTTTTGAACTAGTATATCACCAATATTTTTTCTGTGATATATATTTAGATTTTAACAAATGAATGAATTATGTTGTCTTTTTTTGTACAAAACGTAAGCAAAAATAAATGCATCTAAAACTTATCAGGCCTAAAGATTATATGTCAGACCTGTTAGCTTTAGAATCAAGTGACATTGTAAAATGACACAATAAATAAATAAATAAATGAGTGATATTTTTTATTTGATAATTATTTTCAGACCATTTTCATAAGATATCCCCGAAAAAAGCAGTATAAGTAAAATGAAAGGGATCGCTTTAGATTAAATTTCTAAGTATTCAATAAAATAATATTAATAATAAGAGCATCAGTAGCATTCATAATCATAATGCAAATAATAACAATAATTGTTTATATGCTGTTTGGTCGTAAAAGCAGTTAGAGTATCCGCTACTTAGACTCCAAGGTGTAAGTTCAAATTCCGAGTAAGATTCGGTTGTTATTCAAGTTGTCCTTTCATAGAATGTTGTCATTTCGTAGATATATGTAAACATTTCTTCTTTTCAAATTAATACGAATTCAGTTTTGCTGATTTATAAAAAATAAAATTTACGCAATATCGAACCGCAACTTTTACTGATTTTTATATATTCAAGATGAAAATGAATCTTTGTTTTTGATCAACAAATACGCCCACTTGGTAAATAAAAAAGCAAAAACAGTTCATTCTATATTTTAATTTTGATTTTTATGTTCAGTTGTTTTTAATTTGATTCTTATTCCATTTTCTAATGGCAATTTAATATTTTGAATAACAATTTTTTTTTATTTGGCATTAAGCAAAATATAGTTGTAAACATAATCTATTTTTAACTGTTTAAATATACATTTAAATGCATATTAATGATGTAAGCATAAACGAATTAAAATTTTGCTTACTGACAGGCACTACTATTTGGAAATGTAGCTCATTGTAGTTTTACAATTTCCATTATATTAGGTAATTTACAATTTTTAATAATTGTTAAACATATTAATCAAAATTGGGCTTACGGTCAGGTGCTACACTTTGGAAATATAGTTCACTGTAATATTGCAATTTCCTTTATATTAGGTAAATAATTTACAAGTTTTAAAAGCTGATAAACGTATTAATCAAAACTGTGATTAAGGTCAGGCGCTACACTTTGGAAATATAGTTCGATGTAATTTTGCAATTTCCGTTATATTAGGTAAATAATTTACAATTTTTAAAAATTGATAAACGTATTAATTAAAATTGTGCTTACGGTCATTTGTTACACTTTGGAAATATAGTTGACTGTAAATTTTCAATTTCCGTTATATTAGGTAAATAATTTACAAGTTTTTAAAAAATTATAGATGCATTATTAGTGTTCCTTGATATACTAGGGTTTTATTATTACATCAGTATATTGTCTTCAAGTTGCTCAAAATTATGCGTATTGGAGAAAAAAATATATATCTGTAAGAAACATTCGCACAAATATTAAATTATATGACTCTACTGTCAAAAATGATTTAAAAAACTTTTTCATTTTCAAAGAAACGGATGCATTGGAAAAATGTACCTCTTACTCTTTTAAAGTGTTTTACGAATCTAAAGCTTTTAAGAGTATAAAACAGTCTCACAATTTTAGGAGAACAGGGGATTTTTTCCATCATATTTTGTTCGTTTTCAAATATATTTTATCCATTGAAAGTTGAATAAATATAGTTGTATTGCGAAATCTGTTCAAAAAAGAAATGTCATAACTAACTTTAAGATGTTTAATATCAATATAAACTTCTCCAAGCTAAATTTCGGTCTTTGTAATTAAAATAAGAAATAATAACTATATTTCATTCAAAATTTCAATTATATTTGAGAGTATATTACACTAAAAATAAGCAACTGAAAAAATAATATAACTTATAAAATGACTGACACAATTATATAAAGAAAATTTATAGCGTGGTTTTATAAAATATAATTTGAAAAATAAAAGCATTATATATGGAGATAATTGAGGAATTATCCTTTTCCTGTTGGCCTGAAAAGCCCTTATAATATTTCCCATAATAGTTAGAGGTAACAAATATAACTACAAATAAAAACATTACTCACATGACATATCAAATATATTCTTAAATTATAACATTGTAAATGAGGAAATGCTATTCGCGTGTAAATTTCGGATAATAAATCGTGTTAATAAATTTAGAAGAAAAGGAATATGCAAAAATAATATTCATTAAAGAAAATAATTAAAGTAAATATGATCAAAACAGAAGATGAAAATTTATCATCGGTAAAAAAAAAGTTTTAAATTGTGTCATAATTAATTAAGTTGTTCAGTGTATTTTATTGTTCTTTACGTAATTTAGTCTGCTATCAAGTTTCCGTCGAGATATGTCATAAGCGACATTTTGCTTCGATTTAATTCACAACAAAATTTCTATGAGCTGAATCTCCTGATTCTAACCTCTTCTCCAATCTCTCTTAAGTTTAAATGAATGTCTCGCTTCACCAGAATGTTTAAATTTTCAACAGGAGCTGCATTCCGAGTGGTTTGTACCCTCTCAGAACTCTGGTTTTTCACCACTTATATGTTGCTATTTTTAAATCGCTTAAACTATTTATTGATATGTGATACCTTCATAAAAATGTCTATAATAATTTTTTAAATATATGAATATATTTCCTTTTGCAATCACCTTGTTTTGATAAATGTCCATGTAGTATCTTAATTCATTTCGTTTAATCATTTTAAGATAAATCCAAAGTGAAGCGAATATATATAACAACGCCTCTCTCAAGAGCCACAAAACAGTGTGTCAAAAACTCAAAAGGGTGAAAAATTCAAGAATTTGCATTGATTTACCTCTTTTCCCTGTTCCATATCGTCATTATTACTCTATGTGGCAACTTTAAAGATCCGGCACTTTTTTGACAGACCTCATAGACAGTCCGCATAACCGTATATAGCAAGTAAACGGTCCTATGTTAAAAATTTTGAAATTTACATTTAATAAAAAAAAGGAATTTTAGATATTTTTAAGCTGCTCCAATTTTAGTCAAAATCTTAATCAACATCTTTGCATAGTACCTGAAAACACACGAAATTTAAGAAGCTTTGTGTCCATAAGGTGTGTCCTCTACCTCGAATAATTTTGTCTCTTAACAAAATGTTGGGTTTGGAGCGCTACGGTCTACTGTTTTGCACACGAGGGCTAATGAGACTGGGACCTACAGCTTAAAGCCGATTCCGAACAGCTACAAACATCCATGTCCGTAGTGGGATTCAAACCCACGAACTCCGGTTCCGAAGAGAAGCACTCTACCATTCGGCCATCGTTCGGCCTCAATAAAAGGAAATCGAGGTAATGAATTTATCACAAAATAGGTAATAACAGAACATGCTCAAATAGGCCAAAAGAATACTATTATTTTAAATTAACAGAGAGGTCTTTACGTAGGATATACAACTATATTAAATCCATAATTTACGTTTAATTATTTTGGCCTGCATGACCAGTAGAATGAGTCTGATATTTGTATAACAAATAAATGATATATGTACAATAATCCATAACTCAGAATAAAAATGTCGAATGTGATTTTGTTTACTTGTCATTTGGTTTTCTTCCCTGTACGCCTACTATATTGTATAATTATTATAATCATATGGAGCTTCATTCGAATCGCCATTTGTATAATTATAGTTATATAGTCCCTTTTTAAATGTTTGTAGTCTCTACTTGCTATTCATTACTCATATATGTGCCATTTTCTATAAATTTAATACGTCAGTTAGCTTTTGTGACTTGTGGTCAATATGTTAGAACAATTCAACACTCTAAATCACTTTGAATTTAATCCTTAAATGCAATGCTGATTTATACTCCAAAGTAAAAAAAAATGTTTCTTTATTCTTTGCCCAAATGATAATACTTTCTGTACTCGCAATTAAATGGTCCTTAATAATGAAACTTCATAATTTAACCTTAATAGCTGAATTATATTTCATTTATAAATGTCATTCAGCCTTAAAATGTATTAAATATAAAAACTGATGAGTATTGTTTGATTACATGAGTATTTTAACGTTCCCGCTTGCGGTGAGAATTCAAAATATTTAACAAAGCATGTAGTGCCTTTGTCTCTTTGTCGTTATTACATTACTGTCCCTCATATTTAACTAATTTCGGGGTACCATGGTTCAGTGTATCTTCCTCCGTGACATAATTAATCGGAAAGCGAATTGCATTCTGTGGGGTCTATGCGAAACTCATTATCAAGTTTGAATGGAATATCTCACCAGTTCTCTGATCTTTGATTCACATTTACTATAGACATTAACACATATTTCTCTTGTTAGGAAAATCATATTTTAAAATTTTATTAAAATATTCAAATTCCATAAAATGTTTTATGACTAAAACTAGGAATATTTCCGAGAATTTGTAAGTTCACAGTTTTATTACTTGTGTAATGTATTTTTCATATATGAAAATTAAATGCAAATATTGAACTAATTCATTTTTTTGGGGTGGGTGGGTTATACTTAAAATGAATTAGTTTTTTTCCTAAGACAAAATAAATAAGGCTTAAAACGAAAAGTAATACTAACAATTTTACTTTATCCCAAAGTAGACGGTTGTACCATAGAATTTCTGAAATAGTTCTCCAAAAGTAAGTGTTTATTTGACGGAAAATAAATCTATCGAAACCGAATAATGTAATACGTTTGTGCATTCTATTGTTTTTATTTTAGATAATAGTAGTTGGAATTGAAATATGAGTGTGGATTATTTTTCTTAAACCTATTTTCAATTTTATCTGTAGAATATAATTTCATATACATAGTATTTTTAACGATTTGAAGATTGGGTCCTAGAGAACATCTTTATAATTTATATCGAATTCATTTAAAATAATAGAATGCATTCGCTACACTATAAACTACAAATATCGTCAATTGATACCACATGTGAGTTCTTGTATTTAAAATGATCCCTATAAACCTAAAATAATTTTAAGTTAATGCCTTATGTCGCATATATTTTCATCAGTATTAATTCATTTTGTCTCATACTGTTAGGGGAACATAGTCCTATTTGAAAAAAATTACGTTTCGAAATTTTATTGGTTGGGTTTTGAGAGTTATGGTCTATTTTTTGCTACACGAGTGCTAATGAGACCGGGACCTACTGCTTCAAGCCGATTTCGAACGGTTATGAACACAAATGCCACAGTGGGATTCGAACCCATGGCATCCGGAGACTAAAGAAAAGAGACTTTACAGCAGTTTTCTGTTATTCATAATCAAGCAAAATGACCTCTTTAAAAAAACTCTAAAATGGATATTTTTTAAAGTGCATTTACAAAGGCTTTATTTTTTCTATTTAAAAAATATATTTTAAGTAAATTAATTACCCTATTTTAAGTATATATTTTAAGTAAAAAAATGTACACTAAATGGAATTCGTTTACCCCTAATTTAGCTTTTAAAGCATCCATGTTAAATGCTAACATTTTTAGGATACTAAAATTAAAGATCTATTTTTTTTAACTCATTTCTAAACGTAGCTGTGGGACATCTTATGATAAAAAATATTATGAAATTATTTTTTATAAATTAGCTTTTATCATTTAAGAATATAAAATATATCGATCGTATTACTCTAATTGGAATTCTTAAAATAAAAATGGCATCCTCTATTGAGTATAAAAGTAGTTTTTAATTTACGAATTTCAAAAATTATTTTCAGGGTAAATGGATTTCTACTTTTTGAATCGGTATACATATTTTATACTTTTTAAAAACTAACACTTCAACAAAAAAACGGAGTAAATTGTTTAAGTACCTTATTGAATCTTTTAAAAGTTCTTAAAGGAGCAGAAAATTTAATTTTGCATTAGATTGAAACCAGTCTATTATATTATATAATTATTATTTTAAAAGGTTCTATGTCCCCTTAAGTTATTTGTTTAAGTATCTCGGAATATAAAGTACAAATTCTTATTTTATATAAATACATTCGTATGATTAGTTGAAAATTATGATTTCATCTACAGCTTTAATGTAAGAATTAAAAAAAGTGAGTATAATTGAAAATTTGATGCAAGCATATTTTGTTTATGAAAAGGTTTTTTAAATTCATTTTTCCGCAGAACAGCTGAATTTGCTAATGTTACTTTAAAGATTATTACAAAAACTCATTCTCTGAAATGAAAAACAAAATACTGATGTATCGCAAAACAATGGAAAAGTTTTTTGACAGAAAAGAAACTCTTCTTTATTAAGAAATATATTCTTTATTTATTTACCTTTATTAACTCACTTAACTATCACTTTAGCTATTAGTTTTGTTGTTTCTTTAACGTACTTCTTTTGATACCGTTAACCTAAATTTAAGCTGGGATAGAGCTGTAATAGAAAGATTTTCCTGTAAGCGGTAATTATTTGTCTTAACTATTAAACGTAACACCAGGAGAGCATTAGAAATCACCTGGGTGTAATGACAGGGTTTAAGGCAGAAAAATCAATATGTTAAGCTATACAATCTTAGAATAAAAAGTGTTCTTTCATTCTGTTGTTGTAGGAAATGTTATCAGTGTAGATGAACGAAAATGTTTTTATCAGAGGAAAATATTGTGAGACAGCAAAATCGAGTATTTTACACTTTAACTAAAAATGATCTGTGTCTGCATATTTTTGGATCCATTTAATCATCTATCTATTCTCTAAATACAGATACCACTTTTCTTAAAATATTTTTGCAACTAACTTATCAATACCTAGAGAAAATTTTCAAGTGTAGTAGACAAGTATATATATATATATATATATATATATATATATATATATATATATATATATATATATATATATATATATATATATATATATATATATATATATATTATATATATATAAATATATATATATATATATATATATATATATATATATATATATATATATATATATTTATATATATATATATATTATATATATAGGGAAATATATATAATATATATATATATATATATATTATATATATATATATATATTATAAATATATATATATATATAATATATATATATATATATATATAATATATATATATATATATATATATATCTATATATATATATATATATATATATATATATATATATAAATAACGAATATATATATAATAGATAAATATTATAGTTACTTTATTACTTTAGTAACTTGGCACTTCGATTATGTCATATCATCGATATTTCCTTCTGTACTAAAATTTGAATATAATTTCTTTATAAAAAATTATTTGATTTTCGATTTACAGTATTTAAGTTTCATAGTATTGGATATTGCTAGCAAACAGTAATTTTTTGTGTGTTGTATCGAGACATTCGGAACTATGTCTGTATATGTACAAGGTCAACATTTTAAATGAGTTTTATGGGCGAAAAATGCTAACACTCCCATGTAATACACATGTTCTAAAATGAATCCAGTCGATAAAATGTTAACATTTGGTCATTTTGTGTTTTCAAACTTATCAAATTCGAGTGCCCTTTATTTCCAAGTTAACTCCTCCAGTGTTTTTGTTTGGATTAGTTTGGAACACTACTATTTTGCCACCAAATCAAATGAGATCGGGAACTACTACTTACAGCTGATTACGGACTGTTATTAGCATCCTTGCCAATAATGACTTTCGACCCATGGACTTCAATACCCCAGGTCTTTAACCATTCGAACTTTGTTTAGCGTTATAGATCTGATATCAAGTTCAATAGTTTAATCCGGGCAAAATAGCATTTCTTGAAAGTTAATACAGTCAGTACCGGCTATATGGTCACCCGCTAATAACGGCACCCGGCATATATGGTCAGTTTTGTAAAGTCAAGGGTCAAAGTCAAGGTAATTGGGTTTGAAGAAGTACCTAGTCTTTACTTTAACCTCCGAACGTAAGACAGATGAAAGCATCAATTTAGGCCTCTACTCAAAATTTTGTAAAGTCCCTTCTTACTTAAATTTTAACATGTGTTAAAGCTCACCGCTTATACTGTCATTTTATTTTTCTTATTAGTGTTTAAATGGTCAATTTCGTGTTTTTAACCAATTTCCGTTTTTGTTTTTTAAAGTCAATTGGAAATTGGAGAAAACCTGATTTCCATCCTTTGCTTTCCTCTCTTTTCTCACTTTTCTCCATTTGTGTTTTCAATTTGTGTTTCATCGGAGTTTTCCACCTATCCCAGTTCTCCTCTACCACTGATCACAAGTAAACATCTGTCTGTTTATTGTTTGAACTTATCTCTCTTAAACATGACCTCAGGTGTTATTTTACTAATTCCGCAGCAGCAGATTATCATTTAAAAGCTATTAGGGACTTAGTATAATTTATGCTAACAACCAACAAAAGGAAGCAAACTTATATATCTGATTATTCTTAAATACATTGAACTTATATATCTGATTATTCTTAAATACAAAACCTGAACTCAAGCTTTTGTTTTACGCTCTTTCCTCACTTTCCCCCGTTTGTGTTTTCCTCATCGGAGTTTTCCACCTCTCTTAGTTCTCCTCCCCCACTGATAACAAATGGATATCTGTATATTTATTGGTTGAATTTATCTCTCTCATACATGACCTCAGGTTTTATTTTACTAATTTTCGCAGCAGCAGATTATCATTTAAAAGCTATTAGGGACTTCAGTAGTCAGAAGTACCATTAATAGAAAGGCGGGTGTGGTCAAGGCGCCTCTTGCGCCGACTATCATTGACTTCTGTACTTCGACAAGCCCGTTTGAAGTGTTGCCGGTCTTATTCAAACTGGAAAGTGAGTGCCTGCAGTAAAATAGTCTTCAGTGATGAGTCCCGTTTTGAACTGAGCTGAGGCGATCAGTGAAGAAGAGCCTGGTGAAGTTCCAGATAGCAGTGAGATACCAAGATGACTGTCTTCCGGTATACAGGCCGACAACCAGGAGTGATAGTCCGGAATGATATTTCATTTCATAGTAGGATCCATTTGGTTGTCATCCGAGGCACCCTAAGAGCCCACGTCAACGACGTTCTACACCCAATTATGTTGCCTATCAAACGAACAAAAAGAAGCAAACTTATATATCTGATTTTCTTAAATACATTGAATTTGAATGTACGTATGTACGTGTGCTGTACTTTGATTAGTAAGGTAAGCTACTAAATCCCCCCCCCCAAAAAAAAAATATACATAGCATAATTTTAATGGAGTTTTTACTTCTCGAATTATTTTTTTAAATTTTCTTAAAAGTATAATTATTTGTTTATGAGTACTACATTCTGATAGGTGAATATAATCTTTCCGCAATTCAATAGGGTTGCATTGTTCCGCACATATGGTCACCCCGATTATATGGTCTGATTTTTTTGTACCGCTGAGCTGACCATATAAC
Source organism: Pardosa pseudoannulata (assembly GCA_032207245.1). Taxonomy (NCBI): domain Eukaryota; kingdom Metazoa; phylum Arthropoda; class Arachnida; order Araneae; family Lycosidae; genus Pardosa; species Pardosa pseudoannulata. Next base: position 109,542,685 of record CM063508.1, on the reverse strand, counting down.
CGATAAAGACTGTAGTATGTGCTTTTTGTTGTTATGTTTTTAGTATTGGGACGTTCGTAAATAAGGATAACATTCACAGATGTATTAACCAAAGCACGTACACGTAAAATCCAACATCAAAAATGGGACTGAAATTTTTAACGTTTATGATGGAATACGTGGTCAGCTTTTGAATCGAGAAATTATATGTGCCGAGAAAAACGCAAATATCAACATTTTGAAAATATATATGGAAAGTTATCTCAGAAATAATTAGATTTTACTATATACGTAATATTTACAAGACATCTGGGATGTGTTTAATGCAGTGATAAATAAAGGAAACACAAATCACAGTGTCTCAACGATTTACATTAAAGTTTCATTAAAAACAATTTTTATTATCTTTAATAGCTTACGTTTTTGAAGTTATTCAATCATAATATAAAATGAATTTGCATAATTATTCTGTAAAATAGAGAGTCACGCCGTTTAAGAATTATAAATAAAAATAAAAATTCCGTTTGAAAATGCAATGATTATTGACCCGAGAAGATAAATTACCATTTTCTTTTAAATTCATATTAATGATTTATTTAAAATGAATCGTGAAAATGCATCCTAAACAGTGGATTTTTATAAAGATTTCCTGAACTTTAAGTATGGCATAAAACTTGAAGTATTTTTCTCTTTTAAATGTGTGGCATAAAATGTTGAGTAGATCAAAGGATTAAATCCAGATTTTTATATAATTCATTTATTAAAGCGATAAACTGTATTGTTTTAAACGTATAGATAAATATAATTGTTTAACATAAATGCACTACTAATAATTCTTACATATGAAGTGATATTAACATAAAATGAAAGAATATTATTGATATATCTTAGTAAGAAATCGTATATACTAGATTACATAAACTAAATCGTCTAATACTACATAAAATTTTACAAATCATAACCATCTATTACGTTTGGTCTAATAGTAATATCTGCTAAACAGACCTTTACATTTTAATTCAGAAATGTAAAAAATGGTAGCATTTTAATTCCTATTATGCAATCACATCAATTGATAAATGAGGACATATATTTAAAAATCCTGCACAAATCTGGGCTTATGGAGATTATATGCTAATTATTAAAAGAACAAAAAATAGACTAATACAAACTGTTCAAGAAGTTACAGAATGCACGGGTAAAATAGGTCTAGAGATAGTTGAAACCAAAACAAGAATCATATTTATGTCAAATGCTAAAGAAAGAAAACAGATATAAAAAATACATGATAAATTTTTTTAATAATACCAACTATTATACTTATCTTGGTGATATACATAATAAATCTGAAATTTATGAGAGTATAAACAAATAGATACAAATTGGAAATAAATCAATTTTTGAAAATTATAGATTACTAAAAATTAAATTAATATCTAGAAATTGTGAAATGCAGATATATTAAACCCTAATAAGACCAGTTATAACATATGGATCTGAAACGATAGTTTTATCTAACAGAGACGAAAATATACTAAGAAGCTTTGAATATAGAATATGAATA
>CM063508.1:109511142-109531142 GCA_032207245.1 Pardosa pseudoannulata | reverse complement strand
CAATATTTAGCATTTAATTTAATATATTAAGTCAAAATAAAAGAGAAACAAATTAAATTAAACTATTTCAAATATCTAGCTAAAATATTAGATGTGAAAATTGCACTTAAATGTGTTTTCCACAGCTTGAATCTATCAGCTATTTTTAGCGTAACCACAAAAAAGCATGTCTCTGTAAAATATTGTTCTGTGATTGATTTATAAAATCAAATAATAAAGATATTTTTGTAATCAATTTAAAATTAAGATAAATGGGGTAATGATAATTTATTTTTTTTATAAATCCATCCATATTGATATAAGTTATCTTACATCTTTATTAAATATATAAAATTAAGAATGCTAATATTCCTATAATTATGTGTTTGCTTAATAATACAAATTAAATTATTTTTAATCGTTGATGTTTTACTATAATATTAAGAAATAGAAGTTAGGCCTCTACCTCGAAAACACAATAACAGGAAAAAAATTAGCTGATGCACTATTATTCTTGAAACCGAAAACAAATCTAAACCTAAAAATTACTTTTCAATCATTGAAAAATAAATAATTAGAGCTACGGTCTAAAATGTCTTTATTGATCAAAATGAAAAAATTTTAGTCGAGAATCATAGGAAATATTAATCCTACTACAAATATTTAAGCTTCCAACCTTATTGGGTTCTTGTACCTTTTACAAACTTTCTGAATAGCAGGAAATATTGCTGCCACTTAGTTCTTGATTTCCTTATAAGCAGGCAGCAAGATGGATAAATACAGATAAAGTTAAAACCCCACGGAAGTGAATATAAATGTAAAAAATTGACACTTGTGTTTATGACGTTTCGGTGCGCCAAATAGAGAAATTATTGTATCTTATAAATTGATGTACGGAAAGAAAATAAATCATTGTTGTCTAGAATTATTTTTAAAACGTAATATTAGTAACAATCTCGCTTAGTAACAATTTTTTCCAATATTCATTGCAATTTTTTATCATCAAATCTTGTAGAAGTACCCCCCTGCAATCAATATACCTCTAAAATGCAGTAATTTTGAGTTTAGAATGTACATTTTTTAAAGTTTGTGAGAAACAAAGACACATAATTCTTTGTTCGACATAAATTACCAATTGTTTACCGTGTAAATTCAGGATAGTTAATAGAATTTTAGATTTAGATGAATTAGTATGATCTTATGGAAGTTTTATAACTTGCAAGTTTTTAATTTCAACGTGTGTCTTTAAGAGAATGTTGTAGAACTATTAGAAATTTGTAAGTTTTTCTCCCGTTAATGATCGGAAATGTTCAGTAGGAGGCATAAATTCAAATGTTTAGTCAGTCAATATTTTTGAGGATGGAATTCAAAAGCTCATTATATGCATGACAAAGAGATGTATTCAAAATCGGTTTAAGTGACTCTCGTGAAAATATCATGCAAATATTAAAAACATGTAGTAACAGAAACACCTTTTCATGTTCACATTTTAAACAGTACTTTGTGAAAATGCTTTGTATGTGAAGGTTTAAATTTCAGTACTTGGAGACCTATATGAAAATTTTTCATGTAGGGCACATGTTTTTGATAATAATATTTATTCATTATTCAAAACCACTGGTATTTGATCTCATATTGATTCTCAGTGACTTTAGGAAATAACCACTGTTGGCATTACGCCTCATGTTGTTTTTGAAGGTGTTTTTTACATATGCAACTTTCTTAATTCTTGCTTTCTGCATGATCTAGATCATACTTTTGCTAACCACAACTATGATAGTGCTTCGAGAACGTTGAGACAAGTGGTAGTGCGTTAGACATTGCAGAGAGGATACATATTATATTTCAAGAGGTGTGTGGATCTAGTAATGGTACATCTGTATCGGAAGAGGAATAAAAGAAGCATTGCATAGTAATTTTGCAGCACAGAGAATCCCATAATGTCATTAATAAAAATCATTCTTAGTAAAATATGTGTTTTAACTGACATATATCCCAAATGTTATTATCCAGTGACTACTTTGTAGAACGAAATATCATCATTTTTCATTGTCGAAGCAATGAGTTCATCTTTAAGTAGGAAACTTTTACGATTTCATCATGATAATTGCTGCCCTATCCATTGTGGGAATACCGTAGTGTAGGAAACTCAACTTTCTACATGAAAACAGCAAAAATGAAGATCAAGTCTTACTTGAGATATGAAAATACATTATCCACAGCCTAATATACAAATGCTCTAACCATTTCTAAATAATATGATACACTAAAAATCTGTGAAAAATTATTTTCAAAATACAATGTTACAAAATTTAAAAAAAAATTAAATATTTTTAAACAACTGCCCAGATTATATAGTAGTTAGCGTATTGTGTAAGTACTTATTGGTTTTGGATTCAATTCCCGTGTAAAATTTGGATGTATTTGTGGTATTTACTCTAATAAGGATCTCTAAAGTACTATCTTTCCTATGGTAATGATATTCCCATTTTAAAATGGTATTGTTTGATTGTTTGTTGATTTATAGTGAAGTTCTAAGACACTGCAGCTTACTCTAGGTAAAAACCCTTTACTTTTTAAAAAGTAAATTTTAATATAAAATACAATAATAAAACAATTACTTAAATTGAACTGTCTGGTAGTTTTAAAGAAAAACAGGTCAATTTTTTACATTAAATTTATGTATGTTTATAAATAGTATATTTCGTAAAATTAATAAATCTTTCCTCCAAATGTCACGTTATCTCAATATTTATAAAATATCGTCAGTCTAAAGCTACAGAAGAAAAATACTTTTGAGGATAAAACAAATACCTTTTTCCAAATGTTGAAAAGAAGGAATTAACGTGAGGGATTCTACAACACCCTTTTTTAGAAACTATCTTAGAATGTTTACGCTCCATTTCTCGAATCTCTATAAGTTCGTAAATCATTCTAAATACCAATCGGCTAAAATTTTTCTAGAATAAAAGACTTCCTTTTATTACAACAGAACTATTTCTTTCAAACTCAACAATTTGTTGAACAAATGTTTGACCAACAAATGTTTTCAACATTTCAAAGATGTTTGTATTTTCAACTAAACAAACTTTTGAAAATTATTTGAAATACGTATGAGTATTAAGTTTCGTTTAGGAAAATATTTATATAGAAATATATTTTTATATATTAAGAAATTTCGTTTTAAACTTTAAGGCATTAATACTGATAGTGCTAATATCATCTAAGTATTTTTAGGATCGTCTGATATAAAATGATATATTAGTTAAATATTTATGCTTGAGCAATTCGCAATGCATTTAAACATCAATACATACATTAATTAACTAATTTTAAAATCAAATTATAATGATTAACATGATTAATTTTAAAATCAAATTATCATGATTAAAATGCTGATTATATTAATCTAAAAGTTATATTAATCATCAATTAAAATAGGTCTACTCCAGAAATTTTACTGTGAAGAATAAATAAATGGATCAAAATTTGAAAAAGTTTCCAAAGATTCTTTCACTCCATTATAACATAAATGCAGTATGTAAAAACTTACAGTGAATAAAGTTATAAAGTACATTTATAAAAGGAAATATTACCTATATTTTATTAAAACCTCTTTATTGTTTTGAGTTCTTATAACACAATAATTTGGTGGTTAAACAGTTATTTTCTTCTGAAGACATATGTATAAGTTTTGGTTTGTAGCAGAACGATCTGCTATTATTAAATATAAACATAAACATATTCTTTAAGTATCTCTTTAGAAATTTAATTTATTGTAATGAATGGATAAATTACTAGATTCATTACATGAATGAATTAAACTCTTTTATGCTTTTTCCTTTAAATTTAATTTCTAAATCATTTTAGATTAAGCTAATATATAAAAATAGGCAAAGTTCCAGCGATACCTGCATTAGTTCCAAAATTTCAAGATACACATTCATGAAGAGCAAACACTAAAATGCAATTGTTTCTTCAAATACAGAGCTTAATATATATTACTTTTAAAACTTAAATTTATTTATACTTAAGTAGAATGTTCATTTCCTGAAAATAAAATAAATGCAATTTATGATGAAACAAATGTATTTTAGAAGAATCATTAAAAAACTTTCTGTACCAAGTAATGTTATTTACCGAACAAGGATTTAATACAGTACGTGTTTTAACACTTTCATAATTTTTTTATGCGTATCTGAAGAAGTTATGAACAAATATACTCTTAACAGCTTTTTGAAATGAAAATGCAAAGCTGCCTTAGTAAAGGTTATCTTTCGTCCGGTTCCTCCTTATAGTCATATTCATATAGCAAAATTTCCGTTTAGTAACTATTTCGTTTAAAATTTTAACAATCGTTTAAAATTTTAACATCTTAAAAAAGATAATTTGTTAGAAATATTTATATTACATCCTCTAAACTTAGTGTCTACAAGCTTATGACTATCTATTTTTAAAGAAGAAACGGTCACCAAGTTTAATGTATCATTTTTCGAAGTGCTGATTAGACATAATTGATTTATTTAAATATTTTAAAAAAATAATAAATATATTAAAATGAACATGTGATTTATTAAATATTGTTACAGTAAATAAAAACACATTTCAATTATTATTATATTCAACTATTTCTTAATTATTTAAATGAATGCACTAACTTTGTGCACCATTTCAATCCTATCCGAAACCTAACCACGAATACTTTTTATTAAATTGACGTCCTGTACTACATAAAATTACAGCTGACTATTTTATAAAGACGCTTTATTAAAGTTGTTTAAATTTTTTTGTTTGTGATTTTTAAGAGTTCATTAAAATGAAAAATATTCATCAATCTATAAAAAACAGGTAAAAATTATTCGACCATAATTGTGTTAAAAAAAGGAATTTTCTCAAGAATGTAATTTTTATTTCAAGCAATCTACTAAATAGTGTTGAAGAAGCATATATAAAATAAAAATTTACTTAAGAGCAATATTTTGTAAAATTCGATTCTTTAGATTCTTTAAAAGTTTCGAATCGTAAGCAGTAGATAAAAATTACTGACTTAAAATGTAACATAGGGGTGATTTCATTCAGTAATTAGTAAGTAGTAATGAGTAAAATTACTATTTTAGCTCAAAAGTCCGTTTGTACCTTAAAAGTCTCTTACGGAATTTTTAAATTCAAAAATAATAAAAATCTACATTGATTCAAAGAGTTTAATTTTCTCGTTGTCATGACAATTAGATATTTGGATGTGGAAAACATAAGCCGTGAAATATGAAATGACAGATCAACACTTTCAGTGTACACTTTTATTTACTTATACATTTTTTCTACAAACGAAATCACTAAACTGTAGTTTTCATGCCAGGGACGGTTAAACTTATGTCAGTAAGTTGAAATTTAAAAAAAAAAATTGTGTGCCAGCTTTCGAGATAAATAACAATCATTCTAAATTTTGAATTTTAAAATTGTTATACATTAAAATTTAAAGTAATTTTAAAAATATAAAAAAATAAGCCATAAAAGTCTTAGATATGTAATATAGTTTATAATATTTCAACGACTTTTAATCTTTAACCTACAATTTTTAATATTTACTTTATCACCCAACATTTTCTAGAAAGTTTATTTATAAAATATTAAATTGAGAAATTTTTTTCATGTGCTTGTGAGTTTCAAACAATCTTGTAGTGATACATTGAATAGAATAATTTTCAATCTGAAATCTGTTGAAACAGTTGTATGTTTCTTTTGTAAAATATATTTATTTATTCTTTTTAACCCAATTAAAACATATAATAACTTAAGAGGACAGAGAACCTTTCGAAACTCAAAATTTTCAGCCTCTTTGAAACTGAATATAAAATAAAATAATCTCCTCCTCTACTAAAAATTTTTTAGAAGATCATTAGTAATATTGTATCTAAAATTATTTTTTATTTTTCTCATTTCAAATAGTATATTTTAAAAATAGCATAAATATTTATTCAATAATTATTCACTGCATGAAAAAACATAAATTCAATTTTCCGCTTGATTTCTTTTGAATTATATACATTAAAGACGAAATGTTTATATCAAATTTCAGAAAAATTGTTTAGTAAACTACCATTTTATAATATAAATAAATTAAAACCTTTTAAAAACTGATTTCTTTTCAATTTAGCATTTATAATGCTATAAAGTAATACTAATATTAAAATAATCGACGTTCGCAGAATAAAAAAAGGGAACTAACATTCAGTTTTTATAAAAATTGGTTTCTAAATTAAAAGTTATTAAAAAATTTAAGATATTAATGGATTTTATATTTTTTATTTGGTGTATATGCATGAAATTTTTGACAATTGTATTGCTTCATATAACAAACCCAAACTTTATAAAGTTACAAGCTTCTAAATTATCAAAGAAGCATTTTGTTCTCAGTGGAGCAGAGCGCTTTATTTTGTAATGAATTAGATGTAGACTATTTTAATGAAGATTTTTCAACTTGAAAGAAAATATATTCCTTTAACATTGAATGCTTTCATCTTCAACTACTTTACTTTTAATTTGTTCATCATTATCGGAAATAAGATTATTATTGGAACAGAAAGTTAATTAAAAATAACCATGAGAAAATTAGCAGATTACGTTTTAAAACCTTATAAAAATGTATCTCTTCTCAAACTGTTCACCTATTTGCTTCAACAGACATTTCATGTGCCTTGAGAATTTTAGCAAGTAGTTAATACTTTTTTAAATTAAAAATTTTTAATTCTTTCCATTTATATAAACATAAATTAATTTCTTTCTTCATGGAGCTTTAGTTAAATGATAATGACATCAGAATTATTACTAGCTTTGGGGCGGTACGAAAGCGCTTAAATGCGGAAAATCGTTGAAAGTACAGTTTATTCAACACTAGTTACATCATACAAAACTTGGATTTACTCATATGAAACGACGGGAGAAGGAGATAACATATCCATAAAATCTTTATAAGAATGTAGGCAAATGGTATTTTGATAACTTTTATTTGTGAAACTTAAAAAAAAACATCTTAACATGTAAGATGTTTTGATAATTTATCTATATGTAAAAGTTAATGTCCGTTTGATTCACTTATTTCTGTTTGTGTTTTATACAAATGGATTTGCAGGTACATCAATCCTTCATTCAAATCAATTAGTCCATTTATTTCAAATTCAATTTTTAAACCCCCTGATTGTTACTTTGATATAAAAACTAAAGCACTACGTTTTAAATTTAATTTTAAATTTCTATATTATCCTATTTTTGAACGATTTCTCTTCTAAAATAATTTTTAAGTATACAAAGAAAGTAAAAGTAAACATTTAAATTACATTAATGTTTCTATTTAGTCCATTGAATTATTTTATGTTAATTTAAATACGATGTTTATTTAATCTATTATAAATAAAATAGTCTAATTAAAAATAAAGCACAATATACAAATAAAATGCCATTAAACCAAATTGCCATTTCCCAAAATGAGATTTCCAAATTTAATTCAATATACTATACAATTGTTTATGAAGTACTTGCAGTTAAAATAAATCGCGAAATGATTTACTTGCATTTTTTCCTTTTTAAAATAACTATAAACATTTATGTTTATGACTTTATTTTTAAAGGAATTACAAATTCACTGTTTGTTATTGAAAGAAATAATATACCTCTGTGGTATTAATTAATTTGACATTCATTATGTTTTTTGCTTCATATAGAAATGTTAAAAACATAGCAGGTTTAAACTATTATTAGTTACTAATTAAAATTTTATTCTCAACAGTTTAATGTTTGAAGAATATATTGTCTTACATTTTAAAATACTTTATATAAAATTAGTTACTTATCCACAATTATGTATTTTAATGAATTCATTTTGTTTGTAAGAAAGGAAACAATTTCCAATTTACGTATTTCAAATTTATGACACAAAAATATATGCATCTGAATTTTCTACGGTTTTTTAATAAAAAGAAATTGAAATATTGAATATTTCTTTAAAGTTATTTAAATTGTTTTTTAATGAATGTTTGTATTCAAAATCATAAACTTTAAATTGTTTATTGGAATATCTTTTTATATAAATACTAAGCCTTGTTCCAAACCACAATTTCTTTTACATTATGAATGCGAATAAAAAAGGCTAAAACTGAAATGCAAAATTCAGCATAGATAAAATGAGTGAATCAGCCTTTTCTAAATTAACATGATGTTAGCTATGATAATATTGATTCTTATTAATTTTTATTTGCATCATGTACATAGATAATTAGGAAAAGTCAATTAACTAACAGGAAAAAATAGAATAAACAAGGGAGATAAGAGAGTTTGAAATTCTTTTGCTAAGAAAATGACCGCAATCTAGTGTTAAAACCATACCCACAAAATCGATTTTGGGATATGGAATTAAAATAGATACTAGAATTGCAAATCTCCTACATATTATAGCACAGGAATGCTGTTATTGTATTTTACATAGAAAATAGGTCAGTATATTTTTAACTTAACAACTAGTCGTTTGGGTAAAGATAAAATATGTTTAAACGTGTATATGATAAAACATTTTTAACAAATTTTTTGCCTTATAAAAAAGTAAAATAACCTTTCACAAATGATATAATAAAAAACTATGTAAATTGAAATACTTACAAGAATTTTAATTCGTAATTATTAACAAATTTGGATTACTTATTCTGGAAAAGCATTTAAAGTTTGTTTGTTTTTTTGCATATAATTCAAAATATGTATAGATATGGATAGATAATAGGTAGTATTACATGTAATTCCTCTCAATATTTTCAGTTTTGGTGGCTGTCTATCAGTCGTTTCTAAATATTTTGATTAACGAAAACAATTTTATTACTTTCTAGATATTTTTTCTATTTTTTAAAAGAACATTTTCAGCTGTCAATATAAGAAGTGTTATGATTTGAAGTTTTTTAATAACAAATATCTTCTTAGAACTATTTCTGAAATAATGTATATTTTTAAACTCAGATATCCTCATATAGTGATTCAAATAATTTGAATAAAATCCGGAGTCCTTTTATTTCAAACAATAAACAAACACAAAACAATCCGTTCTATGTGTAGTAAATGACAGCTAAATAAGCTACATTAAACATGCGATAATTTACAGGTTAAAAACCATAAAGGTGTGTTCTCTCCCTATCACTGCTGTATTTTAATACCTAGATTGCTTTTGCGTGGTTTACTTTTTATTTACCTCTAAGTATTTTTTATTTGTAAACATCTGGGTGCTATATTTCTATTTTCTTCAACTTTGTTGAAATCAATTAAATTTGTCTTACACATCGCCAAATATTATCAAATCCGGTATATGAAAAAAAACCTAGCTAAGCGTTTTGTTTCTCTTACAAGCCGATCCATTTTCTATTAAAAAGTGGTTAATATTTGAGAAGTTATTCATTTATATGCATTTATCTTTGGTATAGTACTAGCTACAATATAAATACTTTTCAGATTAAGAAAATATTTATTATTTGAGTGCAACAGATAAACGTTTGTTCAGTCATAAGGTATACATTCTATAATTTTCATGAATTTAAGTAGACGATCACTACTACTTATTTTTGAAGCTACGATGAGTATGAATATAAATATATGGCCGTTATAAATAAAACTTGATTTTTCATCAGAAAATTATCTGTAAATCTTCTAAAGTATATTTGACTCTTTTCTAGTAAACATAAAAGTATGTTTCCTGGTCTACTTCCAAGGAGCGAAAAAGGTAAACTCATTTACACTCAAACTTGTAAACTGGTTATAGCCGCCCCGCCCCGTACACTAGTTTATCGGTATCAAGAATCCTATTCTATTCTTGGTTTAATTCATTTAAAAAGCATCGTGGAAGTTTTCAGGGCATTCCACATTAATTCATTTCATACTTTCTATTATTTTTTCAGAATACTTCAGATACTCTTATTCTCTAAATGGTTCAGTATGGATTAACTTCTGTGGTTAATTCGGTGTTATGGGATTCATAAAAGTTATTCACAGTACAGGTCTCTCAAAAAATAAGATAATGTGTTTCTTATCTCAACCATTGATAAATATGTCTTTATTATCTTTATAAATATCTTCCAAACATAGCTAAAATCCTTCAAACTATCTCTATACGAAGAAAAATGCATTATAATTGTTGACGATGAAACATGATGCATGTTTTTCAAAAATTAGAATACAAAAATCGTTTAACATTAACTTTGATATTTTTGGATTAATTTATGTATTATATTTTATTGTTCGTCCTTTGAGATAAACAGATTTATTCATTTATGCTTTTTTAAATCCTATATTTAAAATGGAGTGGATAAAACTTTCCATTCGTTATAATGTTCTGTTATTGTAACTGAAAATAATATAACTTCCAATATTTCAGCGTAAACAAATAAATTTGTTATGAGACTGATGAAATATTGATTGTTTCACATATTTCTAAATATATTGTGTATATCTGATAGTAGCAATTTATATTTCTAATATCAGTCAATGTTTCTAGGAAAAAAGAAATCAAATACATCAATTTTTCTCTTTGAGTCTAGAAAAATAGTAAAAATATATCAGTTAGATATTCTGTTTAGTTTTGAGATTATTTTCATGTCCTGAGCATAAATAAACAGAGAGAGATAAAAACATTGGTAATAAGGATTTGTAAATTGAAAACAGAAAAATTTATTTTCAAAAGGGTATAATTAAACACATTTAATTTCTCCAGCAGTTATTTATTTAGCATATATAATTACTGCTATGTAATAATTTAACATTCTCGAATTTGTTAAGGGGACATATAAAGTTTTGAGCTGACAAATCTATATTGTAACAAACTATTTATATATATATATATATATATATATATATATATATATATATATATATATATATATATATATATATATATATATATATATATATATATATATATATATATACATATATATATATATATATATATATATATATATATATATATATATATATATATATATATATATATATATATATATATATATATATATATACTCTCTACATTATGAATAATAGTTTAATTTTATTTACTCTAATTAGTTTTCTTGCATCAAGTATTACGTTAAAAATCCATAAAATATATTCACCAATAGATAGGTATATATTATCACCCGCAACACTGGCCAAAAAAGAGAAAATACGGAAAAAAAATTTTCTTATGAAAATCCGAGCTAATTTTATTTAAATTTGATGGACCTTAGCTAGAGCTAGAGTTATATTAGCTAGAGTTATATGTTTTTTACTTTATAGATAAATAAATCCAGGCTTTTTGAAAGTTTTCCATGCCTTAATAGTTTTCTTATATTAAAATGTCAGATACCATTAAAGTGTTATGTGTAAAGAATCTTTATGTTTAATATAATAAAAATTTTAACAACAGACATAATTCAATTTTTTTATAAGAAAGTAAATTTTATTTTTTAATTAATATAGATTTTTTTTATTATTTAAAAATATAATATTTCATGTATTAAAACTAAGAATTTTTATTTTAGAGTGTTATAACAGTCTCTCTAAAATATTTATTCTGAAAGAAAAGCCGTTTTGTTTTGTGATAATTTTAAAAAAATGTTGATATTATGGATATCTTAAATCAAGAAAGGTACTATTTTCTCTCAATATTTTTAGAACACTAAATTCTAGGAAATCTGCCACTGAAAGTCCATTGTATTAATTAAAAACATGTCTGTTATATGTGGAATTCAAATACTGATTGAGCTGAATTATTATAGCTAAATAGATTTTTCTTGGAATGGATGATGTTACTTTCAGATAAAACGTATATGAATGAAATAAAATATTATATATCATATTTAGTCATCTAGGAATAAAAATTAATTATTCATTGAGTTATTTTATTAAATTACTTAGATTAATTTAAAGAGCAGAAAAATATGTCGTAATAAAATTGCCATTCATTTTAAAATTAAAAGTAAATTATAAGGATAAAAAGTAAATGAAAATATTATGCGGAAATAACTAATTGCACAGAAATAAAATTAATCGTAAGCGATTAGGAATTATTTAAAATATTACCACTTCAACTTTAAAAATAAACACATAAATGACATAATTTATTGCGGGCAACAATATATGTATTCGTATTATAAGCACACTTAAGATTTCATGTAGCAAAATATATTGCAATTCTTTAAACTTTACAGACAAGTAACTGTCTCAAATTTTACACTGCAAAATATGAATCTAGACTATGTTGTATAACATTTTATACTTGTTAATACTTTAGTAAATTGCATTTGTTACGGTCTATTACATTTATTATATCTATGATATCTATTATCTTTTATATTATATTTATTATCTTTTACCTCTACTATATTATATATATTATTTTACATGTATAATGTTATATCTATTATCTCTATTACATGTATTATATTATAACTGTTATCTCTTACATCTATCACAATCGTCAACCATTACAGACAAGTAACTGTCTCAAAGTATTAATCTGAAAAATATGAGCCTAGACTAAACTTTATACTATATTTCATACTTGTAAGTACTTAACTCAGTAATGTAAATTTGTATCAACTGTGATTTATGAAACTGTTGATAGAAAACAATAAATAAGTTAATATTGTATCATTTCTGCTTTGAGATAAATCTATTCCCCTTGTTGATCATTAATCTTAATTTTACGCTTCCTGTAAGAAATTACACTAAATCCATTGTGTGAGAGTGCAGCTATGTTTGACATAAGGTTTGTGAAACTTATTTGCTCGGATTCACATTGTTGAATCTAATTTTTTTTAGACTATAGCGTTTTGTCCAGTGAAAATAATTATTAAACTTACAAGTTATTAAATTGTATTGGTCTATATCGATTCAGGAACATCTTGGATTATTCCGGTCTCTAGAACCAAAAGGACCATTGTAAAAAAGACAATGGAACAACGAACACAGCAGCACAGGATAATGAAAAGTATATACTGAGAGAAAGAAGGAAGTAAAAGAATGCAGCGTTCTAGACAAAATTTTTTTTTGAGGCGTAGCACGTACTTTTTTAATTTACTTTTTTAATTAAATATTTATAATATATATATAAAATAAATATATATATATATACATAAATATATTTACTATAGATATATATATATATATATATTATATGTATGTATATATTTGTATATATATATGTATATATTTGTATATATATATGTATATATATATATATATATATATATTATATATAATATATATATATATATATATATATATATTATATATTATATTTATATGTATGTGTATATAAATGTTTATATATGTATATATATATGTGTATATATATATAAATATATATTATATATATATATATATATAGTTTATATATATATATATATAAAATATATATATATATATATACATATATATATATAAATATATATATATATATAAATTATATATAAAATATATGTATGTTTGTATGTGAAGTATGATTTATATTCTTTTATATATATTTTATATTTTAATTATATATATATATATATATATATATATATATATATATATATATATATATATATATATATATATATATATATATATATATATATATATATATATATATATGTATATATATATATATATATATTTTGTATATATATTATATATATATATATCTATATATATATATATATATATATATTATATATATATATATATATATATATATTTATATATATATATATATATATATATATATATATATATATATATTTATATATATTATATATATATATATATTATATATATATATATATATATATATATTATATATATAAACATTTTTTATAAATATATATACTAAATATATATATGTATAATATATATATATATATATGTATATATATATTTATATATATATATGTATATATGTATAAATTTATAAATTATTTTATATATATATATGTATCTATATTATATATATTTATATATATATATATTATATATATATATATATTTGTAATATATATGTTATAAATATATTTATATATATATGTATATAAAAAAAATATATATAATAATATATTTAAATATATATATATATAAATATAAATATATATATATATATGAAAATATATTTTTTATATATATATTTTTTATATATATTATAGATTAATATTAAAATAAACATAAATTATATATATCATATCAAATATAAATATAAAATAATTATATAAAATAAAAAACTTTAAACAGGCAAATCTATATAGTAAATAAATAAATAAATTTTTATTAAAACACAATAAATAATAACTAAATCTGAAATATTCAGAATGTAAAAATTTTATTATTTATATTTTTAGTAATTATTATATACTACATCTATTTTTCATTGTCCCTTTAAAAAGTAATTAGAAATTAGAAATATCAATAAATAAGACCACCTGGAAAATTTTAAATTGAAAAATAATTTCTAGTTTAATATTCAATTTATATGTATCATAAACTATTAAAAGATAATATATAATATAATAAAATTATATATAAAATTTCTACGTGTTATATGAACTTTATATTTTTAACATTATATTTGGCTATATTGTTGTCAGTACATCATAACATGCGGAAATGCTCTTTACAGATAAACCAACTTTACGACATTTCCCGTCTACTGCAGAAGAAAAATCCAGACTAATTTGATTTTTAGAGCAGATGATTAACGATAGTAATAAACATCGCAGTCATTTATTTGCTAGTAAACAAACATGGAGTACAAATCAACAAAGTCTGTAATAGGATCTAGCCTTATAAATAATGTAACATTCTGTATATCAAAAAGGAATCGTCAACGATATGTTGAGGAATTCGCCTTAAGATGGAATAGCTTGGGAGAAATATTAAAAGTAGAAAAAACTTAATATCTTAATGTGTGATATAGTTTATTTTTAATCATGCTTTCAATAGGAGTATAAAATATTTTGGATAAAATATGAAAGTCTTTAATTGGAGAGGAAAGAATTTTTTGCTTTAAGTACTTAATATTTTTATAAAAATTGAAATATCCAAAAGAGTATTTTAAATTTCTGCAAGTATGTTGCTTCTTAACCAATTATATTTTTTTTCATTTTTACCAGTATATGAAAAAAATTAAAGGAGAACAAATATTAAATAAATATCGAAACAAATATTAAACATTTTACGATATTTCAACAACTTTTTACATTGTTTCTAGGTATTGCCGATTACTTAACTCTACTATTTTAGAAAATGCATATTTAGTTTTATAACCCTTATTTGCAAAAGCTATGATATTTCAATCTTTATATGTATCAAGTCATAGCAGCAGTGTTGGGATTTGAAGGATCGGACCAATTAATGGCAGTCGTGTCCACTAATGGTGACTTTCGCATGTAAAATATGTTTGCAGTCGCAATACCTTCCACACTCAAAAAGTATCTTTCGTGGGAATAAACCAATCTTAGGGAATAACTCCTTGGTTCCTGTTTCTAAATTAAAAGGTCCTACTTTCAGCTAAAAGATGTCATTTTTGCACTACTGGGACTTTAAAAATCAAAGACACAACCTTTGCTTTAACTCGTGTACCATTTAGTTCACGATATGGTCTTGTCCATGTGGTATTAATAACTCCGACAGCAACTAATCAATGACTGGTAATTAAAGTTTTCATTGAGAATTAAAAAGGAAAATCTGAAACATTTTAAATTCACATATAAATTGTTATAAAGTAAGTAATAATTATTTAAACTAAAAAATATTTCAAATTTTTAAAAGAAGAATATAAATAAAAATAAAAAAAAGCTTTATATAAAATATTTTAATCACAATATTACAACATTTTTATTAGTTAAGAAACACACGCATAAATTGAATTTTAAGAGACATAAATTTGGTTACATGTTTGAACTTCTTGATTTTAAAAGATGATAAATAAAATTTTGCTTTTTTTTACAATTAGATGGAAGTAAGCATCTTAATTCTTTAAATAATTTTCAAATCGTAATTAGGTTCATTTTTACAATGGAATGCGTAGATGTATGTAAAGTTACTACATGGTACCTGTTTCTAGCCCATTGGTTTACACAAACCTCCGGTCCTGTAGTTTGTTTAAAGTCGAATTATATTATTCAGATCATTTATCGTTTATTTGCCATTTTACATATTTATCCAAATTTTCAATAGGTTTAAATAATCATTAAAATGCCTGTTATAGATTACTGAGATAACTCTTTTAGATTACTAAAATCCAGTGATTTAATGTACAGAAGATGATCAATCCTAGGGATGCAACAGATGTCGATTTGGCCGGATAACGGATACCGGATATCTGTGCAGAGTTTCAGCCGGATGTGAGTAGGTTCTGTACTTTCTCTTTTTAAATTTATTTTAAATAAATTCGCTATATTTACATTACTTTTGCAACTAAATTGTAGTATTTTTCTCACCTTTTATATTTTTTGATTTATTTTTCAAATATTTGTACTATAATTTTAATTTTTTCTTTATTTTAAGTTTCAGTACTCAATATCTCAATTTGACATTATTTACTTAGAAAAATCAAATCTGAATAAAAGCATTTTTAAAACTCCATAACCTTCCTTTTTTAAAATTTCTTATGTTTATGCGTGAAAAATTTTCCCAATTTTTTTAAAAGTAAATTGTCTTTATTTTTCTATCCTCCGAAAAAGTAGGTTTTCTCTTTTATGTTCTCAGGTGCAAAAGCACAATTTTGCAGGTTAGATAGAAAAGAGAATGATTTATGATTTTTTGTAATGAAATGTATAAATACACTTCATTTTTTACATAAAGCAATTTTGTTTCCTGTAGTATATTGTTTAACAGCTTGCACATCTCCTATATAATAATAGCCTAAGTTATCTGTCCGTCTGTCCTCCAATTTATGAAACGGTTGGACCTGAAATGGAGAGAGGCTTCCATTCAAAGATAATAAAGTTTATCTTCTCCTAAACTATCGATCCGATTCTAAAATAAATTGGTACAAATATGCTTCATATCACAGCAAAAAATACTGTCGTCTTTAATACGCTCGAAATCCAACCCTTCCCCCCTTTTTGATAGTTTAATATCATTATTACAAGCCCTGTTTTCCCCGGTTAAGAGCAGGCGATTAAATTTATCCATTTATCACTTAATAAATAGGTAAAATGAACAATTTTTCTAGCATTGTGACGTCATTCCTTTAAACGTCTCATTTAATCATTTCATATTTTAAACTATTTAAATATCGTCTACACTATTTTAGTATCTTTTATCACTGAACTTAGATATTACGTAAATAATTTTCTTTTATATTTGGCTTAAATAATAGATTAGGTACATGTGTGATAATTTTAAATTGAATCATCGATTATTTTTTGTTGCAATGAAAATTTTATCACCGGTATTAACAATAAATTCTTTTCATATAAGTCTAGGAGTCTAGTTCACGGACTAATAAATATCTAACTTTTAATTTATATATTTGTAAATTAAGAAGTTTGTTCTTTTTTGTGTTTGCTTATTATACACAACCACACTGTTTGACTAAATGAATTCAATGTGATTCTAAACTGCATTACAGGACGGGAGACTCCAGAGGAGTATGACGATAAATAAATTATTGAGAGTGAACCAGATAATTCTCAGTCAAAAAAACAAAAAAATTTTACAAGTCTCATTGGGTACTTAACAGTTCTGGAATATTAAAAATTTAACTAATCCCGTCATATGATGGGCTATATGCTAGTTTTTATGATATTTATCTTATTTTAAAGTGTATAATTTTGAGCAGGATGTACTAAAAGATAATTGTAATATCCGGCTACTGCCATTTATCCAGTATAGTGGCTGGATAAGCCGGATGCAATAGGTTGGCCAAATAATTGTTGCATTCCTAATCAAAACACGTGAGAATTAAAAAAAATATTCTATTAAAAAGAAATGTATACTGTAAAATATAAATCTGGATTCCTTGTTTATAGCACATCTATATCAAATTGTAAGCATATCTAGGAGTTATAAAAATAAGCTTTATTTCTTCAGTTATTTTCAACAATACTCGTATCTGTGCCATAACTATTACTTGTATACTAATAATTTACTTCTATGTTTTAAGAAAACATGAGTGTAAATTTCTATTTTTAACTGTACAATAAAATCTTTATTCATGAGCACATATTGAGTGTTCAAATCTCGAGAATTTATAATTCCCCTTTGTAAAAAATATAATATGCAGAACTGTCTGGATATCCTTATTCTATTCTTAGAAGAAATATTTTTCATTCAAATTTTCTGTAAACAATTCTCGAATGAAAATATATTTATATACATCATGCAAAATATACTTAGTAATATTCAGTTTTAGATTGTTCTCTTTGTTAATGTAAATAGCTTGAAATACTTTTGATTTAATATTTTTTTCTTTCATTTTATTTCTCCGAGCGTATATATTTCTTAAATATTTGCATTATCTTGATTGCTCTCTATAAATAGAGGATGATTTTGTACTTTCTAAAAATAGAACTATACAAAACATTGTAATGTATGGGCAATGCAAATTACTAAAATATATGATTTTCATGGAGAAACAAAGTGTAATTTTATTACAAACTGAACTTCAGATTTTGAAAAATGTAAATTCTAATCTCTCTTATTCAGAGAGTCATAGTATTTTCTTCTATTAAGTTAAATATAATGTTTCAAAATGCTTATACAAATAAACTATTATATATTATGTTTTTTTTGTGATTCTCAGGTTTAGGAGTTTAAAACACAATATAACATATATAATTACATAACATATATATATTCTAATATTTTTCAAATAGCACTTCTGTTTCAAGTAAAAACAGTAAAATATTACTAAAACCATTCTGCCAAATTCCGTATATATTATAATGTCATGATAAAAAACTAACACATGTATAGAAAGACGTATTCGGGATATATTTCTGCATTATTTATAAGAGTAGCACTATTTAATTCAGATGTGTCTGTTCAAAAATTTCTCTATATAAAAATTGTTCATAAATGAGTGTGCAAAAAATCACATAATTAAATAAAGAATATCATAGGTAAGCAAATCTCTTGAATTTAAAAGTAGACGTCTAATATTTTTTTTTAATTTTACAGAAAGAGAAAAATAAAAACGATGAAATTTTAAACAGCATTTAAATTGTAGTTTGTGAAAATTCTAATGTATTTTACTGGGATAAATGTACCTATCGACAAGTGTCTAAAATATTCAATTATCTATTTCAGAGTGCAATCAAATTGAGGCAAAAATTTAGGCAACATGCCCGATAATAAAACCTACAACTAATAATGCCTACAAAATAAAGTGTATAGCGTTGCTTGGGATAAGAATGATGTTTATTTCCGTAGGATGAAATCAAGACTATATTTAAATTTGTTGCTAATTCAAAAGTAATGTTCATAATTCGTACAGCATTCTATAGTTGTATAAGTAAAAAAAATTAACTTTTCTGAAAATTTGAAATTTATGTTTTGTTAAATTTTGAACCTGTTTTTTAAATAATTTAAATACAATACTCCTTACTCCTAGTTGTATATCATGCTCTATTAAAAAAATCATATAATGCATAATCAAGAACTTCTTAAAGAAAAACTGCAGACATAAACAATTATTCCAAATATACACATATTTTAATAGAAAAGATTAGATTCAAACCAAGGATATTGCAAAATCGTACATTTAGTATTACTTTTGATGTCAATATACCGAACAATATCGCTAGAAATGTTGACTATAAAGTAGTAAAACTTCATAACTGTTACAAAAAACATTTGAAAACTACTAAGCATAAATAATAAGGTATTGAATCTCTTTATTTCACATCATGTGGACCAACCGAATATGTTTAATACGGTAGAGGGACTGAAAGAAATAATATAGTTCAATATAATGCACCATATTGAAACTATGTATTGATCTTATATTGATAAAAAATGCATAATGTACCATATGA
>CM063508.1:109483642-109508642 GCA_032207245.1 Pardosa pseudoannulata | reverse complement strand
CTTATATTTCAGTGAAACTTAAGAATGTGCTTATTCAATTTGAAATAAATTGGTTTTTCAGTCGATTGACATATTAAACATGCGTTATTATTATTTTCTCTTATTTCAAAATCTTTTTGGATACAGATGTTTTATTTCATTTCATTATTTATTTAAAAACTTCTTCATAAATTAAAAGAATTGTTGTTAATATTGTTTGTTCATCTAATAAAATGAAAATGAAAACAATATATATTTTGAAAGTTTTTATTTTTGCAAGTACAAAATTTAATTATCAAAATCATAAACGGATATCATGGATATTTGTAACCGTTTGGAATCGGCTTTAAGCAGTAGATCACAATTTAATTATCCGTTATATACGGAAAAATTAGAACATAGCTCTCTATATCGAACGAAAACGTAAGTAATCAGTCGATTTTATAAACTAGATTCGGATTAAAACTTATATCCTAAAATATTTTGGAAAAAAACTCATATAAACGGAAATTAAAATAGTCAAATAATATATATATAGCAAAGTTACATAAAGCAGCTAAAATTATAGTCTTTAATACATATTGTTCCTTAGAGCGTTAAAATACTTGAGTAATAGTACCTGTATTAATTTCTTCTTAGAAAATATATTTCTTCTTTCTTTAAACTTCCTGTGTAATACTTTATTAATCTTTTGCCTGACTACTCATATTTTTCATCAAAATCAGCCAATAGGTGTCAAATGTAACCGATGAAAGAACAGATTAAGTCCCCTGTTCATTGAACTAAAAACTAATGTATCAAGTCGAAGATTTTGGTATAGATTGATTGTTATTTTTTGACATAGTTGAGACTGACTTATATTAAAAAATGTGTTTTTCTTTGTATTTAGAAATATGACTTCAGCTTTTGTTTTAAAGAAAAAATCAACTTTATGAGACTTGTTTTGTTTTATTATTATGAGAGAACTGTGTATTACATTCATTTTAGAAATAAAGGGACGTGTTTTTGTGTTTCCTAAAGACTCATAACCTACTCCACCGATTTCAATCAAAATTTCACTGTTTTTCTTTTATCGAATATTAAAATGTTTAGGACATGGATTAATAAAATCTCACATGTAGCATGTGATTTAGATCAGTAATAAAATTCATTAATTCATACGAAGTAAAATGCTTGGGATCTAAATCTAACCTCATCATATCTTTTGTAAATGTGAGAGGAAAATGAAAAATATTCCAACGAATTCATCGTCTTGTGCGGGATTCTCGGTAGGGGTTCTGATCCCAGTCCCAGATTAGAATCACGTCTCCGTACACGATACTAAATAAGAATGTACCATTGTGGAGTTATTTATGAGTATATATATATATATATATACATATATATATATATATATATATATATATATATATATATATATATATATATATATATATATATATATATATATATTATATATATATATATATATATATATATATATATATATATATATATATTATATATATATATATATATATATATATATATACATATATATATATATATATTTATATATATATATATATATATATATATATATATATATATATATATATATATATATATATATATATATATATATATATATATATATATATATATATATATATATATATATATATATATATATATATATATATATATATATATATATATATATATATATATATATATATATATATATATATATATATATATATATATATATATATATATATATATATATATATATATATATATATATATATATATATATATATACATATATATATATACATATATATATATATATATATATATATATATATATATATATATATATATATATATATATATATATATATATATATATATATATATATATATATATATATATATATATATATATATATATATATATATATATATATATATATATATATATATATATATATATATATATATATATATATATATATATATATATATATATATATATATATATATATATATATATATATATATATATATATATATATATATATATATATATATATATATATATATATATATATATATACTTCTTCAATCTCTAGTCTGAGTACTAGAAGGAACCTGGGTTTCTTAATTAAATACTTAATATTTAACCAATTTTATTATTACCTATTGCTATTCACACTTTCATTTTTCAAAAAAAAAATTACTGGTTGAATTCAAGATTATCAGATCAATTTGTAACATTTTAGTGATGTTTACAAACTATCTAAAAAAACAAAAATGAATTAACTAAGTGTAAGGAATAAATAAGTGTAATTTTGGAAAAGGAAAGGAAAGGATGTAATATCATTAATCTGCTAACAAAGTAACAATTTTCTGCTTTGCTAAAAATATTAAAAATATTTCCTTAACATACTCTTTCCAACAATAGGTGGAAGCCACTTCCAATTTCAATTAAAATAAGGAATACAATACACTGGTAGATGATATAAACTTTTGTTTTTAAAAATATGCAAAGTCCATGAAGAATTATAAAAAATTTAATTAAATTTATTATACAAACAATTTCTATTTGTACATATAATATATAGATTTGAAAGCAGAAAAAATTTGTAAGTATCCAATATCAGTATGCTATGTTGTGTGTTATGCAATACGTTTTTAAATTATTTCTTAGAGAAGAGCATTTCATATTGTTTGTGTGCACTAATTTCGTAATTAAGTAACACATTTCGAGAATAAGCAAGGCAGGGAAACAAGTTGTATGGGTTATACTTAAAATAATTTTTCAATAAAGCTTACTGTCCTGTTAAAAACAGCTAAGCTCCCAGAATGAAGTGAAACGAGGAACTTTAGGCTCCAGTATTTTATTGATATACGTGTTGCTCTTAAAAGATAAAAAAATTCATACTAGCTGAGTTCATCAATGATATGAAAACACTCCTACCATAAGTAATGGTATTGTTTCCAGTATGATGTTCAGTTAAGCAATCCAGAAGGTTTCTTTAATCTGTACAACTTCTAACACCATTGTGACCTGACTACCATGAGGGCACAGACTGATTAAAAAGAAATTTAACAGAATATCCCCCTTCTGCCAATATGTGCACCAGATTCACATATGACTTTGATTTTGCATGATGAGGATTTTTTAAAAGAAGTTTTATCTCTCAATCCACCACGCAACAGTCGGCGACACAATAAAAAAGCAGACTGCGATACGCCTGGAGTTGTAGAGCAATGTGTTGCCAAATATGGAAATAAAGGTATAAGTTCTTGTTCTATTGGAAAACATAAAATAAATTTCCTTTGAAACTTTGAACTTTTATTTTTTATCTTAAACTTATTTTGAAGCATTTAAAAAGTGGCAACATTAATGAAATAAATTGTTGCAAAATTCAGAAAATAAATAATCTTAAATTCATTAGACACTATTGAATAAATTTAAACACTAAACAATCAGGACGAAAATTTGGTGTAGATTGATTATTATTTCATGAGACATATAATTATCTTTTACGTTAGTTTATATTATCTAACGCATCATTCAGAATAATATAGAAATTATACTCTTTTTAAGAAATAAATATCAGTATAAGACTCTTTTTAGTATTATAATAATGTTTCGTCATGTTTCAATGTCCTCATGACAAATACATTGATTTAACCTTTTCAAAGGGACTCTCTGTTAATGTATACAGCTCATGTGTTCGTCCTTTGACGGGGCATGAGAATACTGTTAATCACACCCCCCTTCAAGACACACTTAAATAACGGTCTATATCCTCGACAGATAAGGCGGTCAAATATTCCCATAGCCCCCAGATCAACTATGTCGAGCGCATAGGAGCGTCCAGGACATATGCTGTACTGGCCCATCTGAAAAGTTTAGGATAACAGATAGTTACTTCACTCACTTTGATACATCATTTACTCATTGAACCTAAAAAATTAATTTAAATGCAAACAATGAATTTAAATGCAAACTCATTGCAAATCTATATTTTTCAATGAGATCAATATTTTGCGATGATGTATCCGAAATAGTTTCAAAAGTATTGATTTTGTTATTTAATGATAGTCAAAGTTTGTTTCCATCATTTAATATATTATGTGATTTACTGACGTTTCAAGAAAAAGAGATGAATATAGTTTTGTATCTCATTATAATAAGATGTTAGATGTTTACTTTTAGGATAAAATAGAATAAGTAAGATAACAAATAATGGCCTACATATTATAAATAAAAACAAATTCACACTTATGCTTCTCTGACCACCTTTCTTAGAACTAGAGAAGATCATTTCAGTGTATATAAGACTATCTTTACCCTCTGTATGTCTCTGGTTCTATGTCCAAGTCGGCTTCTTTATAATGGGCAATAGCAGTCATTCGGTTGACAAAAACTGTTACAACCTACGCAGCTGTTGTGGTTTGAAATTGCTGTAACATATGGAATGAAATTTTGCAACTTCACAATAAAAAAGTTAGATGAAATGATGCTACTGGTAAATGAGGACACAGACACTAAAAATTATTGCAAATCCACCGTAACAAAATAGTCTCGTCGAACAAGTAATTTTATATACATTAAATTATTTTAATACCAAAGTTCTTTTAATTATACAAGAATAATTATATGCTTACACAAAAAAATTAAATTTGTTAATTTGTGCTTTAACTCAAGAGTACTCGATCATTGGTCGATTCTCCACTTTTTTTCGTACATAACACTAACGCAATAGTTCTTAAAGGGAAAATAGAGGAGATTTCTTGCAATTGACCTTGATGGCCTTGTTGACCTCTTTCAGTACATTATAAGTCATTCCTACATTTATACATTTTAAGGGGTTTTATTCAAAAAACATTTTTATGTAACATTTTTGATGTAGCCATGTTTCCTGAGTTATCTCTGGATACCTGGTTTTCAAGGAAGAGTCTTTTAGTGCACAGGTTAGAAACATGACTGTCATGAATTTATGAAAGAACTTTAGAAAACTAAATGGAAATGTGTCTTTCTCCCGGTTTTCAAATAACTTTTATCTGAGGCAAATCGACCAATTCGTGAACCCAAAAAGTTCTTAATATTCAAACTCACGTGCGAAAAGTGATAAAAATGTTTTTCTTTGTGATCTGGTGATGTCATATGCCAATGCAAACAGAGCACAAGAAAATATATCTCTAAGTTACGTATAAATTCATTGTTTGCATAATACATTTTTCAGAAACCTGAGATTATAATATATTTTAAAATATCTCAAAAGTAATAGTTCTAAGGATACAAATTATTTTATCTTGTAAAATTGTAGCTATAGACTTTAAATTAAAACAATTTTTGATCTGGTGATGTCATATGCCAATGCAAACAGAGCACAAGAAAATATATCTCTAAGGTACGTATAAATTCATTGTTCGCAAATATAACTTTTTAACTGCAAACCTGGGATTTTAATATATTTAAAATCTCAAAAAATAGCTCTAAAGATACAAATTATTTTATCTTGTAAAATTTTAAGCTATAGACTTTAAATTAAAATAATTTTAATCTGGTGATGTCTATCAATGCAAACAGAGCACAAGCATATATCTGAATATAAATTTTTCCAAATACAAAAGAAATATTTTAATATATTATAAATATTCAAAAAGTAAAAATCTAAAGATACAAATTATTTTATCTTGTAAAATTCTATAGACAAATTAAAATATTTTTTTGACATTAGTGTTTATTGTAAGAAACAATCACAAGAAAATATATCATCTAAGGTCGTATAAATTCATTTTCGCCAATACAAATAAACCTTTATCCCCATTTTAAAGTATATTTTTAATATAAAAGTAATACCAAAAGATACAAAAAATTTTTATCAAAAATTGTAGCTATAGACTAAATTAAAATAATTTTTGATCTTTGTTGTCTCATGCCAATGCAAACAGAGACAAGAAATATATCTCTAATACGTATAATTCATTTCCATAAAAACATTTTTAAGAAATATTATTAATATATTTTAAAATATCTCAAAAGTAATAGTTCTAAGGATACAAATTATTTTATCTTGTAAAATTGTAGCTATAGACTTTAAATTAAAACAATTTTAGGATAAATTTGTAGTCATTATATCTTGACTTAAAATGCCAAATTATGAAACTAGGGTATTACGTGGTATAGTGTTACTCAAATTAATTAGCAAAATATAGAACTTTTACAACAACAACATGCCTGGTTATTTAAGAAAAATCACAAATTTAATTTTATATGAGAATTTTAACATCTTGTTCAATATTATGCAAATAGTCCTCTAGGGTTTTAATTACAAATTTTAATCTTACATCTAGATATTTGAATAAAACTATGACTTAATTCAAAAGCATCGTTTTTTATTTTAGTCAAAGAATATTTTTACAAATTGTTATTAATAGACCAGAATTTGTCTAAGAAGATTATGTTATTTATATAATTTCTGAATCCAAATTTCAAAATATTTTTTCAATAGACATATGAGTGTTTATTTGTAAGAAATTAATCTTAAACTCTGTAAATATAATTTAGATAGTGTCATCTACACTGTGTAATATGGATATATTCCATTATGTCGTGATTTTTATCTCCAATACAAATATAAAACCTTTATCCACATTTTAACGTAAAATTGATTTCTTAATAATGGCACCACCATAACAAAGTTTTCAATAATAGAAATGCAATAAAAAAATTCTTCAATACTGTGTAAATGAATTTGCAATTTTACTCAAAATCTTCTGTATTTTTATCTCATTTAGTTACTGGAGATAGAATATTATTACCCCAAAAATAGTTTTTCCAATAAAAGATAAGGATATTTATTATTGGTATTTCATCGATACTAACAAATAAATATTTCCTTTATTTCTTTACCAATAACGATAAAAATATTAAGTCTTCATTCTATAGCTCTTTTGCATGATGTTTATGCGTTTCATAAGAACGTAAGTAAAAACTAAAATTCATTATTCAATTTTATTTATAAGAAACCGAAAAATGTATTTACATTCACTTAATGAGATAAATACTTAAAATGATACATAAAATAAAAGAAAGCACTTTGTAATAATATAATCAAACAGACGATCTTTGTTATAAATATGTAAAATATTTCAGTGAATTTTACACACACACATATACACATGTATACATGCTTATAGATTTGATTTTAATAACTTTCTATAAATTATATATTTTAGTGATTTTGTTAATAGCATGTTTTCTGTACAATATGTAATTTTATTTGTTTATAATATAAAACAATTATTTATAAAAGGCCTTCCTTTAATTTATCCTTTTTATTATTAATTTGGCATTCTGCTATATTAAAGAGCCATTAATTATTAAAATCAAATTTGCTATTTTAGTAATTTCTCATTGAAAAAATACCAGAAAAATTGGACTGACGCTTGTGAAAGTCTTTAATTTCCTTAATTAATAAAGAGTAAAACTTTATTAAAATTTTTTAAAACAGTAAAACTAAATTTTGTTCTCGATACCATTTTATTTCATTTGTATTTGTAAATTAGAAAAAGCTTTAAATCATGTCACTAGTCCCACGAAACGAACGTATGAAGTTTTCTAGATATTCTACTATTAATAAACATATTTTTCACTACATAAATAAAAGTTTGTAGAAAAAGTGTAAATCCCGATTTTTCACAGTTTAAATAACTGTATGTTCGAGTGTTTTCAATATATAATTACTTTATACTTTTATGCCTTAAAATTGGATGTACGCTTTATAAGATCATTTACTATTGAATTAAGAGAAAATTTAAGTTATATACATTTTATATTTAAGTAAAATATTGCTACTATTATTTGTTAAAATATTGCATTTAGTACTGTTCTTAATAGTTGAAAATTGCAGATCATTCCAAACATTTTCCTTTTTTGTTTTTTGTTGTTGCAGATTAAACCAATTTCTATATTTTTCTTTAGTTTTTTCATTGGTTTCTTAAATGCTACGATGACACATATTTAAGATTTTTTACAGAAATGCATTTTCTACTCTTGAATGTATCCAAACATTTAATCGAATAGTTCTTTTAAAATTGGAAATAAAAACATCAAACGTTACAATGATCACATGAATTTGATCGGACTATTTATATATTTGTGTAGGTATGTATATATGCTTGACTATGAGATATAAATGTGTGTGAAATATATGCATGGTTGAAAATTATCTGGATGTAAAATTAAATCTATTTTTCTAATAACAAAATGCTATTAGAAAAATAGTTGCTTTGCTTTGTAGTCTCATCAAAAAACTCTGAAAATCATATCAAGAAATCTTTTCATACAAACATACATAAAAAGTGGATATAATGATGAGAACATTTCTTTTAACAGTTTATGGGCTATAAGACAGAACTGTTTTTTCAGCCTTATTATATGTACCAAGAAGAGCGTAAATGACATTTTTTACATCAATTTTACTATTTCTGAGATTTCTATGCATATGTTTTATAGTGTATGCATTTACAAAATACTGTAAAAAGACAACTATTTATGTGAAAAAATAAAGGTTAATTAATAAAATCAGGATCTGAATAAAATAGCGTTCTGTTTGCAGGTACGATAAGGATATTATTTCATATTACGATTCATCCTTACAAAATCATGAATTATCTTCTTGATTTCTCTTTTTCTTGACATTTATTTAATTTAGTAATATGTATTGTGGTTTTATTGTATTTGGAGTATTAGAAAAATATTTTAAGGAAACAAAAGTTGTAAATTATTTAGTTCCCTACTTTCACTTTTGGTATATAATTTATATGACCTTAGGGACAAATCAAACAAGTTATTTTCTGAGAAAAAGTTGAATAAAGTCTCTTGTAAACAACATTTTATCGGAAACAAGTTTATATGTTATGTACGTTTTATTTGAATTATAATTTTCGTATAATATTCATATGACCGGTGAACTGTCGTCTTTCATTTTCACAATGTTGGGCATTTATTTAAGTGTTTTTATAGTCTTCCAAATATTGAAATTTCAATATTCAATTTTGAAATTTTGAAATATTTATATAAAAACAATAATTAATTCGATAAGCAGGGAAAGCTAATACTATATAAATATCAAATCACTTTTGTGGAGATATACGTTAAAATGTGAGAATGACTCTTCTATACAAAACTTACAACTGTAAGCAGATATTTGTCTTAAGAAAACTACGTCGTGGATTTGCGTCTCCTGTACAACTCATCAATTAACTACTCACTCAAGATTATTTTGTACACTATAGTAAAGTAAATAATAAAAGAATGAAAACATCCTAAAGAATATAATTAACATATATGCGTATTTTTATATCCTGATACAAAAGTTTAATATTAAAATAATTAAATACTAATCATTTTAATATAAGCTAACCTTTTAATATAAAGTTTTCCTCGTAAAACGTTAATACTTTGTTAATATTATAGTCATTTTATGAAATTCATATGCCCGTAAGAACCAAAGCAATAAGCATGAAACCAAAACGTGATTGAGGAAATAAGAAATTTAAAATATACATAAAAATATTTTGGATAAACAAATATTTACCAAATATTTTAATAATTATTCTTCTCATATTGCCTAAAAATATGCAAGGGATTTATGTTTATAATTCGTGTAACAGAATATTTCTTTGACATACTCATAACCGATCGCCAATTCAAATTTCCAATTTTAACCATTATGTAACTCTTAAACAATTGTTTCTTTTCAATATATTTCTTAAAGTATTTAAAAATTTACAGAATTTTAATTAAAAAAGCAAATTAATTTCTTATGTTTTTTTTATAAATATTTATATTGATTTTATTATATGATCTAAGTTTCCACAAATAGCACAATCTTATCATTATACAGGTAAATGTCATTGAAATTTAGAAATAGTGTCCATGTTTTTATTGTATAAAGTTTCAATTTTATTAATATTTATTGTATAAGAATGGTTTTATAAATGACTAAATCATAGAGATTACCATGCAATTGAGAGTTTAAGAATGTTATTTGCGTGGGTAAAGTTAATGAATTGCCAAGTATATTTTAAGAAATTCAACCAACTGTCTAAAGAAGTCCCATTGTTCTGGATTTTCGGCTTACAAAGTCTAAACTGCACAGAGAGGAAAATAACATTTATAAAATTATATAAAATTATTGTTAATCAGCATGGTTACATTACTGGATAAAGATTGTATAGATGGACACTTAATGCATTTAACAGGATTCAAAATTAAAGTGAAAGAAATAAACTTTAGTTATTTTAAATGTGCTTCATAATAAAATAATGAAGTGAAATAAAATTTTACCTTAAATAACTTGAATTTTAATAATATGTGTTTGATTTGCACTTATAAATTCAGAACACATTTAAAATTAACTTATTTTCTGATTTTTGAATATATACGTTTGTTCATACAGAATTTTATTATATGACGGAAAAATTATGTTTATATTTTTAATCTAGAATTTTCAATAATTTAAAGAGTTCATTTGATTTTGTTATTATGAATTGATAGTTATTATAAGTGAAGTTATTCTACTACACAAGCAAACAATAAGGCGTTATAGTACGATAACTGTATTTGATCAAGCTACAAAATTATGTCTATCAATAATAATAAGTTCACTGTATTAAAACTTAAGGATATCCGCATATGATGTGTACATAAAAAGATTCGTTTATAGAAAAATACTTAATCTATTTTTTTATTTATTTTGTAACGAAGTTTTGAACTTCATTTGTACATTTGCACATTTCATTTGTTTCAATTACATTTTTATATTACAGTATCTGGACCTTTATTTACTGTATTATGATTATTAAATACGCTTAATAATTATTCATTCATAAAAAAATATGTAATGATTTACTGTGCACGTTTGATTCTATGTTATTTACTTTCAGTTACTCAAAATTGTAATTCTTAAATGTCAGTTTGTGTGAATGATGTAGTAATCATTTGCTTATTCATAAAAATATTTAAAACAAATTCCTTAATTGTGCTCATTATATGTAAGAAAATTTCAGCGTAAACTCGTTATTATCTAATAAAATTTATTATCTAAAAATCTTCCAAATTAACATTTTAAGTTTAATTAAAGAATTGAAAAAATTCACCTGAAACTTCTGTCGTTAATTTTAAATAATAACTTTTTAGGAAACCACAGAGAATACTTCTCAATCAATAATATTTTATTTGGATACAAGCGTTAAATAGAATCGAAAACTTTAGAATTCTAAATTAATACAATATTCAATTTTTCAAGTATCTAGGCTGTTATCTTTCTATGAAATTATATCTCAATATATAGTAAAAAGATAATAGGCATCAAAATATAATAAAAGAATCAAAAGTAATCAAAAAAGATAATGAAATTGAATTCCATCTAATGCTCTTTACATACAACTTATCAAAACTAAATTCGTTTTTTCAAGCTTAAACACAAAACAGACATTTCAAGACAGATCATAAATTAAATTTTTTCCATTAAATTTACGTTTCTTTCGAGAGGTTCCGGAATATATAACCCAAAAACGTAATAGCCCTGTAATATATCTTATTAGGGAAAGACGCCTTAGAGATTTTTATCGTAATGGTCCATTTAGTAACTTTGCTTATAATATCATCAATTAGTTTTAATATATCTAATCATCAGTGCGAATAATATTTATGGTCACTGTCATCTTCACTCTAAGATATTTCCATCACCGATATATTTATCTCATTTATTACCAGAATGTTTCTCTTTTGTAGGATATATTTTGTCTTTTATTCTATGTTTCTGCGATGCTTAATAGTTAATAGGATAAGAAAAATACGCTCTAGAAAATGCCATTTATCAAAACGGTTGCATAAAACCATAATTGCTTTTGAATGGTTTAAGCCTTTAAAACTCTTTTGAGAGTTGTAGCTGAGTGTAAGACATCCAATAAATAGTTGTTTTTCTCGATTGTGTCACAATATAACTGGTAACCTTAATGATATGTTAATAATATTTCATAATTAACAAACGCTGTATAATTTTATTTCAAAATTTAGTATTATCAGTCATATAGAATTAGGAACTTCTTCATTTGCAATGTGCAAAAATTTATCTTTTTGATTTATAAATTAAATAATGATACTGCTTATTTCATATATCAATATAACATATGCAAAAAATTTCTGAAAGATCCTCCAAAATATATACATTAAATTTTACTATTTATACCATTTTTTTTCTAATGTATTTGAAAAGTCAAAATTATTCAAATTGTACATGATTTTACATTGTATATTTTGGTTTCATATTGCTTATTTTGGGATTTTAAATTTTTGTTATTTTTTTGTCGAAGTTTGGTTAATTTTATTTCAATTATTTCAAAAGTATTTAAAATGCAATGTTTCAGGTGTTGTATCAAATAAATTTCAAATAATTATAATGTCTAAATATATCTGATACATATAAATGAAAACAATTAGTTGATTTTTATAGAAAAATAATTAACATGTATGTTGCAGTTTGCAGAAAAGATTCATGCTTTTTTCTCAGAAGTTTACTTTTGCATCTTGCGCATGATAAAAAGAATGAGGTATTACGATGAGGATATTACATTCTTATGAGGATTATTACTTATGAGGATATTACATTCAATGTTTTTCCAGTAATTGCACAATATTGATATGAATCAAATGCACCTAAATATTTAAGTATTGCTAAAAATTATTTTTCTATAAAGTTTATAAATAATATTAAGCATCAGATTGTGTTTACTTTTAAAGTTTGGCTCTTGGACTGAATTTATTTTTAGATATTTTATAAATAATTTAATTGTAGGGTTTTTCCTTAATGTATTACAATTATAAAAATTTAAAAATTATGTTTGTACAAGATGTTATTATGTAAATGTGTGGGCAATAGTTAAGTGTAAATTGGTCGTTATTGAAAAAAAAGTCATAAATATCCTATATAAAAAATAAATTTGTAATTTTTGATAATTAAGAACATTTGTGTATACATTTAACAACCATTGAAAATCATTTGTAAAAAATTCATGCAAATTGATTTAAAATTTCTTTATTTAAAAAGGTTTGAAAATAGTCTCAAATCATCTATTTTCATGTTGCTTAAAATTGGTAATTCCCTTTAAAATTTAAATAGTTTAAAAATGCAGGATACAGATTTGTTGTTCGAAAAATACGACTGAATTAAAAATATACACCGTAGTATTGGGAAACGGCCAAACATGTGCAAAACAAGAATTTTTTCGAATAGAAATCTTGCAGAGCTGGGTTTCTTCTAGGTATTGTATTAGCAGAAGCATATTTTATTGTATCTGTAACTGCCTAAAATACTTTCTGTGTTATTTAGCAATTTAAACATTTTGTATCGTGAATATTTTTTTAATTGTTGAACTTAAGATTCATTCCAATGAGTGGACTTTGAATACATGAATTCTTTCTAGAACTGGAACGAAACATTCTTATCGTAATATAATTTTTTTTATAAGCTTATAGAATGAAACAAGAATTTCATTGTTTTATAATAGATATTTTTTTAAATTGAAGAGTAATGAATTTAAATAAATACTTAAACTATACAGTTTTATCAGACCTTTCTAAAATTTTGTACCATTCACGTGTAATCATAATTATGTAAAATATCAAACTCAATGTTTTACTCAAGCATCACAGTTTTTTTCAGTTTTCCTTAAAATAGAACATATTAAATATTTCTGAAATGTAGGGATAGTTTGATTTAACGAAAAAGATACTTATTTTTAAAATAAAAGAAGTTTCTAAATCTTTTATAACTTTTTAGAAAAGAGATAAATTGGGTTTATCTTTTAAATAATTATTTTTAATATATATAATCTCATAAGAACATCTTAATTTTGTGAATTCCATTTGTCTAATCAATCTCTCTTACTAGCTTCTGAAATTTATTTAAAATATACAGTTTAAAAATATATATAATATACTAAAAGATATTTACCTTGATAGTAATTTTTGTTATATAATTATTACTGGGAAAGACAAAACAAAACGTTTAAACAATAGTAATCAGAGTTAAAGACAGCATAAAATTCATACAGGAAAGAATAAAAAACAAATTATCGACACAGTTGTAAAACAAATGTACAAATTTTATAAAAAAATTGATTTGAATTTTAAATTTAGGAACACGCATTTGTATTTTTGTCTCTCTGTGCCTTCTTTGCGATCTAATTTCGTTAGCCTAAACTTAAGTATTGCATCGTGAATCTCAGAAGGTTTCAGGCAGTTTAATCTGATTTTATATGAAGGTCATTGTAGAATATACAAATATTTTTCATTATTTTATTGCCTTTTACTCTAGAATTACGAAGTGTATCATTTTGACTAAAAATCTATTTTGTGCTCAATTTTCTAAAAAAGTCACTGAAAGGAATTTTTCGACTTTTCCTAATTGGTACCCGTAAAAATCTAAGAAAATATAATATTAAAGAATCTGTGCATATGTGAAAAATGGTTCATAACTAATCTATCAGGTGTGGAAACAAATTGTACATATTTGTTCTGACAGTAAAGTATCAATGTATAGAAAATGTACAAATTTATATAAAATTTATATAAATTTATATTAAAAAATGTTGCCTAAACGGTGTTTGGACTATGGAAAAAACCTTGATGTGTAAGAAACTAAATAATTCCTGTAAAGATGTATTCATATTTTTCTAACTATATATATATATATATATATATATATATATATATATATATATATATATATATATTTGATGTTGTAGTATTTTATTGTTTTTTGTAAATTATTATAAAAAATTTAATGTCTAAAAAGGAATAAAAAGGAAAAAATGCGTAAAAATATTGCGTACCTTTAGATTATTAAAGGAATCATATTAATCGGGATACGTTTCACCCAATCCGCGGTTTTAGATATGCCAAAATTAACTGGGTTCTAGCTTTGACTCATTAAGTTAGCTAACGGTTAAGTTAGCATTATGGGATTGGATAAAAAGTTAGCGAAAAATTTTATAATTAGTAACAAGTAATAAACAATGTATGTTATTACTATCTTTAGGAAAATTTTTTAAAAAAAGTTTTAGGAAAAAATTAAAATAAATAATTGAAACTCTGTAATGAAGAGTTGCTCCTCTAGCATAACATTTAGGGCCTATCACACCAAAATCGTTTAACGATTAACGGCGATTAACTCATGGAGCTAACCAACGGTCGGCCGGAATTCTCCGTTTTAAACAGAGATTAACCTCGGTTAGCCGTTAAACTTCTTTGGTAAGACTGGCCCTAAATGCTAATGATAGAGGAGCTACTCTTCATTACAAAGTTTCAATTATTTTATTTCCTTTTTTTCATTAAAACTTGAACTTAAAGTTAGTAATAACATATATTGTTTATTATTTATAAATGTATAGTTATGGCTGGATAATGGCAATAGAGCTACTCGTATTACGTTCTGAGTGTATAGCTTTTTAGAGACTGAAAAAACTAATATTGCTGTTAAATACTTTAAGCATTTTGTATTAATATATTTCTTACAGTACTTCAATCAGACCTTAGGGCACTCCAATTTGCAATGAATTATAATTATTATCGAAAAATTAATAAGCAATCTCCATAAATTTAATCAATAACTTTCAAGAATTATTCATTTCACAAGCTGTAAACAGTATAGTTTAGAACGGATATAAAATCGCATATTGACTCTCATCATATTTGAGCTATTAACCCCTAACTTTCAGTAGAAAAATTTTATGCTTATGGGAGGTCACAGTATCCAGATAAAATAGTAACAATATTGCATACTCTAAGGCCAAAGTATAAAATTTCAGCCCTCAATCGTTTTACTACCCGTTAGTTGAAAAATCTAATAAATACGTAGAACTATAAAATTATTTTTATAAAAGATTTATCATGTACACCATGTTAAAAAAAGGGAAACTAGAAAAGCGTTGCAAAATACAGAAATAAAAATAATAACTTGATTAATTTCAATAATTGACAATTTTTGACAATTAAAACAGACTGAAATTTAGCATTATAAATCATTCAAAATCATTTAATAATTATTCTACTCAAAATGTAAAATTAAAAAAATATCTTTAATTAATAAAGATTACAAGATAATCAGACTTTAAGTGTTATTTAAACACACTAAATATATTACGTAATTGTAACCAGCTTAAGCACTGTCTTTCTGAAAGTTCATACGAAAAGAGAAAACTGTGTTATTTGTTAAAGACCCAAAGTTCCTCTTAATTGATTACTTTAATTTATCACTGATATCATTTACTCCCCTAACTGTGTTTAGAAATCTATTTAACTGAAATTGTCTGAGTTAATTATTTCTTCGATAACAGTGAACAGGATTTCAGGGAGCTGATTGTGTCTACTTAAATATCTCCCAAATAACTGCAGATTTTCACTTTATCACCCTGAAAAATGAGAGGATGATTCAACTACAAATAAATCGAATCACTGTTACGATAGGGAAAATCTTTTTGTGATAGGCATTTAATAAAATGCAACAAAATTTTGCCCAGTAAAGAAAACGTACCAAATGGTATTTATAAAATTTTAGTGAAAATACCTGTTAGATTTATCCCTTTTTTACCCCTTTGTTTCTCTACACAACTGATTCAAAATTAATTTCCCAAATTTTACGAACATTATATCGTTTATTCTGAGAAAAATATAAAATATATTTATTTATATTAAACATTGCAAATAACTTTTCAAAAATTTAACTTTAGTTTAAAAAAAGTCAAACTGTGTTAAAAATTATGTTAGTACGTCTTGGATTTTTTATATTTAAAAAAAATCCAAATTGCCTTCTATAATAATCATGTGAATTTAAGCAAGCAATAAATATAAAAATATAAATTTAATAAGATTATTTCATAAAGATTCTATTACTGAAACTTATTCAGATTAACTTATTAAATACGATAACGGATGAATAATAACAAATCAGAAGCAGTTTAATAGCTAGTCATTATTAGGAAAAAAAAGATATGAAATCTTGATACCCAAAGATTTTTTATCACTATGTATGTTTAAATAAAATGCGCAATTTCAAATGACTTAGAAATATTTTACAAACTTGTGATTTAAGATTTTGTTGAATGTTGATACATTTAATGTTTTTCTTCAAATTTGTGTCTATGAAATGGATAAATAAATCTATATCTAAATCTAAAATCCTCTTGAAACATTTTTTTAGTTTTCTAAAATATGGATTGTCTTCTCAAAAATTCTGCAATTGTTATATATATATATATATATATATATATATATATATATATATATATATATATATATACTATATATATATATATATATATATATATATATATATATATATATATATATATATATATATATATATATATATATATATATATATATATATATATATATATATATATAATATATCTATCTATCTATCTATCTATCTATCTCTATCTCTATCTCTCTCTCTCTCTCTCACTATATATATATATATATATATATATATATATATATATATATATATATATATATATATATATATATATATATATATATATATATATATATGCATATATATATATATATATATATATATATATATATATATATATATATATATACATATATATATATATATATATATATATATATATATATATATATATATATATATATATATATATATATATATATATATATATATATATATATATATATATATATATATATGCATATATATATATATATATATATATATACATATATATATATATATATATATATATATATATATATATATATATATATATATATATATATATATATATATATATATATATATATATATATATATATATATATATATATATATATATATATATAATGAAACTTCTCCAAACGGCCACCCCTGTCTAGCGGCCACCCTTCTAAATGGCCAATATTTCATGGCAAGGTTTTTTTGACTCATTAACCTAATGGTAAAATAACCTGTATTAGCGTCCACCCGACCCCCTCTAAACGGCCACCAAGTGGAATTGCCCATATCATTTTTCGGAAAATTCTACTCATTTAGTGCTTTAATTTTGAGCGGAAAAACTCGAGGTTAGTTTTATGGTCCGATATAACCCCCAGGAATAATTTGCGTTGTTGCATTATATCTGTTATCTCTTTTGTATTCTCCACACACCCTTCAGATAGGAAATCCCTAGTGCACCACCATTAGAAACTGAGGGAGGAACTGGAAAATCAAGCGTTGCAGATATCCTAGGGCCTTTGTTTGGAATTCCAATACTTACAGTAAAGGAAGAATTGCACCCCTGTCTTCAAAAATGTCCTCCACGCCAGTTACATTTCATTAGTTTGTCAATGATCTGAGTTGCAACTATGTCGAAACACTTGTTAATAAAGCAGCAGCATTGCAGTTTTGCTTGAATGAAAATGGCAAAACGAAAATGGCAAATCGGTTAGTTGAATTATCTAACTGTGGAAGAACGCAAATCACCGAAGGCATTTAAGAAAAATTTTGATTTTGAAGGAATACGAAGACTTCAATTTTCCACTTTTATAGTAAAAAATGAACTTAAAAAATGGTTGTTATAAAGAAAAGTAAAAACTTAAAACACCCAAATTATAGCCATTAAAAAAATGTAAGAGAGCATGAAATAAAGCACTAATTTCTCTTTAGATAAGTTTTAAATTTAATTTTAAATAAGGAATATATGTCAGACCTGTTTATATTACGCATTATTGCAATTATCTTATAGTAAAACCCTTCAGAGCTACTCCCCCCTCTGAGCTGCCAGATATTATCGGAACGGTAAGGTGGCCGATGAGAGTGGTTTCACTGTATATATAATTACTGGTGCATCAAAAGGTGTGATAAATAACAAGAAAAAATGTATAATATATTAATATATAAAATGTCATAAATACGGTTATTTATCATACAGTAATAATATGTCAGTAATTAACATCTTAAAAGAATTAGAGTATAATTTATTTTTTTTGTTATTCATATGGTACGTATATTTATATTATAATATTTTGTGCAAATTCAGTATCTCATTTTCATTTCAACGGTAGTATTTGGCTTACTATACGGTTTTCTAAAACAACATATTAAGTAATATGCAAAAAATAAAATAAAATAAATAAGTGGATGCTCTCACTTTGACGTCTTTAGAAGTACTACTGAAAATTTCTAGTTTCGTGTTCGAAAGTATATTTCGGAACCGGTATAGTATATTCCAGGAATAAAATATTAAATTATTTTAATAAATATAAGATTACACAACTTTCTCCAATTTCAAATTTGCATTTAGCACACCCACACTCACACACACACACACATATACACATATATATATATATATATATATATATATATATATATTAGATATATATACATATACATATATACATATATATATATATATATATATATATATATATATATATATATATATATATATATATATATATATATATATATATATATATATATATATATATATATATATATATATATATATATATATATATATATATATATATATATATATATATATATATATATATATATATATATATATATATATATATATATATATATATATATATATATATATATATATATATATATATATATATATATATATATATATATATATATATATATATATATATATATATATTAATGCTGTATCTTTCATGCGATTACATCAATACGTATTTATTTCAAATCAATTTTTGTATTTATTTAATCAATTTATACTTGTTTTGATTAAATCAGCAAATTTGTACATATATAATTCAATAAAATTTAACAAAGATATATGATATTAGAGATATTTCTTTTTATATTATTCGAAATAATAATAATCTATCTAATTTTATATTTCAGACTGAAAACAATACATACTGAAAATAATAGGATACACAATTAAACATGATTACTCGAGAGTAAAATGCACATAAGAATGATTATAATTTATTTATTTAACATATTATGTATATTTAATATATCAAAGTTATTTTACTTAGATTGTCTGTTTAAAAACCTCCTCTTTACTATTTTAATTCCTTAAAATGTATTTTCTGAGCCACAGAATATCTTGATTAAGGGGAGAATAAAATAAATATATTAAATTTTACATTTTTTACTTAAAAATAAAGAAAATATAATTTAGATTAATGCGTCTAAAATATTTAAATTTCACATTTCTGCCAAAATAAAACTAATTACAAAAGAAAAATTTATTATATTACATCGCTTCAAGTAAATATATTGCTAATAACATGCAGAATTTTGACTGAAGTAAATCAACATAATTTCGATTATCCACTGTCTCCGTAACACATAACGATTTAATTTTTAAAAAAATACTCTAATTATTAACAGTTCCTATTGTTTTATTGAAATATAACTGAAATATTACATATAAAATTTCTATGAGAACAAA
This sequence comes from Pardosa pseudoannulata, assembly GCA_032207245.1. Taxonomy (NCBI): domain Eukaryota; kingdom Metazoa; phylum Arthropoda; class Arachnida; order Araneae; family Lycosidae; genus Pardosa; species Pardosa pseudoannulata. Next base: position 109,488,140 of record CM063508.1, on the reverse strand, counting down.
AATAAATATATATACCATATAGTTAACGTTAGATTTTCGCCCACGTAAAATTTATTTTCATTTTTAAATTTATGTAACGCATGACATGGTGAAATACTAAATTTTCTCAAGTTCTCGTAACATGCCCTTGAGAGAGACATGAAAATGTATAGTTAGTTTTATTTTCTGAGATGTAAGTAATCTATAATAGCTAATAAAGATTTAAAAGTTCATTTACGAAGAGTAGCTGTGATAATTTCTAAATATTTAACCTTATGTTTCCTTTCGAAGATTTATATATGTTTAAAAATCTAATGTAAAAATTCTAAACGTGTAATATCTTTATGTGGCGGAAAGCACACACTGGATGAAATTTATACAACTACGATTTGTAAAATAAAAGAAACAAATATTTCTTTTTTAAAGAATCAGCTGAATCTAAGTTTGTAGGATATAAATAAGTTTGTAGTTTATTATTTAAACTATTTAACCTATTTTAAAAATATTTATTTCTACTTGATATTCCCGTAAAATAGTAATTTTAAGTAGGCATTAAATTAAATGATTATATGACTATTTTTTGTTTTCGGTGAGCAAAAATACAGTATTAAGAAACAAATAGGTTTTTTAATAGTTATTATATGGCAGCAATTAACATCTTAAAATAATTAGAATATAATTTATTTGCTTTATTATTCATATGGTACGCATATTTATATTATAATATTTTATGCAAATTGAGTCTCTCATTTTGCATTTCAACTGTATTATTTGGATTTTTATACTTTTTCTAAAAGAACATATTATGTAATATGCAAAAAATAAAATAAAATAAATAAGTAAAATAGTTATTATGCTAATAAGTACTTTAGATAGTTATGATAGTAGCAACTGCTTTATATATAGTAGATGTATTACCAATTAAGTAAATAGATTTTTTTATGTAGCTGATTGTTAATATATTGTCAAATATTACGTTATGACTAGTACTATTTATAAAAATATTAATTTCTTCCCTTAAAAAGCCTTAAAACCATAGTGAAAATCAACAGTACTAGCATCTATTTTTAATTAAATTTATTAATTTAATAAATACTCATATCTGAAAATAAAATATCTATCGAACAACAAACACTTTTCTTCTTAGCTTATAGGTCATAAAAAAATTCTCAATTTCATAGAAAAACTTTTAAATAAACTGTAATGATAGTTTTTGACATATGTCAAATTGAAAGGATATTTACGATTATAAACTTTGTGCTGAATCAGATAAAGTTTATAAGAGTGAATGATTGTTACAATATGTTAGATTGTAAAAAATTAAAATATCGTTCTTTTCTTATAATGAATCAAGAAACAAATAGAGTACAGCTTTCAAAAATTAAAAAAAAAGGTAAAATTAATAATTACTTAAATTTAGTTATAATAAATTAGCTAAAATTAATGTTTTCCATATTTTAACATATGCGGTAACTATACTTATTATTTTCACCATTATAATACTATGATATGAACATTTTATCATTTTAAAAAATATATAAAGTATGCATAGCTAAATAAAAAATGAGTATTGCTTAACAGGAACGAACAATAAAAATAATTACATTTCTGTAGTTAAATAATTTTTTTACGTCTACTAAAACATTGATGGCATAATAAAAAGAGATGCAATAAATATATTTTTAAATTTTAATTAAATTTTTAGGTATAAAAATAGTGATTATGTTCATGTATACAGCAGCTTATATTTATCAATTAAAAAAGTCACTAGTTGTAACACAGATCATTGGGACAGCTGAATCTATATTCAGTGATATCTTAAAAGCGTTTAAAAATAAAAGAATTTACATTTAGATGTACACTTTTGTCTTTATTTGTATAATATGCTGAAAGTTTATCAATAAGTTTATTACTGACAGTGCCATTTTTATATTAATGTTAATAATTTCTATTTTCTTCCCTCTTCAATATGCTAATTTTCAAGATATATGTAAGTAAACTATACAAATTAAGTTAAAATTTTTACTTAGCTTTAAGGTATTTTTGAAACCAAGGATTTTGTTAAATTTTTCCTTGATATAAAAACATTTCCAGCTACAGAACCATTTTTTAATACATCTATGGTTGTAAGACACAGTCGGAAACGTGCTTGATAACTTAATTATATACAACGTAAATGGTTTTAATTATTCCCCATCATTAATTACTTTAGCCATTTATCGTCCTTTGGTTTTTCAAAATAAACTTAAAAATTGCAAGAAGTTAGTTTATTTAATTGCTAATAAATCAAATAGCAATAAAAAATTTCTACTAAATTAATTGACGTTTTTACATTATTAATTTATCTCGCATCTCAATTTTTTAAAAAAAAAAAGAAATATCTGGTTAGCTATATCTTAAAGTATTTTTATTTATTTGGAATCTTGAAATACATTGCCTACACATGTATCTTTAATGCTAGGTGTATATATTCGATATTTAATATATATATATATATATATATATATATATATATATATATATATATATATATATATATATATATATATATATATATATATATATATATATATATATATAAAATATGTGAAAAAAATAGATATTATGTGAAATGTTTTTGAAAGTTTTAAATTTAGATTTTGTTTATTTACACTATCAATCATTCTTAAATTAAATATATTAAAATAGATCATAAATATTGATAACTGTATTAGTCTCATAGTGGTACGTATGAAATATTACTACTTCTAAAGTACATAACAACTACTAACTTAATTTTAACTAAATTTTAAAAATAATATTTTCAATCTTATTAAAACCTAACCTTTCCTAAAAATGTACACTTCTAAAGTAAGATTATGTTGAAATTTAACAATTTCCTCATAATATGACAAACTCATATATATATATATATATATACACACACACACACACACACACACACACACACATATATATATATATATATATATATATATATATATAATATATATATATATATATATATATATATATATATATATATGGGACGATAAACCATATCAGTCATATATCATCTATCAACACCTCCGGAACGTAGTCGTGTTCATTAAGAGACCGCTATGGAAAGAAATGAATCCAATGTCCCAATCCCAGAATGGGACACTAGACTGTTTTTCTTCGCAGTGTAGCATGCACAAGCACCAACAGCAAAATATCACCTACTTCAACCAGTCTATACAAAATCTTAGTTTCTCTTGTTAACATTAATTCTATATTCTCAGCCATCATATTTGAACGAGGAAGTTTTTTCCTCTTTAAGCCGAATGCTAAATATGTTTCTCGACTCTCAAAGGTAAAAATGACATTGCTGACATATGATGTTGCTAGAAGTAACACCTCTCCCAGGAAAAATCTGTAACAATCAGCAATACTTGTCATCCAGAACTCCACATTTTGTCAGATGTCTGTAGTCACAAGTAAGTCTCTTAAAGAAATTCATTGTTGTTTCACAGTTTTACCACCACACTTATACCTCACATGGCCAATGGATATCTCTCGCTGAAGTTTGACTTTGCGAGATCTATGCAGAGAACATTCTGACACTGTCCGCTTCAGAGCTCTCTGGATTTCATCCTAATTTTGAGTAGATGAAACAAAAATTTACATTCAGCCACTACAACTGATGTTTTTATTCATTACAGAAGCTTAATGGGACTCTTGGTAGCCCAGTATGAATGGTCTGAGGAAAATAACTGGGGCAATTTAAAGGCTTTTTCCCTTATAAACGTAGGTCCCGTAAGTCCATCATTGCATATACATACATACATACATACATAGAGTAATATTTTCTTCAAATATACCAATTAATTTTGTAGAGTCTTACATTTAAAGACATAACAAAATCAATGACAATACAACAAAAATTTTTTAAAAAGATTAGTTTTTATAGTTTGGAAAAAAATATTCTAGCTTATATTTCATAATCAAGTTTTTCACAATATAAAGTAGATATTTTATTGTTATATAAAGACCTTCTCTTTGGAAATTTTTATTTTTATAAGATTTGAAGTGCAACAATTTTAAGTATTATAATTTTAAGAAATTTAGATATTTGGAGTAAAATATGTAATAATGTATTAAACTAAGTAACTACAGTTATGTATTACATCATTCTAAATATGTAAGAAGTCTATAGAGTTTATCTGGAATATTATTAACTGCAAAATACATACAAAATTTCAAATTATGTGTTTTATAAAGCTGACAAAAGAAAATTATGAGACTACTTCATAGATCTTATGACACCTATCGAAGAACTTTTTTTAAAATTTTAACTGTGAAGTCAAAGTGTTTTAAACTTTATTTATTTTTAAATTTTGAAGAGCTTAACCTAAATTATGTTAACTTTTTATATAATGCACAGTATTTTTAAACATAATGCAGTTAAATTTTATGCAAAAGCCATTTAAAATGATGTTTGAAAGTTTAGAGACGAAAAGAAAATAGTGAATTATACCCGTTGAAAAATATCCGTTTT
>CM063508.1:109476142-109478642 GCA_032207245.1 Pardosa pseudoannulata | reverse complement strand
ACCTCAAAAAATGAATATTAAGTTCTAGAATGTTTATAAAAAACTTGTTACAAAATGATTCGTAATGGAGAGAAACTTTTCGTTTTGAACATTTTATTGTAAACATATATTTTATAATGGAATTTTTAAGTCTCGAAGGAAATTATGATGTTTTAAAACATATAAGTTGATTCAAATATCACAGTTCATTTATTAGTGACAAATATTTTAAAATAAATATTACACGTGAAAAACAAAATGTTTGAAGCAATAGCATAATACTTTTTTCATGTTTCTTATTTTTTTCCATGTTTTAAAACTTTTTGTTAAAAGACTCCTTTCTTTTCTCTTTTTCCATATATTTCAATTGTCAAAAGAAAAAGAATATTTTTACTGTCTTGTTATTTCCGGATTTTGTTTTTTCATAATGTTTTTACATTATTTATTTGTGACTGTAAATATTTACTTTTGTAGTTTTAGAAATAAATTCATTCGCCATAGATCAGTACTTTTAATTTTACAAAGAACATGTAACGTATTTTAAAATCCACATCTTGAAGTTATTAAGACACATAAAGACTCATTAATTGTAATAGTCTTGTATTTTAGAAAATACCTTTTAAATGTTTAATTTTAACTACTTCAATTTAATATTATACATATAGTGCTTTAATATATTCTATGATTTCTTGTAGAAATTTGAATTTGATTCATTATTGTATTTGATGCATTATTGTAAATAAAGTTATATTAACTTAGTTTATAAAGTTAGTAACTTTTTAACCACTTTCTTATTTAAAATTTTTATAACGCTGTTGATTTTAAAGACGGAATGTATAACAGATTGAATGCTTTTAATCTTCATTATTAATAATAAAAAAATATATTTAACAGTGATATAGTGCTTAAGATGACAAGTGACTTCCTTTATTCGTAATTTCCAAACTAATTTCCTGTATTCGTAGTTAATCTCTTTATAAATTTAATACACTATTCATAACATACAGGTTTGTAAATGTTGTGACGGTTTCAAGGTAGAAAATTTCTATTTAAAAATTTATTAATAATATTTTTATTATGTTCAACTTCATTAAAAATGTTACTAGCTTGCCCATTTTTAATAGAATGTCCTTTAAACTTTACTATATAACCCAGTTTGTGTATTATAATTTTAGGAGAAAAAAATGAAATCATTATTTATAGAAGTATATAAATTTTTAATATCGATTACATAGATTTAATCGGTTATAAAATGTGTATAAAAGGTTTTGTAACAAGCGAGATGACATATTTAATATTTCGAAATTTCCTAATTTTGTTTAACTTTCATTTTTCTTACATGCCGAGTCAATTACTAACGATGCACATCCTGTTATTTGTAACGTGCCGTAGAAATATTTCCTTTGTCGAAATTAAGGAAAGTTTTACTTAATAAATTAAATTTGTCGTATTCTGTAATTATTGTATTTTACTTCCTGGCCTCCAACGTTTTCCTTATCTAGAACCCATATATATTTCATTACACATCTAATCCTTTCTGTATGGATAAAGATATATTTTTCTCTTTATATACGTACATATTAATTTGGATTTAAGCTACTCATTTATATATATATATATATATATATATTATATATATATATATATATATATATATATATATATATATATATATATATATATATATATATATATATATATGTGTGTGTGTGTGTGTGTGTGTGTGTGTGTGTGTGTGCGTATGTGTGTATATGTGGTAGCCATATTATCCTAAACACCAGTTAGAGAGAATGTTTTGTAGATTCATGTAAATTAATCATAATAAAGCTAATTTTTCATACTTAAAACTGTAAACAGCCTTTGATTTTAATCATTCAATTCTAATATTTTTCTGTTTTTTTTCTATGTTTAATTTCTGTCTTTAATTTTTCCTATTATTTACATATAATTTTCACTGTCATTTTTTGCATTGTTAATTATTTACAAAAAAATTCCAATGTTCCGTTACGTATGTATTTGATTGTGCTTTAACATCATGATAAAGTAGTTTAAATATACTTAATGGCCACACAAAAGATTTAAATCGTTTGTAATCGTTTTCTAGTGTACTTACAAAAACGAAATTTTTTGTTTGAGTTAAGAGTTTTAAAATAAAACAAGACACATTCGAAGACTTTAAAATTTTAAAAGTCTAATTTAAAGAAATCTTTCAACTTCTGTTGTATAATCCTTTTCTCTTCTTCGAATGAATGTTGTTTAAAAGCACAAAAAGAAAGAAAAATCTCAATATTCTTGTTCTGTTATATTTTACTTTCCAGGATAATTTTGATTTAATGCATTTGTTGAATTTATTTCCACACTTTCTAATGCAATGTTTTTATGTGAGCTGTAAGTGTTTTCGTTAAAATAAACTTTCACCTCATAACTAATTTTCACTCAACATTAAAATTTTGAAAAGAATTTCAGAGTCAAAATACAATTTTTCTTTTAGTGAATAATTTTATTTTAAGTGGTGGCTTTT
>CM063508.1:109456142-109466142 GCA_032207245.1 Pardosa pseudoannulata | reverse complement strand
CATGGCCGGTAAACAACTGTACAACTTAAAAAAAGAAGTATGTGTCATGCTTTCCAATCAGATAAGAAACAGACACGATTATCGTTGTCCTACAAGACACGACAGAATTTGTTCTTTATAATAAGTATGAATTTTCTGAAGTTAGTAAAGATATGATAGGCAACATGCTAATCAAAATTTGATCGATATTTTAAAACTTTTCTCTTATTTGTACAATACATTTAAGTTTAAAAGAGAAAACATTCTTGATAATCACAATCTTATATCAAATATACATATGACAACAAAATAAAAATGTTTATTATATTAATTTTAAAATTTCCTAATTTTTTTTAATTTTGTGAATATTTGAATTTATTTAATTTCACTTCTATCCCTCATATCCTTTTATATTGTATTTAAAATTATCTCTACCGAATAAGGAAGGTAAGATATTATGTATTAATTCACATTAAAAAACTATTCATAAAAATACGGAAAATTTTGTTTCCAATGTTTTCCAAAAATATTTGTTATAATACCTAAGTTTTAGCTTAATCTCTAAAATATATACAAATCAAATAACCATTTAGGTGAAAAAGAAGAGATTACAGAGCATTTTTAATGAATCTCTGATTGGAACAGATAAAATAAACTAATTTTAAATAGTTGATATTTTACAATCGAATTTTTTTTACTGGTTTATATAAGATTCCGAATAAATTTTTAAATGGGATTCTTTGGTGGCTAATAAAAACATAAACAGTTTTCTCTTATCTGACAGAGATGAAATCAAATTTCTCTCACAATTACAAAAATAGTTCTAAAGTAATTCTATTGTGAATTTAAAGGATCTTACTGTAACTCTTTAATGAACAGATTACTAATAAATTGAATGTTATTTAAAGTACTTAGTTAAATTACAAATATTCCGTGAGTATTCAATAATATAGCCGCTCACATGGAGTTGATGTATCACACCATTAACAGTTGTAAGAAGCATTTATTTTTAAATGCATTTTGCTGAGGAATATCCACTTGTATGTGGAACTTAAGAGCTCTCTAATTTAAAATTACACGGTCACTTTAGTCAATAATGGTCAAATTGGTCAATGGTTCTTTAGCCCTTCGTAAATGTAACGATATACTCAATGGCACTTTTCGTATTCTTGTTAATAACCAAGCAATGGCAATTCATATTTCTATGTATTTAGCTTCGACCAACGGAATCTCATGCCGATGAATGCTTAAGATTTCTACTGTTTTCCATAACAGAAAGACAAAATACTGGGCGCTATTTAGAGGCAAAAAATATAACTCACCAAGAAGTTATGTGCCTACGTCACAAATCACTTGACTTAATTTCCCCCTTTAAAAAATCCTATATTATTATCTTTATTTGTTGGTAAACAATCGAATTAATTTTATAAGTTTTGGATTACTGCGTATTTTAACACAAATAGAAATAGTTATCAAAATATTAACCTTCTGTTAATTATATAGTAGATATAGTCAGCCTTAATAATTTAAAATTTTATACAACTTGTTTTACTAACGTGGGGTAGATTGGACTTACAAATACGCCTATTAAGATACTTATGCTTAATATTCTAAAGTAATTTATTAATTCATTTTCATGCCGTCAATTATTTTTAAAATTTTTGGATTACTGTGTATTTTAACACAAATAGAGATAGTTATCAAGACATTAAAGTTCTGTTAATCACCTAGTAGATATAGTCAGCCGAATAATTTAAAACCTTATACATCTTGTTTTACTAACGTTGGGTAGATTGGACTGACAGATACGCACATTAAGATATGTTTAATATTCTACTATGACTTATCAATTCATTTAATTTCTATAGAGAAAGTTCAAATTTTAACTAGGGGATGACTGTCCCTAGCATGAATTAACACTTAAAATAAAAATAAAATATTATTTTTTAACTGCTGATATATAAATCATTTTATCACTGTATATTTATTTGAGTTATTGAAATAAAAAATAAAGCATTTATTTAAATTCCTGAGATTATTTTAAATTTTATTTTTCATGTAAATAATATTTAAATGCTTCACAGGTTATAAAAATATTTTATTTCAATATGCCCATAAAAGTTATTTGCTATACAGATTTTTATTATGTGTAAAAAGTCAAATCACATATGTGAGAACATTGCAATCAGAATAAAACTTCCCGAAATAACATTTTTCTAAATCTCCCCCAAAAAAGTAAATTTAGCAGTGTTTGTCATTCAAATAGATGCCACACTACAATCTTTAAACTAAAATGAAAACTGTTCAAAACGGCTCAAAAACAACTCATCTTAAAGCATGTTTTTCATGCGAAAATTTCCCATATGAATTCTCACTAAATCCACAAAGGATGACGTAAAATCAATAGTATTTCACTTTCAATTGGATGCCAGAACTTATTTTTCAAGAATTATTAATTTTTTCAAGAAATATGTTTTTTTAATTCAAAAGTGTAAATATTATCAATCATACATATTTGAGTTTTAAATAATAAAATTATTCGAAGAGATAGAAAGTCCGAAATCAATACTTTCTGTAGTATGACTACAAAAGGAGCCGATTCTTTAGAACAGCTATATAAAAACGTATTTTATTCTTGAAAAATCTATATCAGGGATAATAGCATTTTCAACAGCAGTGAATTTCTTGTGTAAGTGATAATTTAATGGTTACCATGGGATTAAAAATCATATAGCACAATAGTTTAAACTAAGTCTCTTTGAATACGCCGATTTCCAAAGAAACCCTGGTAACCGAATACACAGTTGAACAGAGACAAGCAAGTAACTCAGGCCTGGAGGAAATGAAAGGAACTATTCACCTTTGATTGACAGTTTTGTTGGTTTCGAGCAGTGGCATGCGGTAGGTGTTCATGCAGGGTGTGAAGAGAGCATAAACAACAATAATAATAAAACCATAAAAATGTACATTAAACACTTCTTTCACGTTTATTATTCATTTGTACACAAAATCCATACGTCTATCCGTATTACTAATAAAATTACGAAAAGCTTATATTTCCACGAAAAACTTATATTTTCAGCAAACATAGCACCCCACTGCGCCTGACGCTGCGGTGCCTCATCCGGATGTTCATTGGTGCCGACAAACTGAAAGTCTAGTTCACTTGCAGAGGATTTCGCTGCACGCTGGCGCAATAGAACGATTTGTTTCTCGTTCGGTCAGTGGATTAAATTATATTTATTAATTGTTTTTAACATTTGGAAAACATATATTCTGCGAAAAACATCTTGATTATTTTTAAACACAAAACCAGGGATATGGTGTTACGTAATATAACTTATATACTGTAAGACACAATGAATGATAAAATTTCGACTGTTCTGTTAGAACTCGTTTCTTTTTTGTCTAACAAGCCAAAATTGTTTTTCAGCGAATTATTTCTATAAATATTATACATCGCCGAAATTACTTTACCACACTAAAACATTTCCCTTTATATTGATGAAATACTTCTAATATTTCCGTGAAAAAAATCTTATAATATATAAATTTAAACATTAACAGTCTGCAAAATCGTATGACCAGTTAATTAGCTAAAAAACCAAAAGCGCTCCAGCACGTAAGTCCGCGCTCTAATGCAACTCTTAATAAACCATACGTTCGGATGATTCTGAATGCCAAGTGCAGGAAAAATAGCTGCACTTGCCTCAGTGCTATAGTATGCTGTGGTTTTTCAGCAGCTCATACATATAAATCGTGATTTTCTATTATTGCGTAGTGGGTACACATAAAAATTTCTTATGTTTGTTTGCTTTTGTACGCGCTACGTGGTGCAGCACCTAGTACTGCGCGCACTGTGGGAATACACGCAAGCAAATCAACATAATGTTTGAATATATTATAAATAATATTCATTATATACCATATAAAGATAGGCAGACATAGGTGCAGGAAATTATTGTCCCTCATAATTTTGCTAGGGTGTGCAGTGCACACCCTGCACATATGGACCGCACGCCACTGGTTTCGAGATTCTTTTGGTGGGAATGGATAGTTGCGAAAAATCGTGGAGATGAATTTTTTGCCACATCAGGGTGACTCAGCACTAGTCGTTCACCACTCAAGTTAACCTCATGCCATTTCCCAAATGTCATTCCTGATACTGAAAAAAAAAATCAAATTTAACGAGACTGTGTTTTCTGTGCTTCCGTAAAAGAGAATCCAGAGGTAAGAGAAAAGACCAGATACTGGTGAATAGAATTTCAGGTATCGCTTTCTGTTGTCCCTTGTTTCAAAAACTATGATACAAAGTCTAATATTTAACTTGTTTACATTGGCCAAGATAACTCAGATAATAACCTAATATTATAACTAAACGATTTTACACCAGGAAAACAATTAAAACTCGAACTTAAAACCTATATATTTTATTTTGTTTTGCGTTCTTTTATATAATAATAAAATAAAACAATGTGATGATGTTTTGTAATTTTATTTAAAAAAATTTGTAGTGAAGCAGTTAAAGGTACAGGAGCAGCACCCGTAAAGTGTACGCTCAAAACAAGCAAATGGTTAAAGATGGTCCTACATGTTATAATGCGGTTATTAAATATCCTGCTCATTGTGCAGATAAAATGCGCTGCAGCGGCACACTTTTATTCACTGGCCGTCGAAAACTGAATGCAATTCAACTTGTGTCCAATTTGCATTATATCTTCTTGGTGCGCAACGGTGCGTCCTCACTAAATTCCTGACTTCTGATCATATCGTTGGCGCAACTGTATGCGCTGCGTAGTTACCGTCTACCTGAGTACACTCAAAGAAAAATTCGAAAAGAATTTATGACCTGAAATGGAAGTTTTTACTGTTAAATATCCTGCTCATTGTGCAGATAAGATGCGCTACAGGGACACAATTTATTCATTGGCTGTCATTTTAGATCGAAAACTGTCTGCAATTCAACTTGTGTCCAATTTGCATTACATTTTCTTGGTGTGCTATCGTGCTTCGTTTCCCTCCCCTAAGAGTGTAGTTTCATGGATACAGAATATTATTAAAAAAGTAGTTACTCACAATTGTTATGTAAATTAATGTACCTATGTTTTTATTTATTTTATGTATCAAAAGAGAATCTGTGATATAGAAAAGAATAAAGCCAGAAACCCTCTATAGTTTAAGAAAAAAAAATTATATTCCCACACATGTCCACATGTCCTTAATTACTGATAATGATTGCACTTCCTGATATATCACAAAAAGTTCACCATTGCTAGTAGTTAATCCAATCGTAAAACCAGATATAGGTCATTGTTCATGATATAAAGTGTTAAAAGAAAGAATTTAAATCAAAATTCCAGAAATATTTTGAGGAATATGGAAGAAAATATATTAGATTCTAGGAAAAATTATCTACAATAGAGAATGATCTTTGGTTTGTATAGGTTATTTGACGAAGATATTCGTTAAATGTTCTCCTTTCCGAATAAAAAATTACAAAATATTTCTGATTTTCACAGAATTCCGACTATGTTTGATATTGCTATAAACCTTTAAGACGAAAAATTATAAGTTAACTTTATAACATATGTATCTATAAAACTTATATGTGTAAATTAAATGTAAAATGAGTTTCATTAATTTCTGAATCATCCCATTGTATCGGTTTTATGATTTTAATTTTTTGGAAGAATACTTACACTTATCTTAAAAATAATGTAATCATGGCTAAATTAAACAGCTAAATAATTTATAGGAGTTGTTTTGGTAAGTCTTTCAATTTTAGAATATAAATCAGAAAGAAAGAGTTATAAATAAAGTAAATTTAACTCTTGGTATTTAGAAAAATAGAAAAAACAAGTGTAGTACTGCCATATATTTATAGATTACGCTTTAAAGACATAGACAAAATAGTTGTATTTATACATAAAAACTTCTTGTCATTGTAGAAATTTTAAATATTTTAGTAGGATTTAAATAGAAAAAATTCTTTTAAAAATTGTAAGAGATATAAACAAACTTCATGTCTGAGTTGCTTTGGTAAGTCTTTTGATTTTAGAATATAAATCAGAAAGAAAAAGTTGTATATAAAGTAAATTAAACTCTTTATTTTCAAAAAAAGGAAGAAAACAAGTGTAGTACCACCATATATATCTAGATTAAGCTTAAAAAACTAAATAAAATAGTCGTATTTATGCATAAAAACTTCTTATTATTGTGAAAATATTTAATATTCTAGTAGGTTTTAAATAGATAAAAATCTTTTAAAAATTCTAAGCAATATAAACAAACTTCATATATGAAACTTGATAATAAAATATCAAATTTCATCGCACATATTCTAGTCAACACATCATTAGTCAACACAATTTAAAAGAAATTACATTTTTAAACACAATTCTCTAAATATTCAAATTTTTAAATTAAAAAAATATAATGGTTTATCGATTAGATTAACTGACCCTTAATGTATTTCCATACTTCAATTTTGAAAGTTTCCTCTTCATAAATGATTAGTTTTGAAAGAGCATTAATCAAATTTTTCCGTCAAAGGTAACTCAAGAAGAAACCCTTTTTCTTCGTCATTACTTCCATTAAATAGCTTAGCACTGATTTAGGACAAAATCATGTTTTCTCTTTTGTAAGTTTTACCCCCTCTTTTAAATAAGTGAATGTAATTTATAAATTATTTATAAAAAATTTTTAGTATCATGTATCAAGTATTTGTCACTTTGAATTTACTACTTTTTAAGATTGATTATATTCCTTTTATTAACTAAAATTTAGACAATATTTCAATCTTTACGTTTCACTTGTTAAAAAGGATGATTGATTACAGCATACATTAGTCTTTTCTTCTGTAAAAATTACTAAGTCGAAACTGATGTTAATTCATTAACTTTCGTCAAAGGTAACAGCTGAGAAATAGCCTAATTGGAGAGTGCTGCACTTTAGTAACGGAGTGAGCGTATTCGAATTAAAACTGCAGGCATGGGTGTTCATAGCCGTTTGGACTAAGCTATAAGCAATAAGTTCCGGTTTCATTAAACGTTATGAAGCAAAATAGTAGATCGTTGCGCTGTGAAGAAAACAAAGCATGCAAAGATGTGAACAGCGTTTATAATAATCTATAAAAAAGCACGTAATAAACACACACACACACACACATATCTCTCTCTCTCTCTATTCTATCTATCTATCTATCTATCTCTATCTATTTATCTATCTTTTTTATATATATATTTATATATATATTTATATATATATATATATATATATATATATATATATATATATATATATATATATATATATATATATATATATATATTTATATATATATTTATATATATATATATATATAACATAATATATATATATATATATATATATATATATATATATATATATATATATAAAATATATACATATACACACACATATATATATATATATATATATATATATATATATATATATATATATATATATATATATATATATATATATATATATATATATATATATATATATATATATATATATATATATATATATATATATATATATATATATATATATATATTACGGTTGTTTTCAATACTTTATTATAAGATGTTCTCTTATCTTATTTTATGATTGATTTTACTAAATCTTGAATTTTGAAATCATTTAGAGTCATTTGAAATCATTTGCTGTTCTTCTATCATATTTCATAATTGATTTTATTAACATTTATTATTTCTGGTTAAGACATCAACAATGATAATTCATATATATATATATATATATATATATATATATATATATATATATATATATATATATATATATATATATATATATATATATATATATATATATATATATATATATATATATATATATATATATATATATATATATATATATATATATATGTATGTATGTATGTATGTATGTATGTATGCATATTGGACAGTGTTATAGGCAACTAATCACAAGTGTATTTTTCTTTTTAAACCAAGCTTTATTAAATTTCTTTCTTTCTTTAAGCTTTAGCCAAACCATTAAATATACTCATTTGCTCTATTATATCATCGACTATCGTAGAGGGTGTTTCCCAGCCCAGCTTCCGATTCAAAGTGCTACAAAAATTGCTTGCCTAAACCTCTTCTTCCTGATGTAATATGAAGTAACTTGTTTTCATTGTGACATCTGATCAAGGTTGTGCCTATCTTCTTTTACATGATCTTTAAATAGATCCACTTATTTATAAATATAATTCCCTTAATTTTTAAGTAATAAGGCTTTTTGCCGCATTACCATTTGTGGTTCCGGGCGTTTATCACCACCCTTCAGTCGTGAAACCTCTCTATAAGAACGTAATAAAGACAGTCGGAATTTCATGCTAACTTCGTTTATTCAACGATATATCAAAGAATCATCATGAAATCTTGTACGAAACTAAACCTATACGAAAATTCCATCGAAACTCTAGACATTTGCTTAAATAGTCATCTATGCCGACCCATCAGCTATTACTTGAAGTCACGTCGGTGATGTAACCCACGGTTTAAAACCCTATTTTTATGTATGGAACCGTAAGGATTTATGCTATGTAATATTCTAGAATATTCGCTAACGTTCCACGAAAATAATTACCTTGTAAATGGAATCTTAAACCAAAAGTTATAAAAATATCATTACACACACAGACACACATATATATTAATATGCTTACGAATGTACAGGTTAGCATTTTCACTATACACTGGTTGAAATAACTCACCAATTGATAATCAAGGTAGTCTTCAAGCATTTCGTCTACATTAATCATTAGGTTGCAATGGACGTTAATTGATTTGTGCTATAACAATTTCCTCCCGTCAAAGGTATGTACTTGAAAGTCAAGAGGAAATACTCTCCCTTGATTCATTGCTTCCCCAATAAATTCTTTGCCAGTGAGTTACCGGAAATTTCCGCATACTTATTTGTACTACTTTTTCCCTTCTCACGGTTGCTTTCAGTAGTTTATTATAAGATGTTCTCCTATCCTATTTTATGATTGATTTTCCTAAAACTTGAATTTCGAAATCATTTAGAGTGCAGAACTTTACTTATTTTAATCATTAAACTCCATCGGTTAAGTGTTTTGTTCATTTTCATTTATTAAGTTTTCATTTATTTTCTTCTATCATATTTCATAATAGATTTTATTAAAAGTTATTATTTCTGGTTAATACATCAAGGAGGAAAATTGTAATTGTTCAAATAATTTAATTTGAATATATATATTTTTTTTTTACTTTTATACGTTTATAAATCATGCTCTAGTTCCATACTTTATGTTTAATTCTAAAATAGTGATAATGGACTGAAATATTGAAATATAAAATTATACTTATCTTAAATGTATGATTTGAATTTATAAATATTAAAAAAAAACTTGCTAGATATATAAATATAAATTTTAAAGTATTAGTAAAGTAGTTAGTATGTCATAAATCATATTATATATAAGTAAAAATAAGCAAAATTAAAAATTTTCAAATAATTAGGCTAGTGTATACTGCATGGCGTTATAGTAAAACATTTATATATTTTATAACTAAATATAAATATTTTTATTAAAACCAATCTTAATCAATAGTTTGGGAACATAATTTCATCTATTAGTTATCTAAAAACAAGCACATATTATTAAGAGAAAAAGTGAAAAATAGTAGACATATGTGTAATAATGACTTTCTAAAAAGAGATATAATTAATTTAATAATATTTATTCAAACACTGAGAATAAGTAGTAGTTTTGACAGAAAGTACTTACATAGAAAAATTGTAGATATAAAAACCAAGTTCTTTTTATAGATTTTTTAACATAGCATGTATAAACGATTGTATAAATCTCCATAAACAGTAACTTTATTAAAATGTATTAACGAGTTTTATGAATAAAACTATTACATAAAACAACAATTTAAATTTGAGATAAAAGATTAGTAATTTGAGGAAAAGATTAGTATATTTTAAAAGAGTGAAA
>CM063508.1:109443642-109451142 GCA_032207245.1 Pardosa pseudoannulata | reverse complement strand
TACATACCCATCAGCTACACAAAGTGGCAAAGGCATAAATATTTTAAGACCCAAAACATGTATATATTCTTTTTTGGCTTTCTTAAAACCTTAATGTACCTCAATAAGTTCAGATCTGACTTGCAAATGTTGTTTAAGGAATTACGAAACATTCTAGAGATACAAAAAACGAGATAATTATAGCCTGATTCTTAATATATTAGCTTCTATGAATCGATGAAAATTTAAGCTTAATTTTCATGAATTATTCTATTTCTTCAATGCATTTTCAATTAAACATCTAGACTACGTTTCTTATGAATTGAATAATTGTCTTAGTTCTCTTTTTTTCAGTCTCATTAAATTAGTAATTATAATATAAAACAAATTCAATTATGTTAGCAATAATCTATAAATCCAATATTAATGAGTACCGATCTGTATAAACGATACATATTAGTTTTATTTTCGTCATATAAAAATGACATAATTTTGTGTCTTAAATTATGAGACATTTGAAACGTTTGCCTTCATATTTTATTTAATATCATAATACAATCAATTGACTTTGTCTGAGAAGAGAACTGAAAACTTTATTTCAGGTAAGGTAAAATGTGTTTTAAATCAAAAAGTTTGAAAAAGACAAGACAAAATTATGCTTTGCTCTATTTTGCTTTAATTTCAGGATTTTGACCAGCTTATATCTACAACTTTTGTGTAGTTAATTTTGTTAGCCTGTGTTGTTAATACGAGAACACTCAATCTATCACTTGTGTATATTCCAGCTGACTGAAAGTGATAAAGTGCATATAAAATACATATACTTTCATAGGATTTTCTTACACATATAATATTTTAAATATCTAATAAAATATTAAGATTATATATTACGTAAGTAGCAGTTTCAAAGAAAAGGCTATTAAATGGATGTTGAAACCATAGGGATAATTGAACTTAGTGATTATGTGCTTTACTCATTAGAAACTCTACAATAAAAGTTATATTTGATGATTGTCATAGTTTACCCAATAATTAAAACGAAATAACTGTCTAGGTGAAAACTTTCATAAACAAAATAACGTGTAAAATTCTCTCCGAGAAAGTACTTAATTAGTATTTAATTCTATAGTTATAACTTTTTTAGATGATAATATGTTTTCTGAAATTTAAACCAACTTCCGAAATACATTTGTTAGTATACCTTAATCAGTATTACCTTAATCTCATGATATATAATTTTATGGACGTTTACCGTTTGGACGTTTACTATTTTTAGGTTTATATTTCATTTTTCCCAAAGCTTTAAATTATTTAATTTATAAAAAAAAAGTTTACAAGTCTTTAACATCCCCGAATTTAAAATATGTTGAATTATATCAGTCAATGATTATTTGCACAGAATATTAAAGAGGATTTTATTTAACTTCATAATAAAAAATAATAATATATATCTTGCTAACTATGCATAAAAATGGATAAAAATTAAAATTATTTTAACTCTTTAAAATCATTTCCTTTCACTTAAATTTTCTTTTCATTCTTTAAAATGTACACATAACTAGTTCAGTGTATTAAAAATGTAGATAAAAATGAAACTCGTTATACTAAAATATTTTACATTTTTACTAATTTTCATGCTGTTGATTTTAAAGGGGTTTATTGTATAAAAACTATCGTAAAATATACGAAACATTCATATTTGACTTGTACTTAAATTTCATTCCTTTGATAACGTTGGATTTTTTAATGTAGTTTTCTGCCTTTAACTTTGCAATAAAAATGTGAAAGGATATTATCAATGTAAAAATATATGGGAATAAAGACAAAAAAATACATTTCTAGAATTTGAAAAAGGTATCCGACGCTAATTCTATGCTCAAGCAAAAATATTTCAAATATGGTTAGAAAAAGTGGATTCTACATTTACTTCAACTTACTTCTTTTCAAATGAAAGAAATTATTTTCTCTTCATTTGATTATTTTACTTTCTGTTAGATTCTTTGTTGCTGTTTTTTCTACATTGAACAAAACTCTCAATGAAATACAACAAACATTTATTGAAGCAGAAAATTACTTTTAGTACTTTGACTTATGCCCCAAAGGATTAAATAACAAACAAGACATCGATATTTTACGTCATTATAAAAATAGTGAATATAATCACAACTATGTTATCATTACCTATATTATTTTAACAGTAATAACATAACTGTAAATTATATTTACAGTTTATGATATTAATTATTGAACAGTAATTACAGTTTAAGTAAGTGAATTTAATCATCTTTCATCCTCCAAAAAATTATTAAGCATTCACTACTGTAGTATTTGGTAGTATTCTTAAAACACTGCTATCCATTTAACTGCACAAGTACTAAAATTGGTAATGTATATTGTAAAGTTAGTTTGTCTTCCATTAGTGAAAATTGTCCTAATGATAAGAGTACGAATGCAAGGAACCATAAATGAGGATTTTCATTATAGTTCATTTTTATGATAATTTTTGCTTATAAAAAAATATTATGTAGCATGTATGGCATTTGTATAGTTATAAATAAAGTCATTTATTCATTAAATGTATTTTCATAAATAATTTGTTGTACAACATCATTATTTAATCCCACAGTAAAGTGTATAATTATTATTTGTTTAATATTTTTCAAAATGATTATTGAAACATTATACATTAGTGAAAAATGTCCTAATGATAAGAGTTACGAATGCTAGTAACCATAAATGAGGATTTTTATTATAGTTCATTTTTACGATTATTTTTGCTTATAAAAAATATTATGTAGCTTGTGCGGCATTTGTATAGTTATAAAAGAAGTCATTTATTCATTAAATGTATTTTCATAAATAATGAGTTGTACAACATCATTATTTAATCCCACAGTAAAGTATATAACTATTATTTGTTTAATATTTTTCAAAATGATTATTGAAACTTTATACATTAGTGAAAAATGTCCTAATGATAAGAGTTACGAATGCTAGGAACCATAAATGAGGATTTTTATTATAGTTCATTTTTACGATTATTTTTGCTTATAAAAAATATTATGTAGCTTGTGCGGCATTTGTATAGTTATAAAAGAAGTCATTTATTCATTAAATGTATTTTCATAAATAATGAGTTGTACAACATCATTATTTAATCCCACAGTAAAGTATATAACTATTATTTGTTTAATATTTTTCAAAATGATTATTGAAACTTTATACATTAGTGAAAAATGTCCTAATGATAAGAGTTACGAATGCTAGGAACCATAAATGAGGATTTTTATTATAGTTCATTTTTACGATTATTTTTGCTTATAAAAAATATTATGTAGCTTGTGCGGCATTTGTATAGTTATAAAAGAAGTCATTTATTCATTAAATGTATTTTCATAAATAATGAGTTGTACAACATCATTATTTATTCTCACAGTAAAGTGCATAACTATTATTTGTTTAATATTTTTCAAAATGATTATAGCTGTAAAACATACATAATAGTGCAATACATTTAATTTTTTCCAGGTACAGTTTATGTGAAAAGTAGTTAGAAAAGTAGTTCCAGGTGCAGTTTAGTTGAAATATAAAAATACTTTGAAAATTATCTTTTGTATTGAATATTATTCTACACAATATACGTAATTCGAAGACATATTCAACATATCAGAAAACAAAGTATTAGAACTATCGAAGGACTAACTATCCGTCTTATTTATTCAATAATGTAAAGTAAGGAAAGGATATAGCTGTAAATTCCATGGTATATTTCATATCCTATTAGGAAAAATGTACTTCACCATTAGTTAAATTAAGAGATTTCTATACTCTTAAAGAGGACATTAAAGAATATTTATTTATAATTTTTCTCTTGTTGTATCTTCAAATATATAGATTGCAAGGACAAAACTTGATACACAAAATAATGCATAAGCTAATCACAAATGTTAAACAGTACACAGTAATTTATCAGATATTCTGAGAATTTAACGTAATCTGAATACTACGATACAGATTTAAAATTTAGAATATGTATTTGCATGTATCGTTTTAGCTATGTTTTCAATTACAATCTGCCTCTATCGAAAACCCTTAGATCCATATTTATCACACATAGAAGTAACTGAAATAATGAATTCATCACAGAATCACAGAAAGAGTTTACACTGCCTAAGTCTAGTGTTGCATATAACTATGGTAATGTTTGGAAAATAGGAAAATTAGTTGGCAGGACATAAGTTAAGAAGAACAAAGATACAATACATGAGTTATCGATAAGAAAAGTAATTTCAGGTAAACAGCAACATAACCAGCATGTAGAATTTAAAGTTGAAATCCAAAAATATACGTTACATAAATTAACTTGATACATAAATGTAATGATTCTTCAGATTCTCCAGCAGCAGTTAAATACCGTTTCCACCTGATCACGTGCCTTCCACGTCATCCAGGAGAGTTCATTGCAAAATGTAGGGGGGTGGTCATAATGTTTTGGCTCTTGAGTGTAGAGAGAAGGCAATAATAAATTTGGAGAAGTGTCAAGACACCTGGTATAGAGCATTTTTTTTTAAGATTTGGACCACAGAATATTATTTTTCATTTTCAGAATAACGTTTAGCTTTTTTCCTATTTAACTCACTTTGTCTTCTTCTTTACACTCCAGAAACTGGCCTATCATCTTTTCTTAGATAAATCAAAATATTGATTTCTTTTAAATCTCCAAATAAAAGCTTTAAATAACTACAAAATCATTGGAATTTTTAATGAAATATATATGTATATATAATAATATATTATTTTTTAAGAAGAAACAAAAGGGAGCTGATAACCTGATCCGTTCTAACTTTATCAGACAATAAGTTAATCTTTGAAATACAGTTATCAGATTAAAATGAAGCAGTTGTGGTTGGGAATACGGTCTACATTTATGCAAATCTAATGAGAGAATACTGCTTAAAGGATTGAACGGCTACGAAACATAAATGGGATTCGAACCCCTAATGAAGTATAATAAAATCGGCCAGTCTTCGGCTAAAATGAAGCAGAGTTACTATGTGGGGATACTCATTTTATTCATGTTTTAAGCTTTTTTTGTATTAATATCTCTTTGAAACGTTGCTATTTTAGTTTTAAAAAAGAAACGATTTTCGACACATGAACCACTAATAATGAAGGATAAACTTAGTATATTTATTACAGACATGTACTGAAGGAATTATAGCAAATCGCAGTATTTCTATAACTAATTCATTCAACTACCAAAATAGTTTATTGACATTGACATAAAATGGAATAAATGCACATCTGAGATATTCTATTAATATGAAGTAATAAGCCCTGTAAGCAATAAGACACCCGATATTTTTCTACTTGATAACATAAAATACTTTTTTTTACATTATTTAACATTTTTGACCCGCTTGGTCATTCCAAAAGCAATTCTCATCGTAATTTGTGTTGCTTCGGTGTCCTACTCTATGAACATGTGTTCCATAAATATGGGGTAAAAAAATATAGAATCAAAATCTCCTTCAATTCTCAATCTGTACCTCTGATAGCAATAAGTCTTTAGGTCTTCTGCGTGGTTTCTAACCTGTTTCTAATTACGAATATCTTGAGCAAGAAGTTGTTCTTTAATGATGTGCTTGTTAAAACCAAAAATTTTCTTAATACTACTAATGTATGACTAAATCGAGCTTGGTATGGCAAAGTGGCACAAGAAACAAGAACAGCATTCTACTTTTTTATGCATAGAAACAATTATTGGCAAGTAAAGCATAATACAACAAATATACAGTGACACAAAAGAATTCAAAATAAAACATGTACGTAAAATATGTTCATAACATAATCATTTTCACTCATCTGTAGCTCTGAAGCACCCAAGTCTTAGGTCTTCTTCGGAACCCTTTCTGTTTATAATCCCACTTGGCAAGAAGTTGTCACCCTTTGATGTGCTTGTTAAAAAAAAGTACACAATTTTTCCTTAATACGCGATGTTGACTAAAAAGTGTCGTAGTGGCACAAGACAACAAGAACAGCATTAACTTTTTTTTATAAGGAAACTATTACAAGTTAAGAGCATAATACAACAGATATACTGTTACACAATAGTCTTTAAAAATAAACATATGCAATGAGTAATCAGCACGTGAATGAAATATGAAACATTAATATTTACATTTTATATATCGTTAAAACTACAATCTGTCATTAGCAGTGCTAATGATTATAAAAAAATCACAATTATTGGTCTACCAAAAATTAAGTCAAAATTAAGACACGTCTTCCATCACGTACAACTTCTGATAAATAAATGTATTTTTATATAATTATGTTTAAAAAATATTTTTATTATCGATTTAACTGAAAATTGTAAAAAAAGCAATTTTTCGTAACTATATTTTTTTATAGCTATATATAATACTTCAGTCTTTTTAGAATAAAAGAGTGTAAGAAAATATGTTCTTATCATAATGATGTAATATTCTAATTTTTTTAAATGTATAGGAAACAATTCTGACAGCACACCCTTTCTTAAAACGAGTGCGATGACTCAATCGTATCTGACAAGAACTTTAACAAGAACAGCCTTTAACTTTTTATGCATAGGAAAATGGAGCACCACTAGTTTCCTTAAAACGAGTGGAGTATGACTAAATCGAGCTTGGTCTGACAAAGTGGCACAAGAAAACAAGAACAGCATTTAACCTTTTTTATGCATAGGAAACAATTATTGGCAAGTAAGGGCATAAGACAACAAATATACAGTTACACAAGACAGACTTAAATGTGATAAATAATAGAGGTAACAATGTAAAGTAATCAGCACGTGAATGATAGTATGATAAACAGGTCAATAATTACTATTTTATGTATCGTAAACTCTAAATCTGTCATTAGCAGTGATAATTGTGATTATTAAAAAAATCACAATTTAATATTGGCTCTACCAAAGATTCTCAGTCAAAATTGAGACACGTATGCCATCACGTACAACTTTTTGTATAAATAAATATTATTATTTATATAATTTATGTTTAAAAATATTTTTGTTATCGAATTAACGGAAAATTGTAAAAATTAGTCATACATTTTGCTAACTATATTTTTTAATATAGCTATATATTAATACTTCAGTCTTTAATTTAGAATAAAAGTATAGTGTAAGAAAATAATTGGATTCTTATCACATTTATAATGATGATTGTGTGAAATATGCTGAGATATTTTGTAAATGCATAATAAACAATTATTGACGGCACACCACTTTTCCTTAAAACGAGTGGCGTATGACTCAATCGGGCTTGGTCTGACAAAGTAACATAAGTCAACAAGAACCGCATTTAACTTTTTTTATGCATAGGAAACAATTATTGACAAGTAAGAGCATTAGATAACAGATATACAGTTACACAAGACAGTCTGTTAAAAGGGATAAATAACACAGGTACCAATGTCAAGTAATCAGCACGTGAATGATAGTATGACAAACAGGTCAATAATTACTATTCAGTGTAT
>CM063508.1:109396142-109438642 GCA_032207245.1 Pardosa pseudoannulata | reverse complement strand
TATACTGAAAGAACAATAATTAAGAATCCTTAAAATTATATAATAAAAAAATGCCTTAACAATTTATAAGTGTTGTTCGTAAAGATACTTTTATTTGAGGTCATAAGTAAAATAAATTGAATTACTGACTTCTCAGTTTAAATACATATTTTCAAATGAAAAAATAAATTAAATGTAGAGCTATCATCTGTTGTAAATTTAAAATGTCAAAAACATTAAAAAAATCGAAAAATCATCCCTGTTTCAAAAGAGTTTTTTTTTAATTGCAGAAGCTCTTGATTCTGCATTATTGGCTTCCATACATCACAGATGTATGAGATTGGAGCTGTAATTTTTTTATAAAAAGATAAAGTAAAGTACTCCAAAAAGTAAAGTTTAAAAGAAAGATGTTTACTAGGTGGTTTTCCTACGAAACCACTGTCCGCTAAAGGGTTAACGTTTTCTCTGATTGACTAAATAATTTGTTAAGTGTAATTATAGTCATAAAGAGTTTAAAATCTCATTGAAAATAGTTGTTTACATCTTGGTTTGAATGACATTTTCTTTTGAATGGAGGGCAAGAATTTCGTGTTTCTGGGTTAAAGCTTAGACCGTATGTATGTATAGGTGACTGAATTTTCTAAAACAAAATGCTCTGATATTTTATGCCTGCGACAGATTGGCAGATGAAAGAAAGGTACAGAGTCAGAAGGTACATTCCTCATCTCCAATATAGCTAAAATCAACCTTTTGTATTACCCTGTTGAAGTCTGCAACAGAACCAAAAATTTTACATTGTAACGTACACAAATGTATTTATTTTAAAATTAAACTCGAAAACATAAAGATAAAAATGTTTATTGACTGTGGAGTGATACAGACAATATTTTAATGTTAATATTTTCTGGCTGAATAAAGGGTGTTTAGAAAATTTTGCTTGTTGTTTGCTGTTTTGGGTTCTCAGCCCAATTTAGCATCGTCTTTAGGTTATACATACGGGAAGAAAGGAATGTTAAAGTCAAAAAGTAAAATAAAAACACATTTTCGTTAATTTAATTTAAATAAAATTTTTTATCGTTCTGTGCAAATGACATGCTTAATGAATAGCACTTGTGATTTTTTTCTAATTCAAATAAAACTGGCGAGTGTATTTTTCTAAGATATTCTAATGAATTAAGACAGCAAAAATAACAGCACTTTATTCGTAATGCAGGGAAAACACGAATACAGCAGCCAACACCGCGAGAACTGGCTAGCACAGGCGATAGTTCACTAAAACTCTTCGCGCCAAACAACGTAGGTCTTTACCTCTACAAATTTCTCAGCTAACTGAACCTCGATCAGGATCGGCCCCCGGTATTTATATCCTCGGGAGAAACTGGAATATTCTAGAAAGTACTAGGTACAAACGGTCGCCAAGAAAGTCACCAAGTCGCCAAATTTGGCGATAAATCGCCATCTTGGCGCCAAAAATTAGTCGCCAAAAACATCGCCTAAGAGCCAATATTTCGCCAAATACATGATTTACTCATTATAATACACAGTATACGGCAAAAATACATGCCAACTTGCGAAATTCGTAACATTATAGACTATATAACTGTACCATTTTTCTTTCCACTTGCCAACAATTGTAGTTGTGGTATCGTAGAATTAAATCCATTCATTGTGAAAAAAGGAAATGCAAAGATAGCAGATGACCGACACCATTCTCTTATTCTATCAGAAGCAATGGTTAGATTTAGCATTATTCTCATTTGGCTTGTCTTGGAGATTGATCAAGTTTGATCAAGTTTCATTATTATTTTTTTCCAACATTTCGCTTCATAACTAACGTAATAGTCATAATTTTCAATTAACTTACAATTCTAAATCAGATCCTAAGATGATGTTTGCTTTGAAATATTTAATATTTTTAAATGTCGAAGCAGTATCTATCAAATCTATGGTTAAGTTTCCTAGTTTTTAATTCTACATTGTCTTTATCTTCCATGCTTCAAATTTTGTGCTGCACAAATGCCTGTTGATCATATCCCCACTTTCTATCATGCTGTTGATCTGTAAAAAATCCCATTATATGTTACGAACTTTAGTAGGACATTTAAGTGGTCCGTAATTTAAACATTTCCATAAAAAATTCTAAAAAATACTATTTGGTGGTGCCAAATAAATATTTTCTAATTTGATAGATTATTTTTCTAATTTGATGAACTTCGTATTTGTTAAATCTAGACTAACGCCACGTAGTCACCCAAACGTGACCTAGTGCGAAAATAGATTTCAACTTTTTCAGTCAGTTTGTGCGGAATAAAATTTTTAAAGATTCGTGTTTTTTTTTTTTTTGTTTTTTTTTACTGGTGGCAAAGAAGTTGGATCACTAACAAAGCCTAAAACTTCAAAGGTTAAATTTGAAATTATGCAGAAATATTTTGTACCATCATCTACTATTCCAGACGTATGGAATATAGACTATATACTCATAAATCATAAATCAGATTTTTCTAGCAAAATGATGGTCATTTTATCGCAACGCTTCTACTTCGGCATTGATTTCGAATTATCCCATTCCATATGTAGAAAGATCATTTAAATTGTCACACTGATCTTGGATTTTCAAAACAAAACGAATGGACAGCTTAACACTAATTCACTCTTGAAATTTCCTGTCATACGTTAGAATTGCAGTTCGGAGCTTCAATGGTGAGGTTACTACTTCTTACACCTATGTACTACTAAAGTTTGCTACTTTAATATGCCGATCAGCACTTGGCTGATCAAATAAACATAATGCGAATTCAAAAGTTAAATGTACTTTACTGTATATAAAGAATTATTTACAATACAGACTAATGTCTATGTATGTCCAAGTACAACATAAACAGGTATAAAATGAGAAATGCTACGAATGGCGAATTCTTAATTTTTATAAGAAAAACAACCACGACACCAACGTAGCAAATTAGTAGTCCACGAGCTTTTTTTTATTTTCCTTACGACCATGGACGCCGTAGATCAAAGTCACCATAACTGTATTTTTTTAAAGATAGTTTAAAATCATTTATCTGAAGATCGATTTATGCTAATAATTTGCAATATTGGTAGCAAATAGATGTAAATTCACATTGGGCAAATGAATTTTCAACTTATCTTCATAATATAAACAATTTTGACATGTTTCCATTATTTTATACCGTCATTCTAAGAAATATTTTATATTTGTAGTTATTGAAATAGATATGGGTTAAAGGAAATCTACAACCTTGCATTAAAAATGCAACTTTCAAGTTTAAATGGCCTTCTCAGGTCATCAAAGTCCGTTAAAATTAGTACTAACTTTTATCATATCTTTATTGCTGTTTTAAACCTTAATAACATTTTCCGTATAAAAATGTATTGAAAATGATGTTATATATAAATGCAGTACTTAAATTCGTATAGCATATAATAAGAATATTCTGCAATAAATACGAATTTTGCTGTAAAACCAAAACAAATCCTTTAGATAATCTGTTTCTTATATATATTCTTAAAGCCATGGTGTGCTTCAGCTTACAATTCCACAACAGTGAATTACTTTAGATCAGTGAAGCGTAATTTTCGATGAAAAGAATTTGAAAGTTTTGAAGAATAGTATTGTAGCTTTCAAAATAAAACGTTTTGTATTTATTGAGAATTTTCTCTTGAAGTAATTTTTTTTTATCTCTAGGCGGTTTCTATTTCTATGTTGTATATTGCAGGATATCGTCTTCAAACATATTTCTTTACGGGAAAATGACCATAACGATATGTCCTAAAATTTAATATTAGTTAGGAGTGTATATATAAAGTTGTTCAAATAGAACGATAAACGTATGTATATGTGATATTTAAAAAAAGGTGTGCAATTAACAAATTGTAATTACATTTTCTCCTGCAGTTAGTTATTGGGAAGTTATTTATAGATATAGCAATAACAACCGTACTTCTTATGGTTTTGCACAAAAGCTTTTATGTCAAGTTTTTTGTTACATATACCCCAAGGCTTTGAGAAAGTAAACTTGTCTGCATGCTAAGGTATGTGCTTGCAATTCAGTGTAAGGTATTGGGATCGAGGTAAATAATAATGTCAATTACCCTTATCCCATTTGCTGTGCTTTGATCCAAAATAACGTATTTTCTCTCTCACCACCGACTGTGTGTGTCCGTATTAAATCGTTGTTCAATACTTATGTTTAAATATGTTAATAAACTCTTTAAGTTTTCATTTTGATTCGGTAAAATACATTCGAATCAAAGACGGATAAGTGCAAATAATCTAGTATTCTCCTGTGATATCACAGCTGATAAGGACAGGTTTTGGTTCTCTAATCATCATATGTTTTAGATGTTTATAAATTCGACCTGTCAAGGTCATAAGATTCTTTTTATTTTTTTCAGTTATGTTGTGTTCTGGTCGTGTCTGTTATGTAAAATGGTTCTATGTTTATTGTCAGGATATTAAATGATTTTTTCAGGACTGCTACAACAGTTTAATTATTTGAAACCCCCATGAAACATTCTTCCATTCTCTTACTGTCAAATTCGATGTTTCTTGCATATCCATTGCAGGCGAAGAAAGCGATGACGTACTAACAGTACAGAGACAAGATTCGGCCTCTGGCTGAGTAGGCCCAAACATTGAGTAACATTGTCTGGGTAACCACTGTTGTAGCTAGTGGTGATTTCGGCTGTTGTAACCCTTCCGTATCTCGAACTATGCTTAGCAACCTCCGCGTTCCTCTGGAATGAATAAACCATGGACGAAACAATGTTGGCCGACGAATTGTCCTTTCACCCTTCATACACCACATTCAATTTGTGCTTACATCAACTACACGTGAACAGCAAATTAATCGGTATGTTTCTGATATTGATATTCCTGATACAATAATGATTTGACCTTCATCGAAGTCATCAGCTGCTTTTCACAATATGTCGCTAATCGCAATGTGGTTGAAAAGGCAATGCATAGCCGCACTATATACTCCAATATCAGCCAAGCAAGTACAAATTTTTCCTGGCTGAGCTCATTTTTGTAAATAGTGGGTTTTCCTAATGTAATTGCTCTTTGGTATATTAATATGCTGATTCAAAAAGAACTTCCAATTTTGTTATCACATCACGTTTTTATAAAAGTTAATAAGTCACGTTAGCAACATTTTATCTAATGTGATCATAATACAAAGTATTAGATTGCACACTTTAAATATACTGTAATATAAGTCATAATTCGGAAGTATTTTGCTAACTTGAATATTGAAAATTAAGTCAAGTGTACTATCGCACTAAAATATGTTTCAATGTTAAAGTTTAGTTTTACATTCAAACAGTTTGACTGTGTCTGTAAACTATATGTCGAAATGTGAACACAATTTTGTAGGTGATTGATTTACTTGTTCAAAAACACAGTGGAATGCTTGCCAACATACCAAAACACACAATTATGTATGTATATATATATATATATATATATATATATATATATATATATATATATATATATATATATATATATATATATATATATATATATATATATATATATATATATATTATATATATATATATATATATATATATATATATATATATATATATATATATATATATATATATATATATATATATACATATATATATATATATATATATATATATATATATATATATATATATATATATATATATATATATATATATATATATATATATATATATATATATATATATATATATATATATATATATATATATATATATATATATATATATATATATATATATATATATATATATATATATATATATATATATATATATATATATATATATATATATATATATATATATATATATATATATATATATATATATGTATATATATGTATGTATATGTGTGTATAAAATATTAAATATACATATTTAAATGAGACATCTCTATCTTTTTGAAGACATTTTGTATCTGGTAAAATAGATTTTAAAAAATTGGAAATGAGAGAGAACAGGTTATTATAGAGATATTAAAGTGAAATAATTTTAATATATTACACACATATATATACACATATTGGCTTTTTTAAAAGTTCCTTGCTTCAATATTTTTTTAAAATCATTATAACAAATATTACTGTATAATATTTTAAAATTAAATTTTATTTAACATTAAGTAAGATACCTTTGATTAATGTTTTTCCTTTTACTTACCAATTACCATTTCTTTTACAAAATATGTACATTATATAGATATATCGTAAGCGATTTATGATTCTATTCAAGTTATATATACACAAATAAATCATTTTAATAGTTAGTAAAAAGTATGATAAATGCAAAAGGATGAATTATTTACGGAAAAATGATATATTTTTCGGAGTACCGTTTAGTTGAGGAATATAAAAAAATTTTTACTACTTGAAAAATCTTCAGTGAAAATAACGAATGAAAAGAAATAGAAAATGAATAGACTGAGATTATTCTATGTTATAAATATATATTTATTTTTATTCAAGGAGAAAACATACATTTTCTAACCTTCAAAGATCAAATGTTTCACAATAACCCTTTAAAAATATTTGATCGATGGTACAACAACAGTCATATTCAGCTCACTTCTCTAAATGTTACATAAATCAAACTATTGTAAAGAAGTTATCAGATCAGAAAAATACTCCAATATGCGGAGTCAAAAGCAAAATAAAGTGATTTTTAATATCACACAAATTTTATATTTTTGAAGCACTGAATATGACAGATACCCACATTTTGATAATATAAAATTTATTGTCTATACACATCGGTTTTAAATTCACATTAAAGATTTTAAACTTTGCTGTAACTCATGAAATTATTTTTAATAAATGTGTGAACTCTCCTAATGTTTAAAAAACATTATAAATATGTTATTAAAATAAAAGATTTATGCAATATATGACTTAATGAAAGTCTCATTTTCCTGTAACACATGTATTGAGATTTTTGAAATGATAAATTTGTCACGCAATCTGTATCACATTTCCAACGCATCAAAATTTATTAGAAAATAAGCGCATAAAAATTCAAGTACCATATTTATTATACAAGCCATTATCATTCATCAAATTTACGTATAAGTTTCTGGAATCATGCATACCTTTGAAAATTGAAAGCATAGAAGTATTTTTTTTAGATATTTTAAAACATATGGTAGAAATATTTTTCCTCTTGTATCGGGGAACTAAATATTTCAAACAATATTTGGGATTTATTTAAACCTAATCAGATATGCATTATTTTTCTTATTTAATCATCAAGCAGCAACCGGCTAATCTTTTTCATGTGTCCGGAAGTGGTATATAATGTCGGCTATGACTAAGTAAATAGAGATAATATTTTTAACCCGAGTTAAACGTCTCTGCTTTAGAGTAAATTAGTAATTGGTTAGTCCTTTTATGTGTCGGGAAGTGGCATATCATATTGGCTTTGGCTAAGCAGATAGAAATCCTTTTTGGAAACCAAATTAAAGGTCTATACTTTAGAGTAAAGTAGCAATCGGTTAGTCCTTTTATGTGCCAGGAAGTGGCATATCATGTTGGTTTTGACTAAACATATAGTGAAGAGTTGCGGAACCCAAGTTCAAAATCTCTACTTTAAAGTAAAGTAGCATCGGTATTTTCTTGTGTCGGGAAGTGGCATATGTTTTTGCTAAGCAAATGGTGATAACTTCTGGAACTGCAGTTAAAGGTCTCTTCTTTAGAGTAAAGTAATAAACGGTCAGCATTTTTCACGTAAGGGAAAGTAGCACATATCTGCATGTGGTTCAGAAACTATAAACATTATGCCCGGTGGCTCCTCAGAGTTTAAAAGCAAGGAGCAAGTAAAAGATATCGTCTTGCCACCCCCAGAGGCATCATTGAGTATTGATAAATATTTTATTAAGAAGCAAAAACTGAACCCTACGAAATGCAGTATCCTTTCGATAAAATAAATTTAATGTAAAGGAAAATAAATGTAAAATACACATTAAAGTACAGATACTATTTCCTCACTTTATTGGAACACACGGACGCTGCATACCTGACGGTGTAAGACCTTTTCAGTAATGTCAAAGTAGTTGGTCAAGGATTTTACAAGGCTTAGTTGAATAAAATATTACAGTAATATATATATATATATATATATATATATATATATATATATATATATATATATATATATGCTTCCCACCAAAGCGTTTATACATATTGTATAGAACTTTAGTTTGTATTAGAGGCGTTCATTGCTTTACAGACATTTAATTTCTTATATTTTTCTTATTATTTAATTACACTAAGTTATCGCAGTTGAGATTTACGTACCTTTCATACTTTAGTCAATACCTATCATACTTTATATCATACAATATCTTTCACAATTTAGTCAATTTTTAAATTTCCAATTGTTTAATTGTTGTATGGTTCTTCCTACTTCAATTTTTGAATTAAAAATCTATTTCAAAAATATCATGAAGAAAATTACTGTTCACCACGAGATCACTAATTTTCTATTATATTTTAATGTTTAAAAGTATGAGGAAAATTTATTTCCTGAAAATTGTTTGGGATAAAGATTAATTTATATTTCAAATCTTTTATATAGAATTATACATTACATTTTCTCTAGTTATTTTTTCTAGTTATCTTTCTTAACATACATTTTTTCATATGGTATACACATCTTTGTAACAATATATTTTAATTGAATATTTATTGATATAATTCAATGTCAACCTAATCAGATCACTAATAGTTTCTTTTCGTTAGAGTAAGTTATTCGTATAATTTTAATATCGCTGTAAAATCACTTACTGATTTAGATAAAAAGTATATTTACTAAAATTTTCTGTTTTCTTCTTTAGTATGCACTGATTGAAATATATTAAATACTACGCTTAATAAATGCAATGTAGAAGTATATTTTAGATAAATTCAAAAAGAGATATTAATGTTATATAAGTATTACAGGAGTTTATTTTTCATTCGTAATTCTCAAACCTGAAATCATTAATGATTGTTTACTGGTAATATGTCTTAATAAACATGTCTGGACAAAGGGGTCACATTTTCATATGACATTAATTTTTTTTTATTTGAGAAGCAATTAAATTTTGGAAAAATTTAATTATAAATCATATTAGATTTTTATATTTTAACTATATGAATAACGAGAACTGGTTTTTAATTATTTCAGTACTTTATATAATAGTGAAAATATTTAATAATGCATTTCTTTTGATCATTATTTCCAAAGCTCAAGTTTTAATTTAGAGTATAATTATGTGAGTTTTTTATGCTTGTGCTTTTTGTGCTTTTTTAAAGAAATGTTGATGGTACATTAATTAAAGAATACAAGATCTCTAGTAATAATAATCTATTTCATTCGGACACTGAATAGTTTCTTTAATAATCCTCAAGCATCAATTAATTTACATAATATTGCTATTGAAAAATAACTTTTGACAAAGATATGTTAGGAAATTTATAGGTATTGTATGAAGTCATTGAACATAAATGTAGTCCGAAATTGCATAGTTGAGAGAGTTAAATATTAACCTAAAGAGTGATTCAGACTTAGTTCACTACAGAAAAAGTGCCGTAGTGAATCAGTATAATGATATTAATTAGATATGTATTTAAAATTGTATGTCATTTTTATAATTCTTTCCGATTTTTCCTTTGTTTCTTATGTATTTTTATAACTAATTCTGGAATTTATGACTATAAAAAGTTAAAAATACCACTATGGCGGACCCTTGCTATGGCTCGACGATGATGAATATATATATATAGATATATATATATATATATATATATATATATATATATATATATATATACTATATATATATATATATTTATATATATATATATATATATATATATATATATAATATATATGTATGTATGTATATATATATATATATATATATATCCACCCTCAGAAGGGATTTGTATGGTGCAGTTAAAATAACACAACTAACTTCCAACGTACACATTTATTTAAGATTATATAAACAATAAACAAACAAACATCAGCACCTCGATGCAACCGAGCTTCCGTGCTACTGGCACGCTGATTCTTATGTAGTCAGGCAGCATACAGATATTTTGCATATTTACAATGGTGTGTTGCCACAAATAAAACTACAATAATAAAATTTTACAAATATGAATAAAGATCAATTCATATTACAAAATGTCAAAATACATTACATTACTTTATAACGACTAAAAATATACAAAACATTGAGATACGACATATGACGTCAATCATAGCCAAAATTGCGTAATCACCACACCACTAATACAAGAGTTTATTTAATACCCTTTATTTAGCTGATTTTAATACGCAACCAAAAGTATTTGCCAAAGCCTAATGTAATCCCCTATATCAGGACTTGACAAATAATTTTGGTTGCTTATTAAAATAAGCTAAATGTTTCGTAGTTCGAACACTTTTGTAATAGGGGCATTTACGGTTTTTTACAGTAATAAAATAAGAATATGCAAGAATATAAATTCCTATTTTAATTTGATTTCATAGCTTGTATCTTAGTTTATGATGCAATTATTAAATATTACCTTATTCTTTATGTGTAGCATTCTTTATTATTTGACATCTCCAGAAAAAAGTTATTTTTTTTATAATTAAGAAATATGTTTTATCTAAGCTATGAGATGACTTCTGTCAAACGAATCCTCGATAAACTGATTCCATTGTAGATTGGTGTTTTAAATTCATTAATGTCAGATTTCATTTACAGACTTAAACTAAAAGGAACTTCCTGTGACATTTATAAATGGATAAACAGCTGATAATATTGGTGAAAATATAGCATTTTTCCTATTGAGTTAAGTTTACATTACATTATTACGTAAAAAATCTAACCTAAATATATATATATATATATATATATATATATATATATATATATATATATATATATATATATATATATATATATATATATATATACTAATCAAAGTAAGGACAAAAAAGACGATATCTCTTGCTGACTCAAACACTCTAGCCTTGTTATTATCAAGAATAAAAAAAATTATTACAGTAGTATACTTGAAGCCAATTCACTCGGGCCCCCGAAAGGCATTGTTCTGTTTGTAAAGCTTTTATCTAGTTTTTTCATACTTTCAGTGACACTTAATTACAAATTTATCTTATAAAACTCTTTGTACTAGCTCAGTAAAAAATAGTTTGTTTTTTCATTACATACACTTAGCAGGTACCTAGAAAATTTTATTAGAACATAATGTTTAATGTATTAGCTACATATTAAACTAAGATGCTCTGTCTTTCATTGAGAACAAATTCTATTATTTTAGAAACTCGAAATATTTCTTTGTAGAAAACAAATTTTTAAGCAATACTCTTTCGCCATTACTATTTATTAATTAATAATTATTTAGGCTACGTTTAAGGATTGATCGATTTCATGAATTTAACTGTTAAATTTTAATTTTTTCTTTGGCATAGAAACTCTTCAGGATATGTTAATGGTTATGACTATAGTAATGCTAGAAACTCATGGCCAAACAAAGACTGAATAGGAAATGTGATAGTTTCTGTAATAGCGTAATGGGGTTTTGCTCCGAAATCACTAAGGTTGTGAGTAATGTTTCAAATAGGCTTTTAGATTTATGTAAGCTATTTCTTTGAGCTATTTTTTATCAATAGATGATATTTTTTAATAGCTAAAGGTATTCAAAAATTTACATATGTTTTTAAAATCGTTGATGCATGTTCATCTGAAGGTGAATGATGTTTTTACCCCTCGGCGTTCATTTTTCCTGCAGTAGTACTGAATTGATAAGCTTACAAGCATAACGTTTATTTTCATAACATAGTTATATAATAACAAGGAGACATTTCTTCGTTTAAAAAGAAACTAAAGGAAAAAAGCCTTTGAAAGCCTAATAATAATTTGATTTTTTAAATATATTAATACATAATTCATTGCTTAGAAAATGTAATGTAAATTGATGTAATGTATGCATTGAAATGTAATGTAATGCATACAATATATTGAAATGTAATTTAAAAAATACTTTGAAAATGTAATGTAATGTAAATCGTTAATATTTATTTCTATTATAATTATATTATTTCCATTTATAAATATATTATTTCCATTATAATTAAATTATTTCCATTTATAATTATATTATTTCCATTATAATTATATAATTTCCATTATAATTATATAATTTCCATTATATTATTTTTTTCTAATAAATGTTCAAAATATAATAAATGTATCCGGTATTGAAGTCATCTGACCGACGTACACATTTATTTAAGATTATATAAACAATAAACAAACAAACATCAGCACCTCGATGCAACCGAGCTTCCGTGCTACTGGCACGCTGATTCTTATGTAGTCAGGCAGCATACAGATATTTTGCATATTTACAATGGTGTGTTGCCACAAATAAAACTACAATAATAAAATTTTACAAATATGAATAAAGATCAATTCATATTACAAAATGTCAAAATACATTACATTACTTTATATCGACTAAAAATATACAAAACATTGAGATACGACATATGACGTCAATCATAGCCAAAATTGCGTAATCACCACACCACTAATACAAGAGTTTATTTAATACCCTTTATTTAGCTGATTTTAATACGCAGCCAAAAGTATTTGCCAAAGCCTAATGTAATCCCCTAAATCAGGACTTGACAAATAATTTTGGTTGCTTATTAAAATAAGCTAAATGTTTCGTAGTTCGAACACTTTTGTAATAGGGGCATTTACGGTTTTTTACAGTAATAAAATAAGAATATGCAAGAATATAAATTCCTATTTTAATTTGATTTCATAGCTTGTATCTTAGTTTATGATGCAATTATTAAATATTACCTTATTCTTTATGTGTAGCATTCTTTATTATTTGACATCTCCAGAAAAAAGTTATTTTTTTATAATTAAGAAATATGTTTTATCTAAGCTATGAGATGACTTCTGTCAAACGAATCCTCGATAAACTGATTCCATTGTAGATTGGTGTTTTAAATTCATTAATGTCAGATTTCATTTACAGACTTAAACTAAAAGGAACTTCCTGTGACATTTATAAATGGATAAACAGCTGATAATATTGGTGAAAATATAGCATTTTTCCTATTGAGTTAAGTTCACATTACATTATTACGTAAAAAATCTAACCTAAATATATATATATATATATATATATATATATATATATATATATATATATATATATATATATATATATATATATATACACTAATCAAAGTAAGGACAAAAAAGACGATATCTCTTGCTGACTCAAACACTCTAGCCTTGTTATTATCAAGAATAAAAAAATATTACAGTAGTATACTTGAAGCTAATTCACTCGGGCCCTCGAAAGGCATTGTTCTGTTTGTAAAGCTATTATCTAGTTTTTTCATACTTTCAGTGACACTTAATTACAAATTTATCTTATAAAAACTCTTTGTACTAGCTCAGTAAAAAATAGTTTGTTTTTTCATTACATACACTTAGCAGGTACCTGGAAAATTTTATTAGAACATAATGTTTAATGCATTAGCTACATATTAAACTAAGATGCTCTGTCTTTCATTGAGAACAAATTCTATTATTTTAGAAACTC
Organism: Pardosa pseudoannulata; assembly: GCA_032207245.1. NCBI lineage: Eukaryota > Metazoa > Arthropoda > Arachnida > Araneae > Lycosidae > Pardosa > Pardosa pseudoannulata. Next base: position 109,424,981 of record CM063508.1, on the reverse strand, counting down.
GAAATATTTCTTTGTAGAAAACAAATTGTTAAGCAATACTCTTTCGCCATTACTATTTATTAATTAATAATTATTTAGGCTACGTTTTAGGATTGATCGATTTCATGAATTTATCTGTTAAATTCATGAAATCGATCATTTTATCGATCATTCATGAATCGATTATTTTAATTGTTTCTTTGGCATAGAAACTCTTCAGGATATGTAAATGGTTATATTTATAGTAATGCTAGAAACTCATGGCCAAACAAAGACCAAATAGGAAATGCGATAGTTTCTGCTACAAGACGTAATGGGGTTTTGCTCCGAAATCACTAAGGTTGTGAGTAATGTTTCAAATAGGCTTTTAGATTTATGTAAGCTATTTCTTTGAGCTATTTTTTATCAATAGATGATATTTTTTAATAGCTAAAGGTATTCAAAAATTTACATACGTTTTTAAAATCGTTGATGCATGTTCATCTGAAGGTGAATGATGTTTTTACCCCTCGGCGTTCATTTTTCCTGCAGTAGTACTGAATTGATAAGCTTACAAGCATAACGTTTATTTTCATAACATAGTTATATAATAACAAGGAGACATTTCTTCGTTTAAAAAGAAACTAAAGGAAAAAAGCCTTTGAAAGCCTAATAATAATTTGATTTTTTAAATATATTAATACATAATTCATTGCTTAGAAAATGTAATGTAAATTGATGTAATGTATGCATTGAAATGTAATGTAATGCATACAATATATTGAAATGTAATTTAAAAAATACTTTGAAAATGTAATGTAATGTAAATCGTTAATATTTATTTCTATTATAATTATATTATTTCCATTTATAAGTATATTATTTCAATTATAATTAAATTATTTCCATTTATAATTATATTATTTCCATTATAATTATATAATTTCCATTATAATTATATAATTTCCATTATATTATTTTTTTCTAATAAATGTTCAAAATATAATAAATGTATCCGGTATTGAAGTCATCTGATCTCATACCAGGTGTTAAAAATAACTTTTAGAAAATGATACTTTCTACTATTAATCAGCACTTTCTGTTTATTTATCAGTCTAAATTTTTCACTGGTACTAGTGTATTGTTTTATTTTACCGTTTCATTACAAACACATCTCTTATGTTTTTTTACATAATGGAAGATTAAAATGAATTTCTAAACTTATTCACTCTAAAAATAATAAATTATGAAGTCATATATTATATAACTAAGATTTTATAATTAGATGTTTTATTAAACTTCAATATTTTATGCTTTCAAAAACTAAAAGGTTTTTAGTATTTTGAAATATAGCTAACGATTTACATTAATTACAATATCATTAAACTGAGTAAAATTATAAATATGACTTTTCTTATAAGAATGATACTGACATTTTAATAAACCTCCTAATAATTGTTTACAACCGTATATTATATTTTCCGAAAGGAAAGTAATTGACAGTTGGAGTCAAATAATTAATTACTACGTCGACATGTTTTGATTAAGAAAGGTGTTTCCTGTTCATTAAAAAGCTAATTAAAAGTTTACAAACTTTTTATAGAACTTTTAAATATTTCGAATGCAAACTGGTTTTCATTAAACAAGATCTGATTCAAAACTATTAAATTAAAATAAATAATATAATGGTTTGTATAATGAAGAGAAGCAAATAATAGGAAAATATATAAATATCAGAGGAAGGATAATTTTGCTTTATTGATATTATATGGAAATTTTACGCAATGAAAATTATTTTTAATGCAATTATTGTAAATATTAATTCGCCCAAAATTTCAAAGGAAATGAAAAGTTAGTGATTACATAAATGGCGATTCAGATGTTATATTTCTCACAAGCCGTAATTTATACCAACCGTATATTTACATAACGGTGTTTTACAATTATATTTGAACTTTGAACTTTAATTCATCTGGTAATTTCTCAAACTTTCAAAACTCTATTTTAAAATATTGATTTATAAAATACTGGGTGTTAAACCGTTTTCAACAATATAAAACGTTTATAGGAATTAGGACCTATTCATGGGATAATGAGGATTATATTATAAAAACCATGTAGAAGCAATGTAAAAACATAAACATGTACAGAAAATTATGAAGTTATTTAGGATTGTCTCAAAATGTATTTTTGAAGTAATTTGGCACATTAGTAAAAATTTCTAATCATCTGAAAAATATTTTATGTTTACCTATATCTAGGATATCAGTTTATTCAAGGAATATAATATACAGTGAAACTTCTAAGAGCGGCCACCCTTCTAAACGGCCAATTTTTTATGGCACGGATTTTTGGACTCATAGACCTAACGATAAAATAAATTGCATCAGCGGCCATCCGACCCCCTCTAAACGGCCCCCAAGTGAAATTCTCATTTCATTTTTCGGGAAATTCTACTCACTCTATGCTTTAATTTTGAAAAACTCAAGGTCCTTTTATGGTCGATATAAGATGAAGGAATAACTTGAGAAGTCCATTCCTACGCCCCCCCCCACTTTCTAAGAAATATTAAATCTGTTATTTCTTTTGTATTCTCCCCACACCCTTCAGATAGGAAATCCCTATTGCACCATCCACAGAAACTGAGGGAGGAACTGGACAATCAGGCGTTGGAGCTGTCCTAGGGTCTTTGTTTGGAATTCCAATCAGCAAAATTAAGGAAGAATTGCACCTCTGTCAGCAAAAATGTCATTCATGACAGTTTCGTTTCATTCGTTAGTCAGTGATCTGAGTTGCTACAATGTCGGAACTGTTTTTTCTAAATCTCGAACACAGCATTGAAGTTCTGCATCAATATGAGAAGTGCAAATCGGCAAGAAATTAGCCGAATTATTTAACTGCGTAAGAACGGAAATCAACAAAGTCATTAAAGTAAAGAATTTGATTTTAAAGGAGTACGAAGACTACAGAACAAACAAAAAAATTTTAAAAAGCCTTTTTAAAAAAAATATAAAGAAGCGGAAAATAAAGTACTATTTTCTCTTTAGATAAGTTTTAAATTTCCTTTAAATAAAGAATCTATGTCAGACTTGTTTATAGTAGAATTGCAATATAGTAATCATCTTATAATAATAAAACCCTTCAGAGCGGCCAACCCCTCTAAGCTGCCAAATATTCTCGGTACGGAGGGGTGGATGCTCAGAGAGATTTCATTCTATTTCTGTAATAAATAATACTTTTATTAAAGAAAATGGTAAAAAAATGCACCTTTTTCTAACAAATTCTTAAAAAGTATTCTGTAATTGAATTCACTTTATAAAATGCTGAGTTCAACTATCACTTGTTAACCTAAAGGTAAATATATTTTTACTAGTAGTAAAGCATATTCTGTGGTTATGAAAAGCAATATAAAGTTTTTAGTCCTATCTATGCATCACTAACTACTGTACTGTTATTTATGGTAAAAATCAAAAAATATTATATTAGTTAACTATTACATTGGACATTTCCGCAAAATTAATGAAATAATTATATTTTAGTACTTATTAGTACTTATTTGATTCTATATTAATACTTATTTGATTCTATATTAGTACTTATTTGATTCAATATTCGTACTTATTTGATTCTATAATTGTACGTATTTGATTCTACATTTGTACTTATTTGATTGTATATTAGTACTCATTGATTCTATATTAGTACTTATTTGGTTTTGTATTTGTACTTATTTGATTCTATATTAATACTTATTATACATTAGTACTTATTTGATTATATATATTTATTTCAGAAATGAAGAAATTTTATCTGTTATATATGAGAATAGGCATGTATATTCCCTCTATGTAGTACTTTATTTATTTTATTTAGAAATATTGAAGTTTTTAAATTCTATATAGTCTAAATCGTTTCCATTCTCTTAAATTAAATAATTTAACATATTAAAAGCTTAATTATTCAGGAAAATAGAAAAATTATACAGTTAAAGTTACTTACCAAGAAAGTTATATAGAGATTCTGATTTAATCTTATTTAAATGTACTTTTATAGTTTACCAAAATATTAAAACTTCTGCTGTCCATTTTATCAAGTAATATGACTAGATAAGTCAAAGTTGGTAACTATTATGCGGTCAGTAAAGATAAAAAAAATATTGAAAGTGTACTAGATAATTCTAAAAAAAAACCATATTTTTACGTGTCTCACAGGTTATTTTATAATTCTGGAAAATTAAAAAATTTACTGATCCCATCATATGATGGGTTATATGCTAGTTTATTGTATAGGTATTTAAAATAATAAATATTGGGCGTTAAACCGTTTTCAACAATATAAAACGTTTGTAGGATTTAAGACTTATACATAGGATAATGAGGAGTACAAGTATAAAAATCATGTAGACCCAATATAAAAACATAAACATGTACAAAAAATTAAGAAGTTATTGAGAATTGTCTCAAAATGTATTTTTGAAGTAATTTTGGCACATTTGTAAAATATTCTAATCATATGAAAAATGTCTTATGTATGACTATATCTAGGATATCAGTTTATTCAAGGAATATAATGTATTTCTCTAATAAATAATAATTTTATTAATGAAATTTTTTTTAAATGTACCTTTTTCTAATAACTTATTACAAATATTATGTAATTCAATTCCCTTTATAAAATATTGAGTTCAACTATCACTTGTTAACCTAAAGGTAAATATGTTTTTACTAGTAGTAAAGCATAGTCTGTGGTTATGAAAAGCAATATAAAGTTTTTAGGCCTATCTATGCATCACTAACTACTGTACTGTTATTTATGGTAAAAATCAAAAAATATTATATTAGTTAACTATTACATTGGACATTTCCGCAAAATTAATGAAATAATTATATTTTAGTAATTATTAGTACTTATTTAATTCTATATTTGTACTTATTTGATTCTATATACGTACTTATTTGATTGTAAATCTGTACTCATTGATTCTATATTAGTACTTATCTGATTCTATATTTGTACTTATTTGATTCTATATTAATACTTATTCTACATTAGTACTTATTTGATTCTATATATTTATTTCCGAAATGAAGAAGTTTGATCAGTATTATTTGAAGAATAAGCATGTAATTTGCCTATATATGGTACTTTATTTTATTTATAAATAATGAAGTTTTATAAATTAAGAAGCTTTTATATTCTATATAGTCTAAATCGATTTCATTCTCTTAAGTTAAATAATTCAACATATTAAAAGGAAGGATACTTATTCAGGAAAACAGAAAAATTATGCAGTTAAAGTTACTTACCAAAAAGAAAGTTATATAGAGATTTTGATTTAATCATATTTAAATGTAGTTTTATAATTTACCAAAATATTAAAACTTCTGCTGTCCATCTTATCATGTAATATGAAAAGAAAAATAAAATAAATTAAAATAAAATAAATTAAAGTTGGCAACTATTAGGCGGTTAGTAAAGACAAACAAATTATTGAGAGTGTACTAGATAATTCTTAGCCAAAAAACAAATCATTATTTTACCTGGCTCATAGGGTATTTTACAATTCTGGAAAATTAAAATATTTACTGATCCCGTCATACGCTAGTTTATATGCTAGTTTATTATATAAGCACTTAAAATATTATTTACTCTTTTAAGGAAGTACATCAAGACAAATAAAATTAGAGGTAGAAGAAAAGTAATGAAATGACGTGACTATAGAAGCATGAATTTATGTACTACGATTAATCGATAACTCATTTCGATATTTCACATCTTGGAATGACGTTGAAGCATGATGCACACTCGCACTTATAGAAATTATGTTAATTTTATAAAGAATATTTTACGATGAACGCTTCAGTCACTGGCAGATATATTGAAGAATAGATAAGCTCTTACAGAAACGTCAAACAGTTTGCCTGATTTGTTCATTCTGAAATTAAACTTGATGTGCAGGAGTGAAATTTAATGTCAAAACTCACTCGTAGGCATCCTTAGCAGATACATCTGACTGTAACAGTCACTCCATGCTGATGTCAAATTTTAGCAAGTGTTTAATGATTTTCCCACTCTAAATCAGAGTATTTATTGATTGCAAATAGATAAGTGAGAAAGCAACTAAGTATATAAATTAATTGAACAATACATTGAACTTTCAGTATAAATACGAGCAAAATTGTTTGTGTACAAATAGATAAAGAGACACTTTTTAAACAAACATTTAAATAAATCCTTTTTAGAGAAATAAAAAACAAGACAAACTTTTCTACTTGTAATGTTTTAGATTTAAATGCATATAAATGCATTGTATTGTAAATGTTTCAAATATTGTATTTAATTTTATTAAATTTCAGTGAATTATGAAACTGAAATTTAAGTAATTCTCATGCTAAGTGCTTGATAGCTAATTATCCCATATATTGTAGCACTAACATACATATACTTTTAAAAATTATAAAAAGAAAAGTTTTGAGCACATTATTAAATTTCATTTAACTACGTATCCCACATTTATTTATTATACTTCTAAAACATCTTAATTAATCGTGCATTTATTTTATTGCATAATTGTTATAATACAAATACTGGAGTAACACTGAATGGAACTAAAATTTCTTAATATATTATTTAAAATGGAATAGTGAAAAATCCCCTATATAATAATACCTTGTCTATACTGAAGGGTTTGGAGCATAGGAAGGGAGCAGTACGTAGAATGTCAGGACCAGTAGTGAAGTGTTAAGTCAAGATGAGTGAAGGCAGACAAAAAGACTCTGACTTGAGTTCCAGGCATTTATTTTTTAATAATTCAAAATTGAAAATATTATTAGTCTACTTCTGCCCTGATCCTATAGTGGTTATTGGAGGTTTATTTTGTTGCGTTGTTTTTTAAAAACATTACGGCGATTAATGTGCAGATGGAAAAAAATAACTACAGGAACGTCGCAGTAAAACAAAACAAGGATAGAATGCTTAGGATGACCAAAAATTGAGGTGGCTCCAATAAAAACATTTTTCCGAAAAAAAAAAAAAACTCGTTGGCAAGGGTGTTAAAACTTTATCTCTGTGTCACACCGTCTCTCAAATATTATCAGAATTTCTATTCTGCGGTACGCCAAAAGCGCCGAAACACAGCCAGCAAGAGGGTTGCCAGGCGCCAAGAAAACCCCTGACTCTGAGGGAGAGCGACAGGTTATCGCGGCTCTGACCAATGAAACGTCGAGACAAGGCGCGCGGAGAACAAAAACCCAGTCGCAGTGAGGCGCAACTCCGGTGGTTAACATTCGCCAAAAACGATGCCGAGCGGAGCTTGGCAACACACCTCAACGCGTCACCTTTCAAAGGAGCGACTGTTTATCTCAAACCGAAAGTGATGGCTGCAGAACTGTCAGAATATGAATCGATGGGTGTAAATTATGGTCGAAAGGTTTAAGGGCTGCGGATGCAGGTGGTCAGAATTGGACGCTTGGTCTGAAACTTAATCCCAGATCGGGGGCGGCTCTGTTTATAAAGACAGGCTGCACTCGTGGGAAAAAAGCTAAAGTTGCACCTGCGAGGGGCCATATGCGAAAAAAAGGAGCAAAATGTAGGCTAAATTATATCTACCCCACACGGGAAATATGTAATGAAGTGACATGAAAAATCTTCAGTACACTGTCCGTCTGTTTTCAGACATCGAATTTGTGAAACGGTTCTACCTGGAATAGATAGAATCATCCATATTACATTCTTGATGAGTTAGGCTTAACAACGTTCGAAATGCACCCATTACCCCCTGTTTTATCATTTACTCCCATCAAGTCTTATTTTCCCTGGTTAAGAGCAGGCTATTAAATGTTCAATTTACCACATAATGAATTAGTGAAAATAACATTTTTTCTATCCTTATGACATCATTCTTTTGCCCATCTTATTTAATCATTTCTATTTTTTTATTATTTAAATATCATCTGCATTAATTTCATACGTTTTATAACTGAACTTAAATGTTACTTAAATAAGTTTCTTTTATATTTGTTTTGAGTAATAGATTCGGTTCATATGTGATAATTTTAAAGTTAATCATTGTTTACTTTTTGTTGAAATGAAAATTTTATCACTAATATTAACAAAAAATTCCTCCATGGTGTAGTGGAAATGATAGTTTCATTATATATTTCTCTTAATTACTGTAGCAAAACAATTGGGAAGCATTTCGAGGTAGCTAAGGAAACTTTGAATTATCTTACTAAATGAATTCACCTTGATTCTAAACTGCATTCACAATATCGGGAGACTTTAGAGGACTATGAAGATAAACAACTTATTGATCGTAGCCTAGATAATTCTCATCCAAAAAGCAAACCATTTTTTTAACCTGCCTCATAGGATATTTTACAATTCTGTAAAATTAAAAATCGAATATTAAATATTTACTTAATATATGTTTATGTTCTCTGTAGTTTTGACTTTAACACAGACCAATGAAAGAAATAAGGTACAAAACAGCTTATCAGAACCTATTACTATAATGAATGGTCTAAGACAAGGTGATGCCCCGGCCTATCTTCTCTTTAACCTTGCACTGGAGAAAATAGGGATGCAAATTTAAATTCTAGAGGAACCATTTTCAACAAATCTGCACAATTGCTTGCATATGCAGATGATATTGATATTATAGCCCGGACATTATATGCACTAAAACAAGCATTTATTTCTCTGGAAACTGAGGCCAAAAAGATGAATTTGAGCATTAATGAGACTAAAACCAAATATATGCCTTGTTTAAAATCAGAATATAATCACTCCTTTTTAAAAATAGGCAGTTATAGATTTGACACTGTAAAGCAGTTTATATACCTAGGTTCGGAAATTAATACAAAAATTAATACATATGTTGAAATTCATAGCAGAATTACTGCTGCTAATCGATGTTTTTTGGGGTTAAAGAAATATTTAAAGTCTAAGTACATTAACAGATTGATTAAAATAATATGGTATAAATGCCTAATATGACCTGTTTTGACTTACTCAGCTGAAACCTGGGCATTGACAGAAAGAGACAAGGAAACCCAAGAAGTTTTTGAGAGAAAAATATTGAGAATAATTTAATTTAAATGGTATATGGAGACGAAGAACAAATATTGAATTATACAGAAAATATAAAAACCCAGATATAATTAATTTTATTAGCTTACAAAGATTAACATGGGCCGGACACCTAGTTCGACTTAATGACAATAGATCCACAAAAAAGGTTTTATGGCCAAACCAATAGGAACCCGATTGAGAGGACGACCAAAACTTAGATGGTTAGACTGCATTGAGAAAGACATAAGATCCTTGAAAATTTATAATTGGAAATCCAGAGCCAAAGATAGGACTGCCGGCTATGGAATTCTAAAGAAGGCTAAGGCCCATCCTTGGCTGTCATGCCACTGAGGAAGGAAGGATATTTATTTTTTAAGTGCATACTTTAATTCTAAATCATCACAATCTTTAAGTATTTTATTTTTGTACTTATTAAGGTGTAGAGAAAAAGTAATTTTTTTGCAATAAATTTAATTTTAATTTTTTAAAAATCAAGATTAAGCAATCCGTATAAACTACAGAATGTTAGCAAGCAAAGAGAAACAGAATTTTTAAGTGATATATGATCATAAACATAGATGACTTCATTAAAAATAATATCGTTATAATAAAAACATTTATCTTATAGTAAGAAGTCCTCTTATGTATGCATCAATCAGTCAGATATAACAATTTTACAAATATTTTTTAAGAATTCCTATTTGTTCAGGGCACTGTCTTAATTTCAAGTATTGAGTACATTTAAATTTGTTGACATCTGATGTAATAAATCACAAATTATTTGAGGGGTATGTTCTCAAGAGTCTCAGATTTGTCCATTTATCTATGTCTGAAAAATTAAGGTCATTCATAGAAAAATTAATACTTAGACTGAATTTTATTGAAGATATCAACTTATTAGAATGTTTCCTGATAAAATTATAAGCAATGAGATTATCTTAAATGAGTAAAATTGTTTATATCGTATACAAAAATGAAAAAAATTGTAAGTGTATCTATATCATCTTATAGTAGATTTGCTGAAGCTCCTACGAATGAATTTGTTTTATATATCCTTAATTGTATTGGAAAAAGCGAAACAATAAGTTTGATAAAACCTAAACATCAATAAGATATACATTAAAACTCGAGATCAATAACGAGAGTCCAGTGCTATTTAAATGGAAAAATATAGCTTTTAATATGAATTATTTTTATTACAAATAAACAGAAGAAGCCTCAAGCCTAGTAAAACCTAATAAGTTCGAGTTCCCTGGTAATGTATTTAAAAAAAATTTTTATAGGATGATTACAATCTTTTCTATCTCTAAATTCAAATTGTAAATGTATGACACAAACTGTGAAATAATATCATATTTTGTCTGAGAGTAGCTTATTATAAGTATCACCTTAAAAAAACAAGGAAGGTTGTTTTCACATTGGAACCATTTTGACTAACCCTGTTTAATGAGAGGTTTCAATTATATGAAAAAATTAAAAACAATTTTTGATAAGGAATTAATTGTTATAATTGAATCAAATCTCATATGTGCTCAATGGTAATTTGATTTGGAGTGCTGCGGTCTAATTTTTGTAACACGAGGGTTAATGAGACCTACAGCTTAAAACCGATTACGAACGTCTACGAACATCCATGCCACTGTGGGAACCCACTAACTCCAGTACCGAAGACCAACACCCTAACCAATCGACCATCATTCGGCAGTCAATGGTAGTTAAAAAGAGAGTACCAAGAAATCTGATAAAATATAAAGGATGGTTTATGATTCTTCAAAGAAATCTAAGATTACTAGACGGAGATAAGAACGGGGTCTACAAGAGTGACACCATGGTTAAATAAGGCTTTGTAAGAGATTTTCAAGCAACGGCTAAAATAAGGATCTGTAAAGAGGCTGTATTCAAAATTGGCGATTTTATGATCCTGGGTGGAACATATTCTAAAGCAGTAAATAAGGTAACCGACAGATGCGAATTGGAGTTTTGAAAGAACGATCTTAATCAATAAAATTAAAGGAGTCAGTAGCTAGAAAGGAAGGCGGGTAAAAAAGAAAAAGAGCAGGCAGAAAAATCTGAGGAAAAGAAAACAGAAGGTTGAGGAGAGAAAATTATTTCTCTGGCCGAATATATTAGTGGTCAAGAAACCCAAAGCAAGTCCGCTTTCGAGGAAATCAGAGAAGATAACTTAAAGTTTCCGCTACAAGTCCAGATGACCAGTGATACGACACTTCACCCCTGAGCCACAGTACAAAATACGATGTGAAATATCCATTTCCTCTTCTAATGAACTGCTATTTGTTTCGAATACATTTGAATGTATCAGATATTTTATGAAACTGTCAGGGTCCTCTCTTCTAAAATAATAAGTTGAATAAGCAAATTATATTCCATGTTTCATTTAATGTGTAAAGTTATATATTGAAAAAATTAGTTTGTTAACGTTTATTTATGATTTGCATGGTGTAAATAAATTCTTTTTAATTGGTTAATTACTGAATCATTTTTTTTATTTTATCGGTGTCCTTAGTTTTTATACCCTAATAATTGTCTATAGCCTCTGCAGAACCTATGGTTAAATTTAACTCAAAATTATGTACATAACGCAAACCAAATAATTATTAGTCTTGTAATAACCAAATAATTACCTACACTTTTAATAACCAAAACTTTTACCACTATAGTTGTTCTCATATGAAAACCTAAATCTGGAGAAAGCTATATGACACCCTGTTTTATACTTATTTTTATATTTATTTTTATAGGATATCTACTAAAAGTTTGAAATTTAAAGATTTTTCATGTATATTATTCAGTGCATTTGTGCGTAGCAACTTCAATTTTGAGTTCAAAAAAATAATCTTCAAAAAAGTATTGATGTTGAAGTTTAAACGGATGCAAACATAATTTATGCCATGACGAGAATCTTATAGTTTAACTAAAAATCTTCATATAGCTTCTTTTCACATATTTTAAAAATAGCATTTTAAGCACTGATAACGTTTTAACTCAAAAATTTTTGCATTATCAAAAAAAATTATCTGCAACATTCGCTAGTATATTTGTGATCTCCCAAAATAACAGTTTACAGCCTTTCAACAGAAATTATTTTTATCGTCATATAAAAAGGAGTTCATGAAAAGAGTCAAAATTGAATTACTATCCCCTTAAGAACCAACGTCTTAATAGCAGTCTATATTCAAAATTTTATTTTATTTGAAATTGAAATTCCGGTGTCAAAGCATACATATTCTGAAGTCACCTTTGATTTCTTGACTCTTTGAATATGTCAGACAAGGTTACTTAATTTTTTACAAAAGAAAGAAAATTTCAATAGTAAGATAAAATATATCAGCTAGTACACTTAATATTGAAATAAAGTATGAGCCCAAACCAGTATCGAGTTTAAAGGAGAAAAAAATAATTTAAAAGAAGAATCCTAGAAACCAGAGGGGATATCAGAAAAATAATATTTAACAGGAAAAAAAGTGATTTTGAAATCAATATATTCTTAAAGGTAACGCAGTTTAGCGTATCAGCATATTTTGTGTTCTTTCACACACACACGAGCATATATATATATATATATATATATATATATTATATATATATATATATATATATATATATTATATATATATATATATATATATATATATATATATATATATATATATATATATATATATATATATATATATATATATATATATATATATATATATATATATATATATATATATATATATATATATATATATATATATATATATATATATATATATTATATATATATATATATATATATATATATATATATATATATATATATATATATATATATATATATATATATATATATATATATATATATATATATATATATATATATATATATATATATATATATATATATATATATATATTATATATATATATATATATATATATATATATATATATATATATATATATATATATATATATATATATATATATATATATATATATATATATATATATATATATATATATATATATATATATATATATATATATACATATATATATATATATATATATATACATATATATATATATATATATATATATATATATATATATATATATATACATATATATATATATATATATATACATATATATATATATATATATATATATATATATACATATATATATATATATATATATATATATATATATATATATATATATATATATATATATATATATATATATATATATTATATATATATATATATATATATATATATATATATATATATATATATATATATATATATATATATATATATATTATATATATATATATATATATATATATACATATATATATATATATATATATATATATAAATATATATATACATATATATATATATATATATATATATATATACATATATATATATATATACATATATATATATATATATATATATATATATATATATATATATATATATATATATATATATATAATATATATATATATATATATATATATATATATATATATATATATATATATATATATATATATATATATATATATATATATATATATATATATATATATATATATATATATATATATATATATATATAACTTTAAACTTCAATAAACAACTTTTTATATTATGGGGTGGTATATTTAATGAAAGAAAGTTAAATAAAATGACAACAGAAAATCATTATGTATATAGTCCTCGCTACTTTGATCCCTACTTTGTGTGCAGGAAATGCTTGCGTTGTACTAATCATGATAAGAGCTGAACACTGAAACCTTTAGATTAAATAAAGTGAAAAGTTTAATATAACTATATGATGAAACCCTTATTAAAAAATCCGAAGTTTTTTTTCAGTAAGGGGATTTTATTTCTTTCATTATATAGGTGTATATTGTTTATGATATTTTAAAAATTTGTTTATTCGTATAAAAAAACCAAAGAATTTTTGTTAAATTATATATCTATAAACTATATATGAATTGTTTTATACTACATAGAGTAGAATTTCTTATTTTATTTCAATAAAAATTTAAATAATAAATAATTAAACAAAGAATAGAGAAAAGTTTGCTAGAGAGAGGTTAAGACCTTTTTACCGTATACACATTATACATATATTTCCTTACATTATTTAAAATATTTATTAAACAATATTGGCATGTTAAAGTTACAAACCAAGTTCTATTGGTTTTCTATTTATTTAAGTTAGTAAGTCATTCCTTAAATCAAAACATAGTTTTAATTTCATATTAGAAAAGAATTTATTAAATGAATGAGTTCTTATGAAAAAGAGAAATTAATTTTATTTATAAGAATCTATTACATTCACGTAGGATGAATCGTTTTAAAGAGAAAATTAATTATGACAATTAGGAAATACCCAAGACAAATACTTTCCTCAAATTCTAAATAATTGACATCGTGAGTTTAAAATAAAATAACCATGCGTGAATGTTTAATTTTAATACCTCATATATTAATATTCTCAGTAAATTCTTTAAATGTTTATAAACATAACCATAAAGTAAATGATGATAGTTTCTTTAAACGTCTTTTTTTTATTTTATATTCTTTCATAAGTTTTTTTTTTCAGAAAATAAGTTTAACTTTTGCTTCTGTTATTACAGTAAAGTAAACACATGATAATAAAAACGCTACATATTTTAGTTTCTTGAGAAAAATAGAATAACCCTATTTTTCAAAACTATTTAGCATATATAAATATTTACATTAAAGTATATCTATAGACGTTTTGTAATTTTTGATATCTAATGGTGCCAATGTCACCAAAATAGGTCATCCCTAATTTCTACGCATGTAGTATATGTTTTGAATGGTGTAAATATCACTTCTTTTACTGAAATTTGTACAGTTATTACTTTTAAAACATAAAGAAAATAACTTATAATTATATAAAGATAGTTCGTACAAATTCAGTTGTGTTCAAAACATGTATACATTTAAAAAAATAATCATTCTTTCTTAATATTTCTGGGTAAATTAATTAGTGAAATATTTTGTTAGGATTGAAGGATTAAGAACATATTTTCATAACGTATTAGTATATATTTGAAATTATAAAGGCATTTTTTACCTTTAAATAAATAACTAATCTCAATGCGTTTTCATAAGATTGAAAATTGTAAATATGTTTTACACATATTTATATATTAACCTCAACTTATTATTACAGTACGAATTACATACAGTATGAAAATCTTAGAGAAAAACAGTTCTTCTAAAAAGTGAATGCAATGAAATATGTGAGTTTTTTTTATAAAAAATGTGAATCATGTATATGATTTAAAAAGTAGTTCATATGTTTTAAAATACAGTTAAAATTTTGAATTTATTTTTATTTTAGAAATCGTGAATTATTACAGATATCTGCATCTTACAATTTATTTATTTATTTAATTTTTTACAGCCAATATTTTGGTTTACTGATGATTTTCGATTGTTGAAGATGAACTTATTTCTCCCAGTCTCTCTATAAGTTTTCAATATTGTGTATTTCGTTTGTTTTAAATTTTTGATTTTTTTTTAAATTTCAGTTACTTAAGATATATAATGTTTAATAACGTAAAAAAATGAAAACACCTCCTAAAACATTCCATTGGTGTATATTAACAATTGTTTTATCTTTTATATTCCTTTAACCTATTTTACCACATGAGAGAAAAGGAAATTCGTTAGGATAATAAGTGATTAGTTTTTTTAAGTCATAAAAAATGCTTAGTTCCAAATTATTTTGAGAACTTTTCAAATAGCCTTCTTTGAACTCAAATAATAGCATTTTATCAACATAAACAATATAAGTTAAAAGTAAAACCCTCGGAAATTGATTTGTATCAAAATTTTACTTTATTAAATACAACCTATACAGAAGTAGAGCATTTTTTTTACAAATGTTACATAGAGCTGGAGAAAAAAATGACAGATAAACTGCTTCCATTAGCAAGATTCTCTTTAAAATTATGAAATTATTTTTCTTTCACAATTATTGATTATATCTGCCCACTGCATAATTGCTATCTTATTCATTGGTAGTAAACTGCAAATTATCTTTAATAGACCGTTTTCTTTTTATCCCCGTGTTAAGTATTATCATTATACGCATAAATCGATTGATCTATTTTAAGGATAAATACGGAATAGAAATTGATTTTTAAACTTAGATAATAAATGATGTATTAGAAATCATTTTATTATAAAAGTAAAATAACATTACATGTGAAAAAATAATTTTGTGCAATGGAATTTTCAATATTATTCAATTTTATATTTTTTCCAAATAGATATTTTCAATAATTTTTCTTTAAAAAAACTCTATATGTTTCATAAGATGCCTTTTAACAGTTGAGGAAATATATTTTTCGATTCAGGAATATTTTCGCAAACAGAGAAAATATCTGGCAAATGAATACTCACTATGTCGTTAAATTAAACTTAAACAACAATTAAAATGCTTCATAATTAGATAATAATTAAATTACAATTGGTCCAAAGGAAGTTTGAGGAAATTTCAAATTATTTCTGTCATTTAAGTTTGAATTATAAAAATACTTGAAAAGTCATACGTTTAATTCGATTTTATATTTTTACTTCACATGAACTTTGAATAAAAGAGGCAGTACTTGAAAAAATTTGATATGAGTAATTTCCAAAAGATTATTTGTAAGGATATGAGATTTTAAAATAAAAATTCATTAATAAAATAAAATAAGTGATGAGATATATAGAAGAAAGAAAGTTTATGTTACCAGAACCGATATATATGATTGAAGTTACTAAACACAAAGTAAAAGAAAATCACTGAGTCAGGAATGAACTCTTAAAGACATGTGTTTATACAATTCATACTTAAATAGTGTTCCCTATATAAAATTAAATATATTTGGAAGGATAAAGTAGTTATCAGTTCTAAACTTTTGTGCTTTAAATGTGTTTTTAAAAATGTATCATTTAAGCAGTTTCAATTTTAATTATTTATTTTTTGAAACTTTTACCAGTTTCAAAAACCATGAATGATGTGAGAAATGATTATCTAATAAAGTATGCATTGGAATGTAAATTTAGTCTTATTTACTATAATTTTATATTTTTATTTAGAAAAGAAAAGGGGCTGTTATTTATGATTTTTAAAATGTACATACTTAATACAGAATGAAGTTCAAAAATCTATGAACGATATGTTTGGCAAGTACTATTTATTTATAACAATTTATTTATGACAAGATAAATTTGAATCAGAAAATTATTATTTAGTTCCATTTCTTGATACATTTATAATGCAAAAACATTATACTTTTAATTATGAACTGAACTTTTCTATTAACATATAATTGTTTTAGACTATACGTTTTTCGATCATTATTGTGTACAAATGTTTGAGGTAATAGTTAAAGTATTTTCACAAGCTTGCTGTATTTTTTATTTAAATGTGTGTTCACAGAAATGTTTTCTTATATTTTTTATTCTTTATTCTACATTAATTGTCGACGGACAACCAAAATTCATAAAATATTCTTGTGATAGTAATCTCCGTGTTACGTATTTGCATCATACTCATAAATCGGTTAATGCATTGTAAGGATAAATACTGAACAGAAATTTATTTTTAAGCTTAAAAATAAATAATATGTTAGAAATCATTTTATTATAAAAGTAAAATAACATTATATGTGAAAAATAATTTTTGTGCAATGTAATTTTCAATATTATAATATTTTATATTTTTTGGAAATAGATATTTTTCAATAATTTTTCTTAAAAAAAACTCTGTTAATTATTTCTTTATGTTTTATAAGATACTTTTTACCAGTTGAGGAAATATATTTTTTCGATTCAAAGATGTTTGCTCATTAAAGAGTAATCGGACAAATGAATCCTCACTATGGCTTTAAATTAAACTTAAACAGAAATTAAAATGTTACATAATTAAATGATAATTAAAGGCCAATTGGTCCAAAGGAAGTTTGAAGAAATTTCAAATTATTTCTGTCATTTAATTTTGAATCATAAAAATACTTAAAAGTCATATGTTTATTTCGATCGATTTTATATTTTTACTTCACTTGAACTTTGAATAAAAGAGGCAGTACTTGAAAAATTTTGATATGAGTATTTTCCGAAAGTATAATTTGTAAGGATATGAGATTTTAAAATAAAAAAATCCATCGATAAAATTTAAATAAGTGATGAGATATATGAAAGAGAGAAAACTTACGTAAACAGAAACGATATATTTGATGGAGTTTACGAAACACAGAGCAAATGGACTTCAGTGAGTCAGGAATGAAGTCTTAAAGACATATGTTTATATAATTCATATTTAAATAGTGTTTCCAATATTAAATTAAATATACTTGGAAGGTAAAAAAATTATCAGTTCTAAACTTTTGTTCTTTAAATGTGTTTTAAAAATGTATCATTTAAGCAGTTTCAATTTTAATTATATATTTTTTGAAACATTTACCAGTTTTAAAAACCATGAATGATGTGAGTGATGATTATCTAATAGAGTATGCTCTTCAATGTAAATTTAGGCTTATTTATTATAATTTTATATTTTTATTTAGAAAAGAAAGAGGTTGTTATTTATGATTTATTTAAATATACATGCTTAAAACAGGATGACGTTCAAAAATCTATGAACGATGTTTTTGACAAGTACTAACAATTTATTTATAACAAGATAATTCTAAATCAACAATCTACATGATATTTAGTTCCATTTGTTGCTGCATTTATTATAAAAAACATCATATCTTTTATTATTAACTGAACTTTTCTAGATATAATAGGTAACATATAATAGTAATTAATGTAACATATAATAGTTTCAACCAATACGTTTTTCGATCATTCTTGTGTACAAATGTTTGAGGTAATAGTTAAACTATTTACACAAGATTGCTGTATATTTTATTTAAATGTGTTTTTAAAAAAAAAAACGTTTTATTATATTCTTTTATTCTTTTTTCTACTTTTAATTATCGACGGAACAACCAAAATTCATAAAACATTATTGCGATTGTAAATATTAGGCAAAGGGTGATTATCTTTTCATAAAAAGATTTTTTTTCAATTCAATTAACTTGTAATTATAGTTATTTTCTCCTTATATATTCTTTTGAAAACCGAAAATTTGAAATATATGAAAAAACGCAAAAGGCTAACCTAAGTTCTTTTTTACAAATGTATTTTAATACGAAATATGCACTAAGCAATATTTTTTTACACTGTTACGTAGCGAAGGAACATATATTGGGAAAGAATATGCCTTTCTCCCTACCATTTCTCGTATTATACAGTTCAGCGGTTTTAAGTTCTATGCAAATACACATCTCCCTTTTCTAAAAATGTGATTACAATGTATACCGTTACATATGGCTTATTCAAAAGTTAGTTTGCCTAAGGGACTTTCTTATGTTTCTAACAGAGTAAGCGCAAGTTTTATATATCTCGTTATAAAAGGAGAAAGTTTTTCTTCGTGTATTGAAATAAAAAAATCGTAGTAGCTATACATATAATAGTGAAAGAATATAAAGAGTTTCAAAGTTCAGTTGCGGAAAATAAAATACTTAATATACTAGTGACATGAGTTCCCTTTTGGATACAAATTGTATTTTTTAAAATTCTGATAATAATGTAGAATTAATATTCTTGTAACACAATAAATATGTTTTTCATTTAATTTTAAGAATAAAATGGAATTTACAATCTTTATTATCAAAGGATGCATATGCATCTACATACTGGCTAATGTAATAAGTTAATTACTGTAAAACCCTAATGAGATGTGTGTATTAAATAAAGAATTTACATGAGTACTTTGAAGATGAAAACATAATTAACATAGAATAAACAACAGCTTCGATTGTATAATATATATATATATATATATATATATATATATATATATATATATATATATATATATATATATATATATATATATAAATTCAATGAAAAAATATTTTTAATGGATAAATTTAATATAGTATCATAAATATGAAAAATCAAATAGAAATAGTAGTATTTTTTTAAATTATGTGATATATATATATATACATTTTACATTATAAAGAAATAAAAAGAGCAATCATAAGACTAAAAATGTAAAAACTAGTTTTTATTTGTCTAAAATTTTCCAGAATCTATGTTGTAGACAAGAACATTCGGCTACGTTTTCCTGTATATACCGTCATTTCTGTACCCACAAACAAACCATGTTGTTACACTAATCCGTACTAGTACGTGACCGCGCTCAAGTATCAACAATCAGAAACGTACTAGTATGTGTCCCGCATACAATGTGTTAATCAAATACTATAAAATTTCTGTTGACAACATTTGGGAAGAATTTGGAGTAAGCAATTCTCTCCAAATCCATCGCTAACCCGGACGTACCTGTCCAATTTGGTGTTACCTAAGTAACACTGTTTGGGGCCTACAAAAGATCCAAAGTCATAGCATTTTTGGTCTCCATATCTGCAACAATATATAGTCAACATTGAAAATTATATATTTTCCTAATGTATCTTGATAACTCGAATGCTATCAGTGTGTAAACACTGCTAATTTCTGTCTTCGGCTTCACATTATTTATATGTGTTCTTCTAACATTTTCTGAGAGCAAATAGATCAAAAATAATACCTACAATTTACAATACTGCATATACAATAAGAAAATTAAGGTTAAATAAATAAAGATATTTATGATTCTTTAAATATTAATGAAATTTTATAAATTTATTAAAATATATTCTTCACTTATGGTCATTCCATTCATTATATTTGCTTAAAAAAACAGCACTTAAGTTTAAATGGAATTTATCTTCTCTAGTTGAAATAAATATGAAATGCACGAAAAGAATTAATTTAGCTCCAAAATGCTTCGCATGATATTTCTTATGCACGATGCGTACCTAGTGTTTACTATCCTGTTACCCGTGAAAAGGCGACTTTATGCTCCAGGGAGTCCTGTTTATTCCAGAGAGAAGTGGAAATTCCGTTTCCATTTCATAGTGAGGTGATGGAAACGGTGATGTTTGTCATGTTAAGAATACCGTGTAAATCGAGGAGAATAAAAGTTTAGTGACTTGAAAGGATCTACATTTATAATATTCTATCTGCTAACGCAACGGAAGCAAATCTTTTTGGAAAACTTTCAAAACTTCAGGAAACTTTATATTTTGTTACAAATGTTCGTTTTAAAATACAAAAGTTTCGTATGTTAGAACTTCAAATTTGTTTCATGATAACATAACTATTAAAAGTAGTATTAATGTTTCATAAATAACATAACTATTAAAAGTAGGAAATGGATCGGAAACATAAAATAACATACATATGTACATAAAGCAAAACATATAACTTTTTATGATACTATCTTGCTAATGCTCTTTTACTTATATGTCATTATATCGTACATATAGATCCTAAATTTATATTTATGTGTAATCTTCGAAAGTATTTATAATTTAGAAACCAAGATTAGTATTCACAATACCAACAACTTAATTCTTACAATACTTTTTAATTATATTTATGTAATTATTGATTAAACTAATTGTCAGAAGTTCCAATTTCAAAAATTTGTTAAACTATTCATTATAAACATATTTACTTACATACATACAATTCCTAAACTTATATTTAGTTATATAGTCTTTAAATAACTAATAAAGGAATTCAGTGTATAATTAATTGAATATACATATAATTGAGTCATTTTATTGCTTCTAAATAAGATTATTTACTCATTGATAAAACACATTAAATATCAAATTCGAATTTTCAATTATTTTTTCAATCACTCAAATTAACATTCCTGTCAGTGATTCTACTTTATCGTAATGCAACAGAAAACTGAAGCTATACATTTCTAAAGAGCTATAGATTTGAGTGCTCTATTTTATTCTTTACGTACGTGCTTATTCAACATTTAAATTCATCGAGCCGTATCAACCACTTTCTAATGGAATTCAAATATAATAAACTTTTATTATCTGATTTAAAATTTGTGAACACGTAATGAAGATATAACATAATTATTTTTTGAGTTTTAATAGAAATAGTCGTATTCAAAAACTGATGATTAATTTTTAATAAATTATATAGTTATTTATTCTCATGAATGTAGTTATGATTCTAAATTAGGGACAAACATTTCTTTTCAAACGCCTTATAAATAAATTCTGAACCAAATTCAATTAGATTTGAAGTTAATTTATCTACAAATAATAACCTTTTAAATTAAAAGCCCAGCACAGTTTATGAATTCAGCATTGTTCTGATCATGTTTATTCTTCTTAACAAAACTAAACTAAGCTTCCCGGTGCTACAGCTCACGTGCGGTAACGAGCTAGGGTGTCAATCTCCATTTTTAAGACCAAGGACCAGAGGTATCAAGTATAAGTCCCAATTAGGTGGTAACCTTACTCGGACCCCTAGCATTTATTTTCTAACCATGCTTAGTTTGTCTACCTACTGAAAAGATGAGAGGATCACTGAACCTTGCCAAGCCGGAGAATCGAGCCTCGGATGTTTTTTGGAACCTCAAAGTGCTACCTCAATGCCTTTGATCTTGTGTTTATTCTATAGTGTTCATTATAAAAATTCAGAAGTTAACACAACGTGACTTCATTATATGATTAACAGATTACGCACATTGTTATGTATTGATTGCATGATACGTCCTCAGGACCATCTTTGTATATTTTAAATAATTTATTATTATACAATAACATATTGTAGCTACAATCAGCAAATTGTCTGCACGTGTATATGCCAGAATCAGGCTGATTTTATTACTCTGAAAGCAGCTTTTTTAGTTGTGTACGGGTTTCATGCACCCGGGGTACCTGAGTAATATTTCTCTAGTGTTTATCGTGGTAGTCTTGAACTCTTTTCAGTAGAGTTTGAACCTCACTGGGTTGGACCACATTAATCTCCGAACCAAAACGGGAATTTTGTAGGTCAGTAGTAGCTTTATAGTTGTTGTGTTTGCTGTCATGGCGTACTGGTTGTCAGTTTGAATGCTGCTGTATGCCTTCGGATGGATCAGCGTAAGAAGTGACTTACTCTGAACTGGAAGCATTATTACACTATATTCATATTTTTTATATATACAGTGCGGGGCGCAAAAACAAATGGTGGTGTACAACTAGATGTTAAAACTATAAAATTTTATTACATTATGGCTTGCCGCTTTGTATTAGTCTCTAGAGTAATTATGGGCGTCAAATTTAGATTTTTCAACAATTAGTGTGCAGATTGCAATCAAAAGAGCAAGTACACAACTGAATGTCATAAAACTTCAACATTGTAATACTATTTTTATTAATTACACTAGGAGTATGCGTTGGCAGAGATCGTAAAATCGAAACCACTTAAATATGCTTTCAAGGAGGGATAGATTGAATATTTAAAGTACCAGATCTAAACAACTCTCGTACTTTCGTACAGAAATAACAATGAAAACTGTTACAATTAATTCAAGTATATCCAAAAAGAATCGTTTTGTTGAAATCTGAACATTGAAATATTTCTCTATTTTAATATTTTTCCTTGTATCCTACAACCAAGCAAAAATATAAGACATACCAAGAAGTATAGTACAGAATACTCCATAAGGAACTCACTAATATTTATAAAATTAACACAATGATAATTTATGTCTTTAAAACATCTGATATCGTATAGAGGTTATGTTTCTTTCAAATTATTCTTCATACAGCTGTCATTGACATTATAAAGAACAAAAATTTCCAAATTTATGGCTTTCGTTTACGTCACAACTTTTTTATGTACTTTAAAAAGCGTATATTAATGATTTTTTATATTATTTTAAGAATAGTATATAAATATTAGGATGAAACTTCAAACGTATTGAAAGAAATTATAAATTAATAGGTAATTTTTAATAATTACCTTTTAGTTAACTCATTAAAACATATGGTAACACACTCATAATCTTAACTTCTTTTTATGAGGTAACAAATTAAAACTAGAGAGTTTATC
The DNA here is from genome assembly GCA_032207245.1 of Pardosa pseudoannulata. Taxonomy (NCBI): domain Eukaryota; kingdom Metazoa; phylum Arthropoda; class Arachnida; order Araneae; family Lycosidae; genus Pardosa; species Pardosa pseudoannulata. The sequence continues at coordinate 109,400,871 of CM063508.1, read as the reverse complement.
TATCAGAATACATTCTTCCCCACTTTCTTTTCGCCCCGGAGTTTTTCTTGACCTAACCATAATTATCATATCCAGATCTATCTTATAGAAAATTAAGCAACTATTGTCAACACCTCATGAAGTCGTTTTAAATAATTAACAGATGTACGTTTCTTACATGTCTGTGTGGGTATATCAAACATTTCATCAAATTTTAAATTAAGATAAATTATATTTACTAATATGTGTCTTCTATTAGTACTACAATGACTTATGTTGAAGACCGGTTACACCCACTCCCACACACAGATATATATATATATATATATATATATATATATATATATATATATATATATATATATATATATATATATATATATATATATATATATTTATATATATATATATATATATATATATATATATATATATATATATATACATATATATATACATATAATATATATATATATATATACATATATATATATATATATATATATATATATATATATATATCATATATATATATATATTTATATATATATATATATATATATATATATATATATATAATATATATATATATATATATATATTATACATATTAAAATGATCATCAAATAATCTTTAAATAAAAGATCATCAATACTAAGGGTTAGAATATTATACCATAACCTCATAAGTGATCAGATCTAATTTTACAGACATTTATCCTTGTTTCTCTCATGTAGCTATTTTAAAACTTTACAGTACCATGTTTGTGATTCCAAACAAATCTCTTAACAAAGAGTATTTCTTCTTTAGGTGTCATCAAATAATATTTAAATGACAGATCATCAATACTAAGGGCAGGAATATTATATCATAACCTCATAAGTGATCAGATCTAATTTTAAAGACATTTATCCTTGTTTCTCTCATGTAGCTATTTTAAAACTTTACAGTACCATGTTCGTGATACCAAATAAATCTCTTATCAAGAAGAATTTCTTCTTTAGGAGTCATCAAATAATCTTTAAATGACAGATCATCAATACTAAGGGTAGGAATATTATACCATAACCTCATAAGTGATCAGATCTAATTTTAAAGTCATTTATCCTTGTATCTCTCTTATCCTTGTAGAATATCTCCTCGATAAGATATTTATTTAGTTTCACAGAGTTTCACACAAAATTACTTTTCAGTACGGAGAAACGCAGTACTAAAAATTAAAGTTTTAAAATATGTGTGGCAATTCTTCGTGAGTTTAGTCGAAAACTGCCGAAAACTTAAATTTATGTTCAAGTCTCGAAAAATCTGAATTATCGCTCATAATGACGATATTATACAATTAAGTAGGTTATTCATGGAATTTCCAAGAGCTTTCGGTATAAAGAAATAGTTAGAGAGAATTTTTAAGAGGACATAGAAATTCCACAAGCTATTTTTAGCTATCCCTAGACAGTGACGCTAAGCAATAATCGGTTCTATATATAAGCAATAATCAGCTTCTATTTAGCTGGTAAAAAAAAGGTAATCCATATTTTTAACAGAATTTTTTACAAAGTACAAATATATACCTTTAAAATTTTAAACAATCATCTATCTAATATTAAAGTGATATCAATAAAAGTATATGAAAGTATATTTTAATAAAAACATTTCGTATAAAGTAGGAATCAAATATAAACAAAACCTAATTAATTTCTATAGCTGGGTGTGTTCTCTACAATCATTCTAAATATTTCAATGGAAGGAAAATGAGTTCCTTTGAAACATAAAAATTCTATAGTCTCTTTTTAACCATCACTAAAAAAAGAGCTCTGCGTATGGGACAGCTAAGCTTTTCATTCTAAATAGGACAGAAAGATGAATGAATTGGTAGAGTGCTGCACTTTGCTACTGGAATTCAATTCTCATTGTCACCACAGTTTTTCACACTAATTCAGATTAAAGATTTTATTGGATAAATTAAATGTTTTATAATTTGATAAACATTCAGAAATTGGCCGGAGTAATTTATTTATTTATTTAGAAGCTATAATACACTATTTACGACGGTTTTCATTCTAACATTCAAAGTCAAGCACTTTTTAACTGCACACTTCCGTTATCTTTTCGGCACTTCCGGTAATGATTGAACTACTGTTTAAAGCCGAACACCCACACCTCAGTGGAATTCGAGTCTACAAACTCTGGTACTGAAGAGCATCGCTCTAACCATTCGACTATCGTTCGGTTGTATAGGAATACCGGGTAACAACTGTACAGCTCGGGAAGGTCTGAGAGAGAACGAAAATAGAACAGTTACAAGGATCATATAATATAGACTAGTCATAATATATTTGATCGTATATAATCCCTTACCTCAGGAATATATTAGAGAAAATGTTCAAAAATGGAAGATATTTGAAAGTTTTATTTGTTATTATCATCTTTTTTTTTCCAGTAAAATTAAAATACTCTAAAGTGTCGATTATCCGATTGTCGAGATAGTAGAGATGTTCGTAGACGTTTGTAATCGCCTTTAACCAGTATGTCTTGGTCTCACTAGCCGTCGTGTAGCAAAATGTTAGACCGCCATGCTCCAAACCGAAATTCTTTGAAATATTTCGATTAGTTTGGTTGTTGGAAAGAAATTAATTTGGAAACATTTGGATTTACCATGTCTACTCGTTTCACTTAGCTTTTATCTGACAAATAAATCAGATTGTGTAACTTTTGGTATCGTTCATTCACTTTCCCAGCACTCTTGTATATTCAGGTTGAAATCATAATTTTACTCTTTTCTGCCTCACAAATAGAATTCCACACTATCTTCCATGGTAAATGTTGCTTTTCTGGATGAATATTATAACCCCTCAAATTTTATAAAAATTTACCATGAGATAAATTCGAATTTTATAAACGACCTCGAATTTTATAAAATTTTACCCTTTGGATTTACCATGTTTACTCGTTTCACTTAGACAAATATTATCTGACAAATAAATCAGATTGTGTGTAGATTCATCCCAGCATGTATATTCAGGTAATTTCTATTTTACTTTCTGTAATAGTTTCAGTATCTTCCAAAATATTGACTTCTAACTAACCCCTCGAATAATAAAAAAATGAATACAAATTGAAAATGTACAATCTTTCGCCATTTTTTGTTCTAAAATACAGGGTGTAGATTATACATGAGTAAATGCGGTAATTTCTATTTACTTTCGTAATGTTTCAGTTTACTCAAACAAGTGACTTTAACTAACTCGAATAATGAAAATGAAACAAATGAAAAATATGACTTATGAAGACATCGAAAATGTATGACTGAAAATTGGAATATATCTAATAATATAAAGTGAAAAGGAAATATAATAGCTCCGAATTGAAAGCAAAACGCTTGTCATTTACAGTAAGTTGCTCCCAAAATAGTGTGTCATGTCTAGAATATGCAATCATGCTTCAAGAATGTTATTTGTCCATGCATTATAATTAACGAGTGTGTGAACATTGTATAGCTATTATTATTCACTCTTTACATGGAAAGTATTATGAAGTACCATTAATCATGTTACGTTGAAAAAAGTAGCACATACCTAATGCGTTCCGGTCAAAATTTATTCATGGTGATTTTTCTATTTTTACTCAACTTTAATTTTAATTTATGAAATTAGTAATATAATTATTATTTCCTTTATTTGATATACCAATTTCTTACATATTCTAATTATTATTATTATTATTATAATTATTATTATTTCTAAATTATTATTTATACAAATAAATGAATATGTATACATTTTAAGTGTACGAGGAAGTACTGTGGTGCCCACATGATATTATCAAGTTCTTTATAGAAACTAATAGTGATTTCTATTTCTGGTGAAATACCTCAGTCTGAAATATTTGAAAAGCCCCGAAAACAAGTAAGTCTCAATTTCAATTTTCTGTTTTTCCTAATATCCCAAAATCACAGATTTTTTTTTAAAATATATATAGATTAAAATATTACGTAGTTTTTATACCATACACAGATGGCAATTTCTTTTAATAATAGTCCAAAAATATTTGTAATATTTTCTGTAAGATCTAAAATATTCCAGATATAAAAATTATTTTTAAAAATTTTGATAACTATGAGGAAGTGATAAATTTAATTCAATAATATGACAAGTCTTGTAGAAGATTTAGACAATTTCCTGAGGTATGCATGAACCTCTTCCTAAGCTGGTATAGGTAATTTACATGTAATATTACCCATAGAGTACACAGTAATTTTTTAATTTTCCCGATAAACACATATGTGACATTATTTCTAGTTTCTTTCGTTTTTTACATTTCATTCTCAGATAACTTCTTCTCATTTCGCATTCTCAACTAATTTTAGTTAACTCAGTTAAGTTCAGTATAAAAACATGCATATTTATTCATCTTTTAACGCATAGTTTGTTGGGTTTAGTAAATAGAAATATTGTGACTGGACCGGGGTGGTATTGTGGACTTATTAGCCAAAATTCAGTGCCTAAATAAAAGTGTAGACATTTGCCAGCTGCGATGCAAAAGCGTATTTTATATAAAAGATACTTTTCTACCATAATACCTACAAATTTATAAAATTTCATAATAAAGTCTTAAATACAATATTATAAATTAACTTCTAGTAAAAGTTTAATTTTGTTATTGTTTAATTTTTTTCAACTGTAAGGATGAAACAAATATTTAATGATACTGTTACGAACTTCAAAAGCTGGGTTCCGGGATTGAATGGACTTTA